>CM076570.1:1554149961-1554566457 GCA_034641835.2 Pinus albicaulis
TGTATAAATACTTCACTCTTTGAAGTATTTTGTGTGGAATAAAATTGTTGAGATTATTATAGATATTTTTTCTAGTTTTTTAAAGGCTCATGTGTTGATTGCATAGTAGCAGACTGGACAATTGCCAACTGGACTTCATAACCCAGGATTCTTGCGATAAGCTAATGAGTAAAGTGGTTTCTTTCTGTCATTGTTTCTTTTTCTAAAGTTCCATTCAATTTCATATATGTGTTCAAATCTGAATGATTAATTAGGAATATTATTTTAGGATAAGTGTTAAAAACTCCCTGTCTTAACTAATTGATCATTTCAATGTTTTCTGCTGATTTCCGGACCTAGGAATTCTTAGTTGCTCCTAGTCCTATTTGACCTCTACCTCCTTATCCTTATTTCCGGATCAAAGGATCCTTCATTTCCCTTTATCCCGAAAGCAAGCCATCTCATCAAATAAAACTATTCAAATCTCTGAGGGTTATCTACCTTGCCCTGAGTACATTAGCATCCTCTTGGCCTTGCCTTCTAGTTTTGCTTGATACATCTTGACTCCATAGCCCAATGGACTAGTAGATCCCTCTTTAATTTGTCTCCAAATAATATTATTTCCCACCAAAATTCCCAAACAAAAAACCAAGTGCACTATCATAACTATCCTAAAAAATTAAACAAAAAACAAATTTTAATCATAAAGAGAGATCCCTCTCCGAAATTTAGGAGGGCTAGATCATAGATTTCAAAAGTAGGTTTGTGGTTACCTCTAGTAAGTTACAAAGTTTTAAATATCTCTGATAGAAAATTTACTAGAGTGATAACACACTCGACCGAACGATGCCACAAGGGAGAAAACGATAAACCAGCCGCTCGAACGTGCACAAGGCACCTGGGTGGTCACAACTTAGAAAAACTAATATAGGCACCCTCGAACGAAATGGCCCGACCCGACCCAAACACACCTGGTCGGGCGACCTCACACGGTGCGACACAACGCGCCCGACTGAACGATGCCACAAGGGAGAAAATGGAAAACAAGGCGCCCGAACATGCACAAGGCACCCGGGCGATCACAACTTAGCAAAGCTGATACGGGCACCCTTTAACGAAACGGTCCGACCAGAACGCACCCGGTTGGGTGACCTCACACGGTGCGACACGGCACGCCCGACCGAATGATTCCATAAGGGAGAAATGGAAAATGGACCGCATGAACATGCACAAGGCACCTGGGTGGTCACAACTTAGCAAAACTGATACGGGCGGCCTTGAACAAAATAGCCTGACCCGAATGTGCCCGGTTAGGCGACCTCACACGGCGTGACACGGTGCGCCCGACCGAATGATGCCACAAGGGAGAAAATGACAAACGGGCCGCCCGAACATGCACAAGGGAGAAAACGACAAATGGGCTGCCCGAACATTCACAAGGCACCCAAGCAGTCACAACTTAGCAAAACTGATACGGGTGCCCTCAAACGAAATGGCCCGATTCGAACGCACTTGGTCGGGCGCCCTCACATGTCACAACACGGCACACCAGAACGAATGATGCCACAAGGGAAAAAATGACAAACGGGCCGCCCGAACATGCACAATGCACCCGGACGGTCACAACTTAGAAAAACTGATACGGGCGCCCTCAAACGAAACGGCTCGACCCAAATGCGCCCGATCAGGCGACCTCACAGGGCGCAACACAGCACTCCCGAACGAACTATGCCACAAGGGAAAAAATGGAAAACGGGCCGCACGAATGTGCACAAGGCACCTGGGTAGTCACAACTTAACAAAACTGATACGGGTGCCCTCTAACGAAACGGCCCGACCAAAACGTGCTCGTTTGGGCAACCTCACACGATGCCACACGGTG
Source organism: Pinus albicaulis (assembly GCA_034641835.2). Classification (NCBI taxonomy): domain Eukaryota; kingdom Viridiplantae; phylum Streptophyta; class Pinopsida; order Pinales; family Pinaceae; genus Pinus; species Pinus albicaulis. Next base: position 1,554,151,823 of record CM076570.1, read on the forward strand.
CGACCGACTGAATGATGTCACAAGGGAGAAAATGACAAATGGGCCACCTGAATGTGCACAAGGCACCCGAATGGTCACAACTTAACAAAACTGATATGGGCGCCCTCGAACGAAATAACCCGACCCGAACACGCCCGGTCGGGCGACCTCACACGGTGTGACACAGCGCGCCCGACTGAACAATGCCACAAGGGAGAAAATGAAAAACGGGCCGCTCGAATGTGCACAAGGAACTTGGGTGGTCACAAATTAGAAAAATGATATGGGTGCCCTCAAACAAAACGGATCGACCCGACTCGAACGCGCCTATTCGGGCGACCTCACACGGCGTGCTCGACCGAATGATGCCACAAGGGAGAAAATGGAAAACGGGTCACCCGAACATGCACAAGGCACCCCAACGGTCACAACTTAGCAAAAATGATACAAGCGCCCTCTAACGAAACGGCCCGACCCGAATGCGCTCGGTCGGGCAACCTCACACGGCACGACATGGCGCGCCCGACCAAACGATGCCACAAGGGAGAAAACGGAAAACGGGCCACCCAAACGTGCACAAGGAACCTCGGTGGTCACAATTTAGCAAAAATAATATGGGCGCCCTCGAACGAAACGGCCCGACTCAAACGTGCCTGGTCCGGAAACCTCACACGGCGCGCCTGACCGACCAATGCCACAAGGGAGAAAACAGAAAACGGGCCGCCCAAATATGCACAAGGGAGAAAACGACAAACGGGCCGCCTGAACGTGCACAAGGCACCCAAGCAGTCATAGCATAGCAAAACTAATACGGGCACCCTCGAATGAAATGGTCCAACCAGAATGCACTTGGTAGGGCGCCCTCACACAGCACGACACGGTATGCCGAACCGAATGATGCCACAAGGGAACAAACAGAAAACAGGCCACCCAAACGTGCACAAGGCACGCGGGTGGTCATAACTTAACAAAACTGATACAGGCGCCCTTTAACGAAACAGCCCAGTCCGAACACGCCTAGTTGGGCGACCTCACACGGCATGACACGACAAACGATACCACAGGGCCGGAGCAAACGGCAAATGGGCCGCTCGAACGTGCACAAGGCGCCCGGGCAGTCACAACTTAGAAAAACTAATATGGGCGCCCTCAAATGAAACAACCTGACCTGAACACGCTGGGTGATCCAGGTGGATATCGGTGGCCACCCACCTATTCCATGTGGACCAACACCATCAATTCTTACTGCTTTTCACATTCAGCACAACTTACTATTTTTAGCAGGTTTTCGGGTCCTCCACTCCCGGAGCCGTTTTGGGGCCTTAATGATCCAGGTGGATATTCGTGGCCACCCACCTATTCCATTTGATCCCCCACCATCAGTTATTTCAGTTTTCAAGTTGCAACAAAACTTACTATTTTTATTAGTTTTTCAGGTCCTGAACTTCCAGAGCCGTTTTGAGGCCCTAAACGACTTTTTTTGGGAAAACGTAGAGCAACATCTTCCATGGACCAATTTTTCTCATTCAAAAGTTGTACTCCTCAGACAGATCTTTCTAACGGGCTATTGAGCGCGTCAAATGGAGATCAGATACCAAAGTTACGTCCCCAGGAAGTTGAACCACCAATTTACCCAAACGGGGCCCATAGTTTTGGCGCTTCATCTCCTAGGGTTAGGTTTTTGGAAATTTAGAGTTCTCCATTGTTTTTCAATAATAAATAGGCCTTCGAGCCTCATTCTAACACAGTTAAAAGGTCTGTAGCCATCACATCTCTTCTCAGAGATTTTCTACCAACACCCTAGCTATTTTATTTCCATTATGCCTGTAAGCTTATTTCAGTCATTCTTTTATTAATGAAATGAAACATTATTTCCACTGCATCTCTATGTTCATGGTTATTTCTGTATTCTGTTGCATTCCTGCATAAAATCTGGATCAGTGGTATCAGAGCGGGTCTACTCTTTCTTTGTTTTTCTTTGCATGTCCCCAATGCGGTCAGGGTATAAGGAGTTAGGGCTCGATCTGGTTGAACCCTTGCAAGATCAGCCTCGCAAACCCCAACGACCTCCCATGGTGGAAAAAAAGAAAGATGAGGGAGCAGGAGATCCTATAAAAATACTGCTTGAGGAGGCCCTCTAGAAACAAAGGAACGTGATGATGGATAACTTTTCTCAAATCCTTCAACGACTGCCCACATATGGCACATCTGCATCCAACAGCCACTCTGGAGGTGCCACTCCCTTCAAGGTATAGGTAAACTTTGAAATTCCTATATTTGAAGGAAAAATAGATGTAGATGTCGTAGACAGATGGTTAAATTCGCTGGAAGGGTATTTCTTGTTCCATGACGTCTTTGACCGAGAAAATATTATTTTTGTACTCCTCAAAGCCACCTCCCATGTTAAAGACTGGTGGGAAACCTACCGTGAGCAAGAGGGCGAAGGGGAACCCTCTCTCTTCTTAGCCACACCCACTTGGAATTTGTTTCGAGATGGCATCAAGGAACAATATTACCCCGTGGGGAGCTATGAGGACAAATACATCCAATGGACCATGCTACGGCAACAAAAGGATCAAGATGTGCACGAACTGACAAATCTGTTCCATACTCTGTGCACAAAGTTGGGTATTAAAGATTCAGAGAGACATTTGGTGCTCAAGTACCGCGGCTGTCTGCACAAACACATTCAGGAGTAAATGGAGTTCCTTGACATTACATCGCTTGGAATGGTATATCGCTATGTCGCCAAGATCGAGCATAAATTTAAGCAGAAGAAGCGAGACTTTGGATCTGCGAATCCGAAAGGTGCCCCCGAACCAAAGAACAAGGGGCAAGGCCAAAGAAATGCAACTCAGAACAACACCACAAATCCAAAGAAGGACACAGGGAAGTGGTGTGAATTACATAACAGCCCCACTCACAGCATAAATGAGTGTCGGGCCAAACACTCTTTGGTGGCCGAACTAAAGGCACCCGAATCAGATGCATTTTCTGATCCTAAGTTAGAACCAGACAAAGGCAATGACAAAGGGAAGAAGATCATTGATGCAGATCCTAGTGCCATTTTTTCCACCACCAAGATCCTGAGAGAGGGTCTAGAGGATCCAAAGGAGGGAGAGAGCCTCTTCCAGTCGCAGATGTGGGTGAAGGGTTCTCCACTGCAATTTCTCATCGATAGCGGAAGCCAAAAGAACCTCATTTCAGCAGAGGTCATGAAGCGGCTTGGTCTACCAACCATAGCACACTCGCAACCATATACCATCGGGTGGCTCCACCCAGGGAGAGATCTCCGCATTCGCTAGCAGTGTCGCCTTCCGTACAGTATCAAGCCATTCACGGATGAGGTATTGTGTGATGTTTCTCCTCTTGATGTAGCTAATGTATTATTGGGCCAACCATACTTGTGGGGGTGACATGTTGTGTATGAGTCTAGGCATCGTACTGTTAATATTAATTTGGGAAATAACTTGTACAAGATACCGGAGGTAGTACTGCCTCCTGTCGTCTCTTTGACTACTGCAAAACAACGCAGTAAGATTGTTTCCCAAACCAGGAAATTCATTTTCCTTACAACTCACTCACAGGGAAAGAAGAATATTGTGGCTACAACCTCGAAACATGGCTCCCTTGCACAGCTGCAGTAGATGGAAAAAGTCATGGAGGAATACGAGGACATTTTCTCCTCACTCATAGAGGTTCCTCTACATTGTCAGGACAAGCACTCCATTGATATGACTCCCAACGCACCACTGCCTGATGTTGCCATACATCCTGCAACTACACATACAGAATCCAAACATGTATTGTCTAAGGCTGATAAAGAAACCAAATTTACTAAACGCATCCAGCATGTCCAACCGCAAGTCCATGACATCTTCAACACATCTAATACTCAGTTCAAAATAATTTGCCTCATCTCATGGAGGATCTCAATGCAATGGGGACCATTGCTTCCTAAGGAGGGAGGAATGATCTAGGTTGATATCGGTGGCCACCCACCTATTCCATTTGGACCAGCACCATCAATTCTTGCATCTTTCACATTCAACACAACTTACTATTTTTGGCAGGTTTTCGGGTCCTCCACTCCCAGAGCCGTTTTGGGGCCTTAATGATCCAGGTGGATATTCGTGGCATGTAGGTTTTAACCCTGAACAGAAATTATCTACACATGAATCTTATAACAGAAAATAAACAATAGCAAGAGCATAAAACATAAAATAGATAAACACAAAGATTTTTCCCCTGGATCCCAAATCGGGACGACCAGCTTGATTTTTCATTATATTCCTTTTAGTGTTACAACACATATATATACATGCCGGAGCATACATAAACCCCAATCCATTAACCCTGGATTAGAACATAACCGTAGTTCCCTTGACCGGATCTACAAAAATACCATGGGCCGAAAACCATCGAACCCCAAAACCATGTGCAAAACCATGCACAAAACCATGGACGTTGTACTACCCAAATCCTGAAAGTCGTGGAAATAATATAACACATACCCAACATAACACATACCACATACCCAAGAATATAACGTGGAAAGAATATAACACATACCCAACATTCTCCCACTTGTTGTTTTCTTTCCACAGGGGGCCACATGAGAGCTTAGTCATTGGGCCAATTCTTCAACACCCATTGTTTCTCTACACCAAGAGAACTTCTGAGTGCTCACAGACTTCGTCAATGCATCTGCAATATTCTTCAAAGTGTCCACCTTTACCAGCAACACCCTTTTAGCCTCAACCATATCTCTAACAAAGTGATATTGAACATCAATGTGCTTTGTCTTTGAATGATAAGCAGGGTTCTTAGCCAAGAAAATTGCACTTTGGCTATCACAGTCTATCCTTATAGCTTGCCGTACCAACCCCATACTTGAACACAATCTTTGCAACCAAACTGCTTCCTTGCTTGCATGAGTGGCTGCTATGTATTCTGCCTCTGTAGTTGAAAGAGCCACTACAGACTGCCTTTTACTCATCCAACTGACTGCGCCTCCAAATAGGCTAAACACATACCCACTTGTAGATCTTCTTTGGTCCAGATCTCCAGCCCAGTCTGCATCAACAAAACCACGAATGTCCAACATTCTTTCCAATCCCGGTCTTCCCTGGTAGCACAAGCCATAATCACTAGTGCCACGTAAATATCTGAAAACCCGCTTCACTGTTGTCCAATGCTCCTTCCCTGGGTTTGACATAAACCTGCTCAATACTCCCACTACATGTGCAATGTATGGTCTAGTACAGACCATTGCATACATCAGGCTACCCACTGCACTTGCATATGGAACACGGGACATATCCTCCTCTTCTTCTTGTGTCTTGGGACACTGTTCAGCAGACAGCTTTACACCTACAGGAATAGGAACCTTCACCGGTTTACTATCCTGCATATTGAACCTCCGCAATATAGTCTCGACATACTTCCTCTGGTTTAACCAGAGCTTCCTCTTTGCCCGATCTCTCTTAATTTCCATGCCCAAAATATAATTTGCAGCACCCAGATCCTTCATGTCGAATTTGGAGAACAGTTGGGTCTTCAAATCTTGGATAATTTATTTGTCATTTCCAATCAACAACATATCATCCACATACAAGACCAAATAAATAACACGATCACCAATTAATTTAAAATAAACACAGTGATCCTCCTTGCTTCTGGTGAAGCCAAGTCCCCATATATAGGTATCAAATTTCTGATACCACATCCTTGGTGACTGTTTTAACCCATACAGAGACTTCTTCAGCCTGCATACCAGTTCTTTCTTACCCTTCACCATAAAACCTTCAAGTTGCTTCATGTAGATCTCCTCTTCTAGATCCCCGTGAAGAAATGTTGTCTTCACATCCATCTGTTCTATATCAAAATCAAATGCAGCAGCAACAGATAAAAGTAATCTAATAGAAGTAAATTTGGCAACAGGAGAAGAAATATCACCAAAGTCAATTCCCGACACCTGGGAATAACCTTTCTCTACCAACCGAGCTTTGTATTTCTCCACCTTGCCTTCTACATTCATCTTCTTCTTAAACACCCATTTTCTCCCAATGGGCTTCCTTCCAGCAGGCAACTCCACTAGATCCCATGCATCATTTTTGTGCAAGGATGCCATTTCATCAACCATGGCCTCCTTCCAGAGTTTTCCATCCTCTAAATCTGCTGCCTCCCTGACAGTTCTGGGTTCATCATCAGTTATAGTTAAAGTAAAACCTAAACAGAAAGCAGATGGACTATACCTTTCTGGTTGCCTTCTTTCCCGAACTGATCTTCTCAAAGCTGGAGTTTGTGGCTCTTCATCTTCTGAGTCTTCTTCTGTTGTAGAGTCTGATTCATCCTCCTTTAGCTCAAACTCTATCTTCTCAGGTTCCTTTGGTAGGAATTCATGTTTAACAACATCTTTCACTTCTCTAAACACCACATCTCGGCTGTACACAACCTTCCTTGTTTCTGGATTCCAAAGCTTGTAACCCTTTAAACCATCCTTATACCCAATAAAGATGCACTTTTCAGATTTATTATCCAACTTGGTCCTTTTTTCCTTTGGAACATGTACATATGCATCACATCCAAATACCCTTAGATGTGAAAGAGAAGGTTTCTTACCAGTCCATACCTCATGTGGGGTCTTATCCTCCAACACTGATGAAGGTGATCTGTTAACCAGATAGCATGCAGTCTCCACTGCCTCTGCCCAGAATTCTTGTCCTAACCCGGTACCACTGAGCATGCTTCTTGCCTTTTCCACCAGTGTTCTGTTCATTCTTTCTGCAACTCCATTTTGCTGCGGTGTGTATGGAGTAGTCTTCTGTCGTGCTATACCACACTTCTTACAGAAATCTTCAAATTCCTTCTTGCAGAACTCCCCACCATTATCTGTTCTCAGCGCCTTTATCTTCTTCTCTGTCTGATTTTCCACCAGAGCCTTAAATTCTTTAAATTTGTCAAAGACTTCAGATTTCTTCCTCAAGAAATATATCCATGTGTTCCTTGAGAAGTCATCTATGAATGAAACATAGTACATAGATTTTCCTAGTGATGGAACTGACACAGGTCCAAACACATCATTGTGCACAAGTTCTAATATCTTGTTTGCCCTCTTAGCACCAGAAGGAAAACTCACCTGATTCTGCTTCCCATATACACAATGTTCACAGAAATCAAAATCCAGAGAACAATTAGACATACCTTCTACCATACCATCTCTATGTAGTATCCGAAGGCCCTTCTCTCCAATATGTCCAAGCCTTTGATGCCATAGCATGGTCTTTTCTCCAGAGACAGCTAGACTTTCTGTCCCACTTTCAGGAACTACAGAACTGTTACACCCATCAATAACAGTGCTACCTTGTAGCTTGTACAGAGTTCCAGTCCGAACTCCCCGCATTAATACTAGTGCTCCTCGAACCATCTTGCAGGCATCTTTCTCGAACACTGTTTTTACACCTGCATCATCCATATTGCTTACAGAAATCAGATTTCTGGCCAATGCAGGAATATGCAGAACACCAGGAAGTGTTCTAATCCTTCCACCTTGTAGCTTCAACTTGAATTTTCCACGTCCGACGATTCTGGCCTTCCTATCATCCCCTAGGAAGACATCACCACCATCATATTTCTCATACTCGCAGAATCACTCCCTATGGGGAGTGAAGTGAAAGGATGCACCTGAGTCAATCAACCATGACTCATGATCTACATGTGTATTTGAAGAAGAAGCCAAATACACATCCCCACCTTCATCCGAGGTGGTTTTTGCCTCTGCAGAAGGACCTTCATCAGATCCCTTTCCTTTCTCAGGAGCTTTAGAACTGCATTCCTTTTTGTAGTGCCCTTCCTTTCCGCATTTCCAGCACACCTTTACAAACTTTCCAGGAGATTTAGATCTCCCACTCGAAACCTTATTCTTGTTTCTGTTCTGGGACCTTCCTCGTACATATAAGGCATCTCCATTCTGACCCTCCATATTTCTCCGTCTCATTTCCTCCGATAGCAAGGCTGAGACAATGTCATCAAAATTCAAGGTAGTTGTATTGCTACCTATTGCAATAACCAGACTATCCCACGAGTTTGGTAGAGAGCACAACAAACTGATGCACTTATCTTCATCTGAGATTTTAATATCAACAGACGATAGCTGACTTACTACAGTATTGAAGGCGTTCAGATGCTCTGTCACCGAGTCTCCATCCTTCATCCTCAGGTTATACAGCTTTTTCCGCAGGAACAACTTATTCACCAGAGACTTAGATTGGTACAAAGTCCCAAGTTTTTCCCACAAATACTTCGCCGTAGCTTCCCCAGATACATTCAACAATACTGAATCTGACACACACAACTGTATTGTGCTCTTAGCCTTCCGATCCAGTTTCTTCCAGTCTTCATCTGACATTGCCGTTGGTTTAGTAACTGGATCTACCGCAATCCACTGATCTTTATCCACCAGCAGATCCTCCATCTTGAGCTTCCACAACTCAAAACTCTGACCATTAAATTTCTCGATCTCTATCTTTCCGCCGCTCGCCATATTCTTTCACCGCAAGAATCGATCCCGCATATCTCCCACTGCACAGGGTCTACCACAGGCCCGAGCAAAAAACCCTCAACAACAAAGGCGTCCCCTTGAAGCCGAAACAGCTCTGATACCAAATGTAGGTTTTAACCCTGAACAGAAATATCTACACACGATTCTTATAACATAAAATAAACAATAGCAAGAGCATAAAACATAAAACAGATAAACACAGAGATTTTCCCCTGGATCCCAAATCGGGACGACCAGCTTGATTTTTCATCATATTCCTTTTAGTGTTACAACACATATATATACATGCCGGAGCATACATAAACCCCAATCCATTAACCCTGGATTAGAACATAACCGTAGTTCCCTTGACCGGATCTACAAAAATACCAGGGGCCGAAAACCATCGAACCCCAAAACCATGTGCAAAACCATGCACAAAACCATGGACGCAGACTACCCAGCGGAAATTAAGGAACAACCAAAACCATGCTTAGTCGTGGAAAGAATATAACACATACCCAACATGGCCACCCACCTATTCCATTTGAACCCCCACCATCAGTTCTTTTAGTTTTCAAGTTGCAACAAAACTTACTATTTTAAGCAGTTTTTCGAGTCTTAAACTTCTGGAGCCGTTTTGAGGCCCTAAATGACGTTTTTTGGGAAAACAGAGAGCAACATGGGTCCATGGACCCATGTTTCTCATACAAAAGTTGTACTCCTCGGACAGATCTTTCTAACAAGCTATTGAGCACGTCAAATGGAGATCGGATGCCAAATTTATGTCCTCGGGAGGCTGAACCACCAATTTACCCAAACGGGGCCCATAGTTTTGGCGCTTCATCTCACAGGGTTAGGTTTTTGGAAGTTTAGAGTTCTCCATTGTTTCTCAATAATAAATAGGCCCTCGAGCCTCATTGTAACACATTTCAGAGGTCTGTAGCCATCACATCTCTTCTCAGAGATTCACTACTAGCACCCTAGCTATTTTATTTCCATGATGCCTATAAGCTTATTTCAATCATTCTTTTATTAATGAAATGAAGCATTATTTATGCTGCATCTCTATGTTCATGGTTATTTCTGTATTATGTTGTGTTCCTTCATAAAATTTGGATCAGTGGTATCAGAGCGGGTCTACTCTTTCTTTGTTTTTCTTTGCATGTCCCTAACGTGGTCAGGGTATAAGGAGTTAAGGCTCGATCTGGTTGAACCCTTGCAAGATCAGCCTTGCAAACCCCGATGCCCTCCCATGGGGGAAGAAAAGAAAGATGAGGGAGCAAGAGATCCTATCAAAATACTGCTCAAGGAGGCCCTCGAGAAACAAAGGAACGCGATGATGGATAACTTTGCTCAAATCCTTCAACGATTGCCCACATATGGCGCATCTGCATCCAACAGCCACTCTGGAGGCGCCACTCCCTTCAAGGTACAGGTAAAATTTGACATTCCTATATTTGAAGGAAAAATAGATGCAAACTCCATAGACAGATTTTTAAATTTGCTGGAAGGGTATTTCTCGGTCCATGACTTCTCTGACCGAGAAAAGATTATTTTTGCGCTCCTCAAAGTCGACCCCCATGTCAAAGACTGGTGGGAAACCTACCGTGAGAAAGAGGGCGAAGGGGAACCCTCTTTTTTCTCAGCCACACCCACTTGGAATTTGTTCCGAGACGGCATCAAGGAACAATATTACCCCATGGGGAGCTATGAGGACAAATACATCCAATGGACCACGCTATAGCAACAAAAGGATCAAGATGTGCATGAACTGAAAAATCTGTTCCATACCCTGTGCACAAAGTTGGGTATTAAAGATTCAAAGAGACATTTGGTGCTCAAGTACCGTGGCTGTCTGCACAAACACATTCAGGAGGAAATGGAGTTCCTCAACATTACATCGCTTGGCACAACATATCACTATGCCACCAAGATCGAGCAGAAATTTAAGCAGAAGAAGCGAGACTTTGGATCTATGAATCTGAAAGGTGCCCCCGAATAGAAGAACAAGGGGCAAGGCCAAAGAAATGCGACTCAAAAAAACACCAAAAATTGAAAGAAGGACATAGGGAAGTGGTGTGAGTTTCATAACAGCCCCACTCATAGCACAAACGAGTGTCGAGCCAAATAGTTTTTGGTGGCCGAACTAAAGGCACCCGAATCAAATGCATTTTCTAATCCTGAGTTAGAACCAGACAAAGGCAATGACAAAGGGAAGAAAATCATTGATGCAGATCCCAATGCCATTTTTTCCACCACCAAGATCCAGAGGGAGGGTCCAGAGGATCCAGAGGAGGGGGAGCACCTCTTCTAGTCGCAGATGTGGGTGAAGAGTTCTCCGCTGCAATTTCTCATCGATAGCGGAAGACAAAAGAACCTTAGTTCAGCAGAGGTTGTGAAGCGGCTCGGCCTACCGACCATAGCATACCCATAGCCGTATACCATCAGGTGGCTCCACCCAGGGAGAGATCTCCACATCCGCTAGCAGTGCCACCTTCCGTACAGTATCAAGCCATTCACGAATGAGGTATTGTGTGATGTTGCTCCTCTTGATGTAGCTGATGTATTATTGGGCCAACCATACTTGTGGAGGTCACATGCTGTGTATGAGTCTAGGCCTCGTGCTGTTATTATTACTTTCAGAAATAACTTGTACAGGATACCGGAGGTAGTACCGCCTCCTGTCGTCTCTTTGACTACTGCAAAACAACGTAGTAAGATTGTTTCCCAAACCAGGAAATTCATTTTCCTTACAACTCACTCACAGGGAAAGAAGAATATTGTGGCCACAACCTCAAAACATGGCTCCCTTTCATAGCTGCAGCAGATGGACAAAGTCATGGAGGAATACGAGGACATTTTCTCCTCACTCATAGAGGTTCCTCTACACTGTCAAGACAAGCACTCCATTGATCTGACTCCCAATGCACCACCACCTGATGTTGCCATACATCCTGCAACTATACATACAAAATCCAAACATGTATTGTCTGAGGCTTATAAATAAAACAAATTTACTAAATGCATCCAGCATGTCCACCCGCAGGTCCATGACATCTTCAACACATCTAATACTTAGTTCAACAGAATTTGCCTAATATCATGGAGGATCTCAATGTAATGGGGACCATTGATTCCTAAGGAGGGAGGAATGATCCAGGTGGATATCGGTGGCCACCCACCTATTCCATTTGGACTAGCACCATTAATTCTTATAGCTTTTCACATTCAACACAACTTACTATTGTTAGCAAGCTTTCGGGTCCTCCACTCCTGGAGCCGTTTTGGGGCCTTAATGATCTAGGTGGATATTCGTGGCCACTCACCTATTCCATTTGAACCCCCACCATCAATTATTTCAGTTTTCAAGTTGCAACAAAACTTACTATTTTTAGCAGTTTTTCGGGTCCTGAACTTCCGGAGCCGTTTTGAGGCCCTAAACGACGTTTTTTGGGAAAATGGAGAGCAACATGGGTCTATGGACCGATGTTTCTCATTCAAAAGTTGTACTCCTTGGACAGATCTTTTTAACGAGTTATTGAGCGCGTCAAACAGAGATCGGATGCCAAAGTTACGTCCCCAGGAGGTTGAACCACCAATTTACCCAAACGGGGCCCATAGTTTTGGCGCTTCATCTCCTAAGGTTAGGTTTTTTGAAGTTTAGAGTTCTCCATTATTTATCAATAATAAATAGGCCCTCGAGCCTCATTGTAACACAGTTCAGAGGTCTATATCCATCACATCTCTTCTCAGAGATTCGCTACCAGCACCCTAGCTATTTTATTTCCATTATGCCTGTAAGCTTATTTCAATCATTCTTGTTAGAGTTCAGCAGCAGAAATATTTAAATAAAACACAGGCACACACAACATTCAACCATGAAAAAAAAATATTTTAACGTGGTTCACCCAACCAATCTGGGCTATGTCCACCTAACAGGGCATCGGCAATCTCATTCATCAACAGGAGAAAATACAATAGTAGAGTTTCTCATCTGCTCAGCTCTTCCTCACTACACATTCCTCATCATGCTCACTTGCCTCTACGGGCTTACATTGTATAGATGTGAATGAAAACAAACTCATAAATTCTCTCACAAAAAATATAGGATGCATTAACTCCTTATCAGAAATTGATGGAGCCAATGTAGCAACAAATCCTATTGTTGTCACCTACATGAGATTTTCTCCAAAAACAATTAAAAGAAAAATCTCAACAATCTCCACTTTGACAACAATTAGCCTGATACCCTGTTCCATTATTATTTTTATCTTTTCTGCAAGCCAAGAGAAGCCAGACACCATCGTATCTTCTCTAACAAAACTGGTTTCGTGAACATGTTTGCACAGTTTTCCTTTGTATGCACCTTTTCAAGAGAGACTCCCCTTTCAGTGATAACCTGTCTTACAAAATGGTATTTGATAGGTATGTGCTTTGATTTACTATGATAGGCCGGATTTTTAGCCAAGTGAATTGCACTTTGACTGTCACAAAATAACTTGATGTTGTCCTGCAACCTACCAAATTCACCAAACAAACCTTTCAACCAAACTGCTTCTTTGCAAGCATGTGAAGCAGCTATGTATTCTGCTTCTGTAGTGGATAAAGCAACAATGTTCTGTAGCTTTGACATCCAGCTAATAGCTCCACCTGCAAGAGTAAATACATACCCTGAAGTTGACCTTCTCTTATCCAAATCACCTGCAAAATCAGAATCAACATATCCACAAACAAATTCACTACTCTTTTTATAAGTGATACAATAATCACTTGTGCCTCTCAGATATCGAAGCACCCATTTCATTGCTGACCAGTGTTCTTTTCCTGGATTTGCCATATACCTGCTGACAACCCCAATTGCATGTGAAATATCTAGTCGAGTACAAACCATCGCATACATCAAACAACCTACTACATTGGAATATGGAATTCGAGACATATATTCATTTTCTTCATTAGTTTTAGGACATAAACTTGAAGAAAGCTTAAAATGGGAAGAAAAAAGGACTAAAATAGGCTTCACATTGTTCATACCAAACCTCAATAGTATCTTCTCAATATACTTTTGTTGTGATAGCCACAGCTTACCATTGCTCCTGTCTCTGAAAATCTCCATGCCCAAAATCTGTCTTGCTGCTCCTAGATATTTCATATCAAATGTCGTAGCCATCTGAGCCTTTAACCTGTTGATCTCTGTTATGATTTTGCTTGCTAAAAGCATATCATCAACATACAACACTAAGATAATGAACATTCCATTACTTAATTCTTAAAGTAAACAAAATGATCATATTCACTTCTTATATAATTTTGACTCATCATGAAAGAATCAAATTTCTTGTACCATTATTGAGGCGACTGCTTCAGACCATACAATGATTTCTTGAGCCTGCAGACAAATTTCTTGTTGTGATTTTGAACAAACCCTTCGAGTTGTTCCATGTAAATCTCCTCATCTAAATCTCCATGTAAAAATGCAGTTTTAACATCTAGTTGCTGTAACTCTAAATCAAGTAAAGTAACTAATGCTAACACAATCCGAATTGAAACAATTTTTACAACTGGTGAAAATATCTCATGAAAGTCAATGCCTACTTTTTGAGAAAAACCTTTTGCGACCAGCCTCTCTTTGTACCTGTCTTCTGTATCATCAACACCCCTTTTCAATTTGTAAACCCACTTACATCCTACAATTTTCCTGTCTTTAGGAAGTTCTACTAGATCCCATGTGGCATTTTTGGCTAATTCCTTCATCTTGTCCTTCATAGACTCTTTCCACTTACCACTGTTTGAACCTTCTATAGCTTCCTGATAGCACAAGGTTCATCATCATTAGCAGTTAAAGAAACTGAAGTAACATAATCATCATACCTTTTAGGAAAACGTCTGATTCTCGTAGACCTCCTTAAATATGTTTCTGGTACTTCCCAAATTTGCTGATTATTATCTGTAGGAACTTCTTCATGATCAACATCTGAAACACATTCATGATCTGCATCTGAAACTTTTTCATGATCTGAATCTGAAACTTGTTCATCTGGACTATCATCAATATTTGAACTAGTTTCAAACTGAATGTGTTGAAGCTTAGGTACATTATCCTGTTTCAATTTATCATCTACATCTGGATTTTCAAGTGAGGATTCATTAAATTTAACATCTTTGTAAATGATGATCTTGTGAGTAGTAGGATCCCACAACCTGTATCCCTTAGTCCCATCACCATATCCAAAAAAGATATATCTTTTTGATTTAGGATCTAATTTAGAACGCTGATGTTTCGGAACTAGAGCATATGCATCACAACCAAAAACTTTCAGTTTAGAATAATCACATGGATAACATTTCCATACCTCTTGAGGAAATTTTGATCCTATCGCAGTTGATGGTGATCGATTTACCAGGTAAAAATCCATAGAAACCGCTTCTGTCCACAATTCCTTCTGCAAATTGGCGTTACTAAGCATACTTGTCGCTCTCTCTAAAAGATTCATGTTCATGCGTTCAACAACTTCGTTTTGCTGAGGAGTATATACAATGGTTTTATGTCTTTCAATCCCAACGTCCTTGCAATAATTATCAAATTCCTTTGAAGTAAACTCCCCACCATTGTTAGTTCTTAAACATTTAATGGTTCTTCCAGTGATGTTTACAACTAATGCTCTAAACTGTTTGAAAACTGTGAATACATCAAACTTCTTCTTTAACATGTAAACCCACACTTTTCTAGAGAAATCATCAATAAAAGATACAAAATATGACGATCCTCCATATGAGGTTGTAGGAGATGGACCCCAAACATCAGAATGGATATAATCAAGGATTCCCTTACTAGTATGTTTTCCAGTTTTAAACTTATGCTTGCTTTGTTTC
Organism: Pinus albicaulis; assembly: GCA_034641835.2. Taxonomy (NCBI): domain Eukaryota; kingdom Viridiplantae; phylum Streptophyta; class Pinopsida; order Pinales; family Pinaceae; genus Pinus; species Pinus albicaulis. Next base: position 1,554,167,220 of record CM076570.1, read on the forward strand.
CCAAATAGACAATGTTTGCAGAAATCTAACCTAGAAGATTTTAAAATAGGAAGTAACTTACGATCAGATAAAAATTTTAATCCTCTTTCGCTCATATGGCCCAACCTTTGATGCCATAAACGAATAGAATTAATGTCATTTTCAGATACTGTAGAAACATGATCTGACTCTGTTCTTCCTTCTAACTAATAAATATTTCCAACCTTCTTTTCTTTCATGACTAGTAAAATTCCTTTATAAACTTTCATTAATCCACCTTGAATAAAGGTTTTATATCCATTAGTGTCTAGTACTCCTAGTGAATGAGGTTTTTTCTTAGTTCAGGTACGTGTCTTACATCAGTTAGAATTTTATTTGTCCCATCAAACATTTTAATCTGGATGCTTCCAATTCCCACAATATTACATGAGACATCATTTCCCATGTAAACAACTCCATCATTGATTGATTTATAAGTTTTAAACCACTCTCTATGAATGCACATGTGATTTGACGCACCTGAATCTAACAGCCAATGTTGATCATGATTAGACAAACTAACTGATAACACTTCATCACTCATACCTGAAGTTGATGCCGAACTTGTATCTGTCGTGTTTTCTTCTTTCTTCTTTGTTGAAGAGTCTCCTTTCGATGTTTGTTGCCTCTTCCAACAGTCCTTCTTCAAATGTCCTGATTTGCCACAAAACCAGCACTTTACCTTACTCTTCTTCCCTTTCGATTTTGAACGCGAGTTGTTGTGCTTACTGAAGCGTCTTTCTTTAGAACAACCTCTGACCATCATTGCTTCTGATGTAGAGGTTTCTGAATTTGACCTCTTCCTTGTTTATTCGGACAAAAAAGCTCCAACAACATCATCAAATTCAAGGGTTTCTGATGAACTAAGACTTATAGAAGTAAAAAAATGATCCCATGACTCGGGCAACAAGCATAATAAAGTTACAAATTTATCTTCTGATTCAAATTTTACTTCTATACTTTCTAATTGCACCAGGAGAGTATTAAAGGTATTCAGATGATCAGTTATCGTCGTACCTTCTTTCATGCGCAAGCTGTACAACTGTCGCTTCATAAGAATACTATTGGTTAAGGATTTTGTCATGTACATATTTTCAAGCTTTGTCCACAAACCAGCAGCAGTCTTCTCTGACACAATGTGAAACAAAACATCATCCGCCAAACACAGTTGAATGCCACTCAGTGCTCTTTCATCCAAATCACTCCATTCATCATTTGTCATGGTGTAAGACTGTTTGGCTTTTCCCAACAGTGCCTTCGCCATGCCTTGTTGCATAAGTAGATCATACATCTTCACTTTCCAGATCTCGAAGTTGTTTTTTCCATTGAACTTCTCGATCTCAAACCGGGCACTTTGAGTTTTTTCCATGTTTATTAGCTTGTGTCACAAAAAACTCCAATTGCAACTCTTAATAAATGAAATTTTTAATTTTAATCAAAAAATTCATTTTTGATTAGAAAATACCCTTGCCTTATAAAAAATTCCCTTTTTAATAAAATCGATTTAATTTTTAGAACCACCACTCAAATAGATACAAATCGATTTATTCTTTTTAAAATTGACCACTTCAAAATCGATTTATTCTCACCACTTCAAAAATTGATTTATTTAAACCACTTAAAAATGGATATATTCTTTTTAAATACACATTGACTCAATGTAAAACATTTTGAGAGTCAATTCAATGTAATAGGATTTGAAATAATATAAACGATTTTGAAACAGGTTCAACTCGAAAATTATGGACCACTTTGACTTTTTGTTTTGGGTGTTAAAAATGAATTCATACAAATCGATTTTAAATATATGAATTTTTAATAAAACTTCAAATCAATTTCGTAAAAAAACCTTCAAATGGCATCGACTTACTTTTTAAGAACCTGGAGGCCCATTTCAAATCATTTTAAAAAAAAAAATTGATTTACCATATCTCGGTCCACGTAGTTCGTTAACGCAGCCTTAGATTGACCCAAGCTTACGGCTCTGCCACTATTCAATAGTCATCAAAGTTTGTTCAAACTGTGCTTCCGCAAATGATACCAAGTGTTATATCATTGAAAAAACCCACGCGCTGCCACCAATATTCAACGCTGTTACTCGTTTTGTTCAACGATTCACCGCCGGCAGCCTTCACATGCAGTGAATGACACAGCAGTAGCCTTTGGACCAGTTATCAACGCACAGTTCAAAGTTCAACACACAGTTCACCACCAGTTCAACGCACAGCAGACTCGGCCTTACGCCCTTGCTATGGCTCCTCTACACGGACGGCAGGTCAACACAGCTTGAATCACATGAGAATTCTGCCAGGCTCTTATACCAAGTGTTAGAGTTCAGTAGAAAAAATATTTAAATAAAACACAGACACACACAACATTCAACCATGAAAAACAAATATTTTAACATGGTTCACCCAACCAATCTGGGCTACGTCCACCTAACAGGGCATCGACAATCTCATTCATCAACAAGAGAAAATACAATAGTAGAGTTTCTCATCTGCTCAACTCTTCCTCACTACACATTCCTCATCATGCTCACTTGCCTCTAAGGGCTTACATTTTATAGCTGTGAATGAAAAAAAACTCATAAATTCTCTCACAACAAATATAGGATGCATTAACTCCTCATCAAAAATTGATGGAGCCAATGTAGCAACAAATCCTATTGTTGTCACCTACATGAGATTTTCTTCAAAAATAATTAAAAGAAAAATCTCAACAATTCTTTTATTAATGAAATGAAGCATTATTTCCATTGCATCTCTATGGTCATGGTTATTTCTGTATTCTGTTGCGTTCGTGCATAAAATCCTGATCACTGAGTCGGGCGACCTCACATGGCGCGACACGGCGCGCCCGACCGAATGATGCCACAAGGGAGAAAACGGCAAACGGGCCTCCCGAATGTGCATAAGGTACCCAGGTGGTCACAACTTAGCAAAAATGATACAGGCACCCTCAAACGAAACGACCCGACCCAAACGTGCCCAGTTAGGCGACCTCACACAGCGCAACACGGTGCACCTGAACGAACAATGCCAGAAGAGAGCAAACGAAAAACGGGCCACTTGAACGTGCAAAGGGAACCCGAGCAGTCACAACTTAGCAAAAATGATATGGGCGCCTTTGAATGAGAGGGCCTGACCCGAATGCGCCCGTTCGAGCGACCTCACACGGTGCTCCACGGCGTGCCTGACTGAACGATGCCACAAGGGAGAAAATGACAAACGGGTCACCCGAATGTGCACAAGGCACCCAGGCAGTCACAACTTAGCAAAACTGATATGGGTGCCCTTGAACGAAACGACTCGACCCGAACATGCCCAGTCGGGCAACCTCACACGGCGTGCCCGACCAAACGATGCCACAAGGGAGAAAATGGAAAATGGGTCGCCCGAATGTACACAAGGCACCCAGATGGTCACAACTTAGCAAAAATGATACGGGCGCCCTCGAACGAAATGACCCAACCCGAACGCGCCCAGTCGGGCAACCTCACACGGCGCGACACAGTGTGCCCAACCGAACGATACCACAAGGGAGCAAACGGCAAACGGGTTGCTCGAACGTGCACAAGGCACTCGGGCAGTCACAACTTAGCAAAAATGATACGGGTGCCCTAGAACGAAACGACCCGACCCGAACACGCACGGTCGGGCGACCTCACACGGTGTGACAAGGCGTGCCCGATCGAAAGATGCCACAAGGGAGAAAACGGCAAACGGGCCGCTCGAACGTGCACAAACCACCTGGGCGGTCACAACTTAGCAAAATTGATACAGGCGCCCTCGAACGAAACGACCCGACCCTAACACGCACGGTCGGGCAACCTCACATGGTGCGACACAGCGCGCTCGACTGAACAATGCCACAATGGAGAAAACGGCAAATGGGCCACCCGAACATGCACAAAGACACCCGGCTGGTCACAACTTAGCAAAATTGATACGGGTGCCCTCGAACGAAATGACCCGACCTGAACGCGCTTGGTCAGGGGACCTCACATGGCGCGGCATGGCACGCCCAACCAAATGATGCCACAACGGAGCAAATGGCAAACAAGCTGCCTGAACGTGCATAAGGCACCCGAGCGGTCACAACTTAACAAAATTGATATGGGTGCCCTCGAACAAAATGGCCCGACCCGAACATGCCCAGTCGGGTGACCTCACATGGCACAATAGGGCACTCCCAAATGAACGATGCCACAAGGGAGCAAATGATAAATAGCCTGCCTGAACGTGCACAAGGCACCCAGGTGGTCACAACTTAGAAAAACTAATACAGGCGCCCTCTAACGAAACGGCTTGACTCGAATGCGCCCATTCAGACGACCTCACATGGCGCCACACGGTGCGCCTGACTGAACGATGCCACAAGGGAGCAAACGACAAACAGGCTACCTGAACGTGCACAAGGCACCCGGGTGGTCAAAACATAGCAAAAGTGATACAGGCGCCCTTGAATGAAATGGCCCGACCCGAACCCGCCGGGTCGGGCGACCTCACACGGTGCGACACGGTGCGCTCGACCGAACGATGCCACAAGGGAGCAAACGGAAAATGGGCCGCCCGAACGTGCACAAGGCACCCGGGCAGTCATAACTTAGAAAAACTGATACAAGCACCCTCAAACAAAACGACCTGATCCGAACATGCTAGGTTGGGTGACCTCACACGACGCAACACGGCACCCCTGACTGAACGTTGCCACAAGGGAGCAAACGGAAAACGGGCCGCCTAAATGTGCACAAGGCACCCGGGTGGTCACAACTTATCAAAACTAATACAGGCGCCCTCTAACAAAATGGCCTGACCCAAACAAGCCTGGTCGAGCGACCTCACACAGCGCAACACTTTGCGCCCGACCGAATGATGCCACAAGGGAGCAAATGGAAAATGGGCCGCCCAAACGTACACAAGGCACCTGGGTGGTCACAACTTAGAAAAATTGATACGGGCACCCTCGAACGAAACAGCCTGACCCGAACGCGTCCGGTCGGGCAACCTCACATGGCGCAACATGGCACGCCCCAACGAATAATGCCACAAGGGATCAAATGGAAAATAGGCCACCCGAACGTGCACAAGGCACCTGGGCAGTCACAACTTAGCAAAACTGATACGAGCACCCTCAAATGAAATAGCTCAACCCGAACGTGCCTAGTCGGGCGACCTCACACAGCGCGACACGACACGCCTGACCGAACTATGCCACAAGGGAGCAAACGGAAAACGGGCCGCCCAAATATGCACAAGGCACTCAGGCGGTCACAACTTAGCAAAACTGATACGGGTGCCCTCGAACGAAATGACCCGACCCGAGCGTGCCCGGTTAGGAAACCTCACACGGCGCGACACGATGCACCCGACCGAACAATGCCACAAGGGAGAAAATGGAAAACGGGCCGCCCAAATGTGCACAAGGCACCTGGGCAGTCACAACTTAGAAAAATTGATACGGGCGCCCTCTAACGAAACGACCCGACCCGAATACGCCAGGTTTGACGACCTCACATGGCGCGACACGGCTTGCCCGACCGAACGATCCCACAAGGGAGAAAACAGTAAACGGGCCGCCTGAACGTGCACAAGGCACCCAAGTAGTCATAATTAGCAAAACTGATACGGGCACCCTCGAACGAAACAACCTGACTTGAACATGCCCGGTCGGGCAACCTCACACGACGCGACATGGTGCACTTGACCGAACGATGTCACAAGGGATCAAATGGAAAACGGGCTGCCCGAATGTGAACAAGGCACCCAGGCGGTCACAACTTAGCAAAACTGATACGGGTGCCCTCGAATGAAACGACCTGACCCGAACGCACCCAGTCGGGCGACCTCACACGGTGTGACATGATGCGCCGAACTGAACAATGCCACAAGGGATCAAATGGAAAATGGGCCGCTTGAACGTGCACAAGGCACCTCGGTAGTCACAAGTTAGCAAAATTGATACTGGCACCCTCGAACAAAACGGCCCGACCCGAACGCGCCCGGTCGGGCGACCTCACATGGTGCAACACGGCATGCCCGAATGAACAATGCCACAAGGGAGAAAATGGAAAACGGGCCACTGGAATGTGCACAAGGCACCCGGGTGATCACAACTTAGCAAAAATGATACGGGTGCCCTCTAACGAAACTGCCCGAACCGAACGCGCCTGTTCGGGCAACCTCACACAGCGCCACACAGCTTGCCCGACCGAACGATGCCACAAGTGAGCAAATGGAAAACGGGCTGCCCGAATGTGTACAAGGCACCCGAGTGGTCACAAATTAGCAAAACTGATACGAGCGCCCTCGAATGAAACGGCCCAACCCGAACGCACCCGGTCGGGCGACCTCACACGGCACGACACAAACACTAAAATAAGTAAAGAAAAGGAGGTAGTGTGAAGAGTTGTCATCTGCATAAAGTGCATACTTATTCCAAAATGAATGAGAATTATCTAAGACTTGCAATAATAAATATGTTAGAAGGAACTTACAATTCTTCTCTAAATGCAAAATTGACTCAAGGTAGAGGATATACATTCAAACTAGTACATTTGGCGGAATTGTTTTTTTAAATATTTTTATCCAAGCGTCGGACGACTGATGCCTTACCAAACGCCTTATCCAAATGTCGCAATAGCGACACTTAACTCTAAGTGTCGCAAGACTGAGCCTTATCCAAACGTCGCAATAGCGACACTTTCTACCAATCCATCGCAAGACCGACACTTTCCACCAATCCGTCGTAATTCGGACGCTTTGCTCCAAACATCGCAATAGCGACATTTAGCTCTAAGTGATACAAGACTGACACTTTCCTCCAATCCATCGCAATTATGACCCTTTTCTCTGAACGTCGGAGGACCGACACTTACCTCTAAGTGTCGCAATACCAACACTTGTCTCCAAATGTCGGTATAGCGATAGTTGTGGGCGGGATTTGAAAAATTGATAAAATTTGGGGAAATTTCAGACATTTGGTCAAAAGTGTTGGAATTTCTGCCAAATGTACTAGTGGCCTTGACACCCAACCTTCAGAACAATGAGTTATCATGCTTGAGTGTGCTTCTGAAGACCGTCATGTTGCATTACAATCCACCAAAGAGGCTAAGAAATGCACCAAAGCTCAATATGACCGATAAATTCCACCCTCGTACTTTTCATGAAGGCGATCGTGTTCTAGTGTATGACCAGGCTCATGATGTCCTCGATCATTGGAATTTTGACTCATTATGGGTAGGACCTTACATCATCAGTAAGGATTTGGGTAAAGGGGAATACCTCGTAGAGGATTTCGAAGGCCACCCTCTTCCTAATCCTCGTAATGCACTCTATCTTAAGAAATATTACTCTTAGCATTTCCCTTCTGAAATGAACATTTTATTTATTTTAGGTAGCGAGCTCTTATTTTTTGTGATTTGATACTTCACCCAGAAACATTTTTTCCAAGAAGGGTCACTTCACCACTCCTCAAAATCAAATTTCTTCACTTGCAACACTTGTAATTAGGGCATCACTTTGCCTTCATACTTGTCCATGCTCATGTCGATTTTTGTCGTGAGTGACCATCTAGTACTCATTTTTTTATGGTCCCCATAGGTCCTGTTCTGTGTGGAAAAATCATCAAGTCGCCCTTGTTAGAGCATCCAATTTGAGTCATAATCGCATCCATGGATTTTGTCCCCAGTGCGTTTGTATCCCGCCACAATCCTCCATGCTTCATTGCCTTTTTCCTCTCTCGTGTCGCTCATTTTGGCCTTCAGTCATATTGTCTCCTATCCCCTAAGGTGTCAAGTAAATAGCTGGAAGGTCATCAATGCCCTTTCATTAGGGGAATTTTGAGGTCTAAAATGGGTCTCCTAAGGAAATTATAAAATAATATTGGAAATAATAAAATAAGATTTGATGATATCATCAAATTTTAGAGGAAAAAAAGGAAAAGCTACTTTTTCAACTTGTATTTTCAACTTATCTCCCAAAGTTTTAACTCAAATTTCGAGCGGGAGTACTTATTGGTTGTAAAATTTTATTCCTCATCTAACGAGTACCCATGTTGCATATTTTCGATGGACCCATGAAAAGTGAGAAATACAATAAAAACATGATTGCAATCACGTTTTTTCATATATTTCTCATTTCTTGCATAGCAGGGTCCACCAAAAGTATGCAACATGGGTACTCCTTGGATGAGGAATTAAATTTTTCATCCAACAATTACTCCCACTCGAAATTTGAGTAAAAAATTTTGGAGATGAGTTTAAAATATGAGCTTAAAAATTAGTTTTATTATTTTATTATTTTTTAATATTTTTACCCTTTTTCTTAAAAAATGGTGAATATCCCCCATGGTTGACATCATCATCTTTAATCTGATTAGTTCTTATAAATTTTATTTTGGTTGTACATTTTTCTTAGGAGGCCCATTTTAGACCTCAAAATTCCCCTAATGATTCTCTAACAGCGAAGTCGTCAGCCCACTACTCAGTACCCCCCATTCCACCATCATCCCTAGTGTCAGTCTATGAGTCACTCTACTATTATCCCTTGTGCCTTAGTTGAGGATCCCTTATTGCCTCACCTATGGTAGAACTCCTTCTGTTGACATCAGCGTATTCATTCCAGAAGACAGGTCTAGAGGGTGATGTACCTTGGTTCCATCTTCTACTCTTGTTCGGTGCGTCGGATCAAGAAAAGGGACTCTTTATTGCCCTTTGAATTGATTTTTTCTCGGCTCCATATCCTTATGGCATGATTGAATTCCGTATACTTGATGGTTCAGTGAAGCAATATATTTTACTGGTGACTCCCGGGTGTGTGTGAGATGTTTCAAACCTCATGAGGTGGTGGCCCATCAGGTAGCCCCCCACATGCCTGGATGACTTATCTACTATAGCCTTGGATGCAGCTCCATATATTTTATGGTTCCAACCTAAACCACTTGCAACACCTCTTTAGTTTTCATGTATCATTCAGAATTTCAGAGCCCTTTCCTGTTTTACAGGGCCTCTTTGGTTGTACTAATATCTCATGTACTCAGATATTATTGTATAAGTCCTGGTTGTTGTCCCAGGCATAGTATGTATGTGGGATCCATTATCATGTTTTTATCTCGCCCATGTTTATGCTAGCATGTACTATATATTCATTCCCTTGTTTACTAGACGCATTATTCTTTGTACTTTGTTATCTTGGGGAGCATAGGTATGCCTCCCCTGCCTCACGTAGAATAGGTATTCACTCATAAAGAGACTTGTCACACTTGCAAGTCTCGCCTCCTGAGGATCTTATCCTCTCATACTTTATTCTACCTTATATTTCATTCTCTCTGATTTCCCCTTCGGTGTCTAGTGATTTATTTCTTACAACGTACTTCAGTCATATGATTAGCTCCTAATGCTCGCACACTGGGGGGCAATCTGTTACACCAATTTTTTGTCATCTGACATGTTACTACTAGATGGACCAAAGACACCATGTAAGACCAATTTTACCCTAGTAAAATTTCTTTCACTATGGAAAATAACTTAGTAATCCATAATTTATTAAGTTGTTTATGGTATAAACATGAAACCCCATGAGGAATAATTGAATAAATCCTTATTTGTTTCATTTTCTTCAAGGGATAATTAATTAAATCATAGTTTCATTCATATTCCTGGTCATATTTAACCCAAAACAAAAAAATTAATTAGATAACTCATTATTTATCTTATTATTTTCTAGGAATAATTATTTAAAACATTATTTAAATAATATTTCTTGTTAAAATTGACTAAATCGTTTATAAATAACTGAGTAAATCATTATTTATTTAATTATTACTCAACCATATCCTTAAAATAATAAATAAATCATTTATTTATTTATTATTTACATATAAAGGGATTTGACCAAATTCAAATTCTTTTTCCCTCCAACAAAAATAGTAAAATATTCCATAAAATTTGGATCTAGATTTGGTTAATAATATGTTAATTATGCACCAATATTCCACTGATAGCTAACTCCACGCTTTCACCTACCTCTTTCACTGGTCTCCACAGAACTGATCATGCACTATAGTGAACTGATGTGTTCTTGAGTTGAATAATGAGTTACTAATTAATGAATTAAATAATACTTAATTCACTCCACTCATAACTAGTTGATTAGCTAGTTAAACTAATCTCAACTAGTTCAACTAAGTTAAACCGAACACAACTCCACTAGCTGTCTCATTAACTCCACCAAACTTCTGCCACTGAAGTCCTAACTGAAGTCAACCATGCATGTGCTCACCAAACCCTTGGGAATAGCGTAATTCCTCTGTCATATGCATGAGCCACTTCCAAGGCTCGAACTGAAGTGCTCCAAGAGAGTAAACTGCTGTTTAGAGTCCAAATATTATTAAGGGTAAATAATATTTGACTTCCCTATTTTTAGGATAGGCAGTCTAAAAATAGACTTCAACCTATCGACCTATAGGTCAAAAAATAGAGTCCCATCTATTTTTACCAACATGACCAATACTCCAAGAATAACATACTGCAACCCCCGGACCATGCTCCATATGTCTAAAAATAGACATAGTCTAAAAATAGACTTTGCGCCAGAATTTGCCTGCGGGCCCACTTAGTGAAGGCGACTTCATTTCACTAAGCTCCATCATCTTGCTGCATTTTCAACACTCCCTCTCAGCAAGATATGGATTATCCGCAACCCCTATCCTGCCTCTGTGGAATTCAAACTTGCTCCTGGTGAGCGCCTTCGTCAGGATGTCGGCATCCTGATCCTCCGTGGGAACATATGAAAGCATCATGATTCTCCGCTGAACACAATCTCCGATATGATGGTACCTGATGTCGATGTGTTTGGACCTATCATGAAATACTGGATTAGCCGAGAGTTTAATGCAACTCTGGTTATCACAGTAGATCACTGTAGGCTCCAAATGCAACCTGAACAATCCTACGAGGATCTTCCTCATCCAAATAGCCTCGCATGCAGCCAAGCTAGCTGCCATGTACTCGGCCTCTGCTGAACTGAGTGCCACGGATCTCTGCTTCCTGCTGTACCAGGAAACTGCTGTCGACCCAATGCTAAAAACTCCTCCAGATGTGCTCTTCTGGTCCGTTGGACTCCCTGCCCAATCTGCATCAGTGAAGCCAGAAAGCTTCGCTCCATCCTCCTGTCTGTACCATAGACCATATCCCGATGTGCCTCTGATATAGTGCAATACATGCTTGCCTTCCTTCCAAAAGAGCTTGGTAGGCTTAACCATAGCTTGCGAAAGCTGGTTAACTGCATAGCATATATCGGGTCGTGTATTGACCAGATACATAAGCGACCCCACCAACTGTCGATAGACAGTGGCATCCACTACCTCCGCTGAAGTAGCATCCTCCTTCCTCCAACCACCAGGAAGAGGAGTGTCAACAGGCTTGTAGCCTTGCATGTTGAACCTCTCCAAAATCTCCCGGGCATACTTGCCCTGAGAAACAAACAGTCCTCCGTTGCGCTGCCAAATCTCCAATCCCAGGAAATAATGAAGGATGCCCAAGTCCTTCATCTCAAACTCTCATGCAAGATCCTCCTTGCATGAAAGTATCAACTGCTCATCGCCAGTCAAAATCAGATCATCTACATACAGTACGATGATCAACAGCTTCCCCTCCACCACAATCTGGTACAGGCTAGGATCCGCCTCACTCTTGGAGAATCCAAGCCCGGTGAAGTAGCTGTCTATCCGAGTGTACCAAGCACGAGGTGCTTGCTTCAGCCCGTACAGTGCTCTCTTGAGTCGGCACACATGCGACTCACTGCTGAAGATCTCGAAACCTTCATGCTGCTCTATGTACACCTCCTCCTCAATAACTCCATTGAGGAACGCAGTCTTCACATCCATCTGATGAATGTGCCACCCCATCTGCGCTGAGAGAGTAAGGATCGTCCGTATGGAAGAGTACCTTGCGACAGGTGCAAAGGTCTCCTCATAGTCAATCCCCTCGATCTGTGAAAAGCCACGGGCGACAAATCTCGCCTTGTACTTCTCCACACTCCCGTCAGCCGCCTACTTCACTTTGTAGATCCATCACGAACCCACCACTGATTTCCCCACCGGTCTTGGGACAATCTCCCATGCACTGTTTCTGACGATCGAATCATATTCTTCGATCATGGCATCAACCCATGCGGGTTCCTCCACAGCTTCCTCAAAAGAGGATGGCTCCGTCACAACACATTGAATCACAAGAGCCATGTATCCAGTGTACCGATCCGGTGACTGTCTCTGTCTGCGCTGTGCTGTAGGGGGTCCTACAACCTTCTCTGCATCCCGAGCCAGTCGCTCAGCTTCTGTAGTGCGCATGCGCCCTCTGATGGTTGGCGCTGGCTGGGTGGTTTCTTCCACCTCCTGAACCTCCTCCTGTGGTTGATCCACATCCGGAAGCTCCTCCTTAGGAACTAACAGCTCCTCATCTGCATGCAAGTGTAGCTCCCTCTCAAGCGAACACTGCATGGCTTTCTCCTCCTGAAATTTTATATCCCATCACACAACAGTCTTTCGACTGTCTGACAAATACACCCGATAGTTGTGAGGTGTATCAGTGTACCCCACAAATATTCCAACCTCAGTGGTTGGATCCAGCTTCCTTCTCGCATCCTTCGTCACATGCATATAGACAGGAGAACCAAAGATCCGCAAATGGGAAATATCAGGCCTCTTGCCAGAATAAGCCTCCTCCGGTGTACTCAAGCCAAGAACCTTGTGAGGACAACGGTTCTGCACATACACTGCTGTATTGCATGCCTCAACCCACAAGTGAAGGGATAGGCCCTGATCATGCAACATCGCCCGTGCAGCACCCACGATCATTATGTTCTTCCGCTCAGCCACCCCAATCTGCTATGGGCTATGGGGTGCGATGATCTCTCTCTGAATCCCTTCTGCGCTACAGAACTCCTTGAATTCAGCCGAGATGAATTCACCACCGTTATCACTCCTTAGAGCACTCACCTTCTTGCCCGACTCCTTCTCAACCAGTGCTTTAAACTCACAGAACTTCGTGAATGTATCTCTCTTCTTCTGCATGAAGAAGATCCAGCAATTTCTAGAGAAATCATCAACAAAGATCACATAATACTTGTGCTTTGCTGTGGAAGCAACTGAGAAAGGACCACACATGTCTGTGTGAACTCTCTCAAGGATAGTCGTGGCGCGACTATCCTTTCTCGTGAAAGGTGGCTTTCACATACTTCCCTAAAGTACACCCCTTGCACTGATCTGACTATGCAAGAGTGCCCTTAGGAAGCCCAGTAGAAATTTGCTGCAGGATCTTCAAAGCTCCATGGTGAAGGTGGCCCAATCTTCTGTGCCACAGTTTTCCCTCATCATCTCGGCTCACCACTTCTCCCGCCTTGCATGCCATTGATACGCAGCCATCTACCTGCAACTGATAAAGGTTCTTGGTTCGAACCCCTATCTTTCGGGTCTCTCCAGTAGTCTTACTGCGTAGGAAGGCTTTTCCTTCGATGAAGACCACATCATACCCCTTATCCTCCAACATCGCCACAGAGATCAAGTTCTTCTTCAATCCAGGTACATGCATGACATCCTTCAATACAAAGGGTTTACCAGACTCCCTCCGAAAGGATATGGTACCGATACCAGTCGCACTGTATCTACCATCATCGCCCATCTCGATGTGCACACCCAAATCTTTGTCCTCCAGATCTGAGAACAACTCCCGATCTCCCGTCATATGAAATGACGCACCGCTGTCCAAGAACCACACCGATCCCATCACACTTGAAACCAAGCATGAAATCAGTGAAAAGTCAAGCTCGAACTGTGAAGCCAAAGCTTCTCCATCTGCAGATCTTCCCGCTTGCTTGTTCTTCTTCTTCTTCGGACAATTGGTAGCATAATGTCCGTGATCATGGCAGTGAAAACACTTCACTTTCGCCATATCCTGCTTCTTGCCCTTTGCACCGGAATGAGAAGTTTTCTTACCCTTCCCCTTCTTTTCTTTGGCAACCAAAGCGCAATTTTCTTCATCAGCTCCCTTTGATGAAGATCCATCCCAAGTAGTCCTCCTTATCTCCTCCTGCATGAGATCTGCCCAAAGGCGCTCCCATCCCGGCAGCTTCTCCCGACCATTGACACTATCTTGATATGAGTGCCAAGCCTTCGGAATACCAAGGAGAGCCAGGTCGACCATGTCCTTGTCTTCGACAGTCACCCCCACACTTCCCATCTCATCTCTACATTGAGTGAACTTCGTGAGGTATTTGGCGATACTGTCGCCCTTCTCCATCTTGATGTTCCTGAGCTTATCTTTGAGCGCCAGCTTCCTTTGGTCGCTCTTACTCTGGAATAGATCCGTCAAAGCTTTCCACATTAAATATGGAGAAGCCTTTCCATGCAGGCTGGATACAATATGATCCTTGACGCCCTCCAATAGGATCCTTCGACACTTCGCCATCTTCTTTTGCCATGCTTCGACTTCAGCAGGATCAGTGGGATTTTGGACATCCATATCCACAAAATCCTTCAGACCATTATCTTCTAATACTGCCTCCATGTGATCCTTCCATGCAACATAATTCGAACTGCCTTCAAGAGCATATTCGAGTCACAAACCGTTGAAAGACATTTTCAACACCGGCACCAAGAAAACAAAATTGCTGCAAAATTCGAATTCCACCTCAAAGCTCAACCGCTCTAGATCTTTGAGAAAAAATTATATCTAGCATAGAGATTGACTGCAAGGGGCATTTACCAGACCTTTCACTTTCTGAAGAAAGATGAATCCAGAGGCTACCTGGCCCGCATGCAGACTCTGTCTACCGAAATGAGTTTGTAATCACTGTGATGATCAATCTCTGCTTCAATAGCTCTGATACCATGTAGAAATTTGCTAAATAATGATTAATTATCCACCGAGACTATCTTGATCACATACAATTCGAATTTATATGCAACACATAATCTCTTCCACTCAGATCATCACACATGCGGAAATAAAACAAGCGATAGCACATCAATTCATCATACACATTAACACAGTATGTATGGGGAAAGCTTATAGCCGAAAACCCCGCAGCTATTGTGTATATTATAATGGAGAAATCATGTAACAAACTCAGTACAATACTCCTCACAAGTACTCAGTACTTTCTCATAAAGTTACACACAACTAGCTTGGTTTTGAATAGGTTACTGGTTCAAAACTCACCACTAATTGCCTTGCCTCTATTGCGCAATCATGGCCTGTCTAAATAGAGATCCAAGGTTCGAATCTCCTTGGCTTGACAGGGCAATCATCATGGGAAATTCCTCCAAGTGTGGTGCAAATCTCATGCACAACTGATGTCGCCACTGATAGCTAACTCCACCCTTTCATCTACCTCTTTCACTGGTCTCCACTGAACTGATCATGCACTGTAGTGAACCGATGTGTTCTTGAGTTGAATAATGAGTTACTAATTAATGAATTAAATAATATTTAATTCACTCCACTCATAACTAATTGATTAGCTAGTTAAACTAATCTCAACCAGCTCAACTAAAATAAACAGAACACAACTCCACTAGCTGTCTCATTAACTCCACCAAACTTCTGCCACTGAAGTCCTAACTGAAGTCAACCATGCATGTGCTCACCAAACCCTTGGGAATAGCGTAATTCCTCTGTCAGATGCATGAGCCACTTCCAAGGCTCGAACTGAAGTGCTCCAAGAGAGTAAAATGAAGTTTATAGTCCAAATATTATTAAGGGTAAATAATATTTGACTTCCCTATTTTTAGGATAGGCAGTCTAAAAATAGACTTCGACCTATCGACCTATAGGTCAAAAAATAGAGGTCCATCTATTTTTTACCAACATGACCAATACTCCAAGAATAACATACTGCAACCCCTGGACCATGCTCCATATGTCTAAAAATAGACTTTGCGCCAGAATTTTCCTGCGGGCCCACTTAGTGAAGGCGACTTCATTTCACTAAGCTCCATCATCTTGCTGCAATTTCAACAAAATTCAAGGAATGGTTTCTAACCTCCCTAGAAACAAGGAAATGACTCATCTATTGTATTTATGATCCATTTTTTATGGGATTTCAACCCGATTAGGTTTCATAGTCCATAGTTTCTATAAGTAGACACTCTTTAGCCTTTTTTTGGGTTGGATAGTCTCATATTGCAGTGGATCTCTTGTAATCAGCCTTTGGAATGAAATCAGAGACAAATTTGCAAGAATGTTTTTGAGATACCTATGGTATGATTTGGAGCATCTATTTTTCTCATGTATGTCTATAATTTCATGCTTAATACCATTTTTTCTTCTTCATACATGTTTATCTTGTAATTTTATGAGCATAAATCATGTTTATACATGCTTTGTTTTAGACAAGGTTAATCATACTATGTTTATTTGCTTCTAAACTGATTGAATTCACCTTAGTGCTCATTCAAAATCTCCTCCATTTCATCATATACTCAATGGCTTATTAAAATTCTTTCAAAATACCTATCTTTCCTCACATATTCTCTGTAGATTCACCTTGAAGTTTAGAACTAAAAACTTTATACACAATCTACTCATTGTCTTTTCTATCCAACACTCAAAACATCAAAAAAATTATATTTATTGAGCTTACATACCTAAAATAATATCGTTAGATACTCGGTCATTTCTTCGACTATAAAAGTGACAATGAGAAGGCCCTCTCTGGTCTTGGTAGGGCTAGATACCTGACCTAAAGTTTGGTCTATGGTTACCTTTCTCCAATCCTATTGTTAGCCTTGCGAAGTTGGGGAGAGTGATAACATTTTTGGCACAGTTGTCAGGGAGCGATTGCTAAACATTCCCTAGGAATATTTCTTTAATCCTCTGAAAGTTAGACTTGTAGGTGACAAGCTCTAGCATTCAAAACAAGCTGAATTCTTAAATCTGAGCCAAAGTCCAAAATTCCTATATTAAGCTAGCTCCTTAAAGATATACCAGGTCAAATCCAGACCCAGATCCCTCATCAATTGTGCATGAGCTTGAGAATATTTTTAGAAAGTTTGAAACCAAGTCTCGGAAGGTTGGAAGAGTTATTCCTCCATTTTTCAAATTGAAATATCTACCTACGAGATTTGTTCTAGAAGATTTGTTGTATAGTTCAGAATCTGAAAAATCTTTGTTTAGAACCAAGCTTGAAACTTTTCTTTCAAAAACCACCTTTGATCCTTTTGATTTCGAGTCCTTTGCACCATTTATGAGTCTTTTCATTCTAAATTCGATAGTGAAGTCTGGTCTAATTTCAAAAACTCAAGGGCTTGGTGGATAAATTTCAAGAAAATTCAGAGAAGGCTTATTCCAAATATCAACAACAATATTTTTCGTCACCTATCATTACACCTTCTCATATAGCTACTGCTAAGCCCCAAAGATGTCCTTTCCCTTCACCAAATTTCACTTCATTTCCTTTGTCCCTTATCAATTACAGGCTTAAATGGTCAACAGGATTGATTAAAGTCACTTTAGGAATGTATACAATGACTGACTTGCTATATTTTCATGGTTTGGTTGTTGTAGTAATTTTTGACTAGACTCGGCTACAGAATGCAGCCATTCTGTAGCCAGTCGCCTATTCCACAACTATCTTCATGTTCTCATAGGTTACAGGTGTCACTTAAAGGAAAAACACATATGGTTGAATTCCACAACACTCCCACATCATTTATTTCTCTCTACGAAGTCTGAGTAAGAAGTTACAGGTGGTTATGCACGTGGAAGAGATCAAAGCCAAGAAGCAGATTCCTACCAAGACAGGGACTCTACAGATGTCTCCAACAAAGTAGGAGGCTTCCATAAGAGTTATAATTTGATTTTTATTGAAAAAAGACACTTGTTCCTGTTTCTTCTCAAGGGTAGTTATGTATTTATTTTATAAGAATGACTTGGAAGATCGAGAGACATCTAGCTAGATTGATGTTTTGTTGCTAGATCTCAAAAGACCGTAATACTCTGTTTTTGAAATAATTTTCCTTTAATGAAAGAAGTACTGCCTTATTGCAAGATCTAAGGCAATATTGAGGAGATTTGTATGCTAATCCGGTGGTAGAGGGCCCCTACTGCCCAAGAAGCTCTATGCACATTGTTTAGATAAGTAACTTTAGCCTTGCTGCATTCCTAGGTTAAGAAATTTTCTGAACTTTGTGTTTTATACTCACTTGCATTGGATGCTACAACCAGTCTTATTCTTACGAATTGTTCCAAAATATCACTAACATTGAATGAGATATAACTGTAGTATTCTAGGAATTATTTTCATTTTTCCGAACTTTACATTTTTTTGCTCAATTACATCAATTTTTACAGCTAGTCTTGTTCTTACGAACTATTCCAAAATATCACTAACACTGAATGAGACTTAGCTGTGGTGTTTTAGAGCTTAGTTGCGTTTTTTGAACTTTATGTTTTTATGCTCATTTACATCACATGTTACAGCCAGTCTTGTTCTATGAATTGTTCCAAAATACCACTAACACTGAATGAGACAGAGCTGTAGTATTTCAGTGATTAGTTGCATTTTAATTTAGTTGTAAAACTCCGGAGGCTAATGGCACTCTAGTTCAATTCTGTTCACTATATTTCAAGTTTGAAGGATTGCATTCTAGTTCAGTTTTATCCATTGTATTTTTAGTTTTATTAGTCAGTTGTATTCTAGTTGTTAAGTTAGACTTAATGGCCTTCATTATTTACAAAACCACTCCTGTTCTTAATTTCTACTAATACATCATCATCATAGGAACAAGAATTGGTGATGTCATTTTTAAGTCTTGATTGTTCTGTAACTTCTCATAAATTCACAAACAACCTCTTTTCCAAAGCTATTCCAAAAGATTTCTAATTCTTGAATGAGGTTTAACAGTGATATTTTGAGTTGTGGAATGGATTAATTTCAGTGTCATAGGTTAATTTAGAGTAGAATTCTTCACTAGGTTGCAGACTATATTTTTCCAAATGTGTTCCAACAAATTTCTAGCCATGGACGAGATTTTCTCTGTGATATTGTAGATTTTTGTTTACTTAGAATAACCTCATTACATTAAACTTATCCTTTTCTAAAATTATTCCAACATATTTCTGATGAATGAATTGGACTGAGTTCATGTTATGAGTTATTGAGTTCATGCTATGAGATATTTTTATTGTTAAAGTATTGCATTTTCTGTTCTCAAGTGCCATACATAGTTTAGAATAGGTTTTTCTCTGTCTTAGTGTGACCAACAACTTCCCTTTACCAACACTTAGTTCTTTTCCTCTTAGAATAAAAACATTGGAAAAACACTAAACACAACGTAGTGAGAAACAGATACCTAGGCACATATAGTGCACTTCACTTCAACGGTTTACTAGCCCTGGTTGACAATTTATGACATCAATTTAGGAACACTAATTTGAGCAGATAGCTACATCATCAACCCCTATTTTCATTCCATCATTGCCTCTACAAGTTGTCACTCCATCAACGCCTCCTCCACCTCCTCCATTAGTCATGGCCAGATTTTCTCCGTTGATCCTACCACTTCATCTCACTCCACTACCTCATAACTATGGTCAGAGGCTTCCTATTTTCAATGGAAAATCAGAGGTTACAACTTATCAACATGTTTCCAAAGTGATTGACTTCATATATCTTGAATATATCAACAATGACGATGCCAAGATGCACATCATTGCACAAAGTTTCACTAGAGAGGTAAAGAAATGGTTTCTCTCTCTCAAATTTGGTTCAATAGGTATTTCAAAATAGCTAATTGATTTGTTTGTGGCGAAATGGGAAGAGAAGAAAAATCCATTGTAGATTTTAGCTGAGTGTAATGCCTTGAAAAGGAATCCCAATGTGTGTGTCTAAGACTTTACAACTAGATTAAATAAAATATATGATTCAATTCTTAAGAATATTAAGCCTCCTCCAAACCTTTATTTATTTCATTATCCTGATGGTTTTGATCCTCACATGGCCTATCATTTGAGGGAAAGAAACCCATAAAATCTTGAAGAAATGCGGAGAAACATAGTGAGCGTGGAAGCTAACTTAATCATCAATAAATCTAAAATCAAGACGGAAAAAAGAGTCACTATCAAAGAAGAAAAATACACTTCATCAGAGGGAGAATTAGATACCTTGATCAAGACCATGGAGAATATGATTGGAAAATTTCCATCACTGATCAACAAGATGAACCCTTCATTAGAAATCCAATTTCAGGGGTCAAAATCAACAGCCTCAATACAATATCAAGCAAAGGGAATAGAGGGCTCAGGATCCACAAAGTTAGTAGAAAATTCGTTCTCCATTTTAGTAGAATTATACTGAAGGCGCTGATGAATATGACGAAGAAGAAATTTCTGGCGAGAACCATTTATTTGAGGAAAATCAACAACCTATTTTCCTCACTGAAGAAGATAAATTTTCTGTAGAAATTTGTGCACCGGATGATTAGCAATGTGTCTTGTCAAATTATGATATGTTATCAGTGCACATGGAAGATTATCAAAGGAGATATCATAATTCTCTTTCTCAAGTGCAGAGACAATATGGTTTGAGGAATAGGAATGTTCATGTAACTTCCAATCATAAAAAACATAATGCTCAAGTAGATGCTCCTCACAAAGAAGTTGCTGCCCCAAATCAAAGTAAAGACAAAGGAAATGTTGTTCCTAATCATGCTAAAGGGAACAATGCTTCCTCCAGCAGTAAAAGAAAAGATAAATAAGTCCAATATGGAGGACAAAAGAAAGAGTCTTCATAGGAAGATCAACCCGAGAAGAAAGACGCACCATTGAAAGAGGTAGAAAAACAATCTGTCATGTCTAGTCTTGAAAATGAAATTGCCAAATTGAAAGTCTCCATTCCTATAACTCAAATAGTTAAGAATGATCAGTAAAAATTTCAAGTAGCTAATTTTCTTAGAGTTGATCAAATGTCCAACATGGTTAATGTGAGTGATGATCACCCTGAGCTTCTTTTTGGTCTTGTTGTTAATGGCGATTTAGAAGATAGTGAAGTCCCTATGTTTTATCTAAGCCTCAAAACCCATGAATTTATCCTCCATAATTCCATCCTTTATTCCTAAGCCTCTCACAACCTCATTCCCAAGGCCATTATGGACATATTAGGACTAGACATCACAAGACCTTACCATTATATTTACTCATTTCATTAGGGGAGGGTGAAATGTCTTGGCCTCATCAAGGACCTAGTGTTGTCATTAGAGAAAATCTCAGCCAAGAATGTTCCCATGGATGTTATTGTGGCTGATATCCCTCCCAAATATGGAGTGTTACTTTCTCGGTCATGGGGATCGAAGCTTAGAGGTACCTTACAACTTGAGTTTTCATATTCTACCATTCTCGTCTTTGGACAACTTACGAAACTATACTGGGAAAGTAAGATGAAGTACATGATCAACAGTCGAGAAAAGCCAAATAACCATCCTATACATGTTTTTGATACCGATTTAGAGTCATTTATCTTGTTCAATGATAAATTTTCACCTTCTTCTAAAGTTTTGATTGAAGAAAAAGCAGAAAATTCTGAATTTTCAAACTCTATTTTAGAATTGGCAAATGCAGAAATTTCTGAAAAAGTGCCAAGTGATTTGGAACCAAGAACATCACTTCAAAAAAGTGATGAAATAGTGAAAGAAACATATTTTTTTGGTACAACAGAAATATCTCAATTAGAAAACAAAGTTTAGCCATCTGATTTTCAATTTCTGGATGAGGAAAGTAGTTTGTGGACTATGGACTTCGATGGAGCTTTGGGAAAAGAAGGGGATGGTATTGGAGTGTGGATTCATAACCCTATAAATTGATCATTAAAAATTCCTTCCAATGTTTGAATGTCATCCTACAAGCTAGCTTTCAAATGTTCAAATAATGAATCTGAGTATGAGGCTTTGATAGTCGGTCTGAAAATTATGAAGAAGCTTGGTGCCAAGAATATTTTTGTATATGGTGACTCCGAGTTAGTAATAAATCAATTCAAAGGGGAATATCAGGCCAAGAATCCAAGGATGCGAGCTCATCAAAATGCAGTGCTAGACATCCTCAATAAATTCACCGAGTACACTTTATCATTGATCCCAAGGGAAAACAATGTTATTGTTGATTCTCTTGCCACTTCTGTCAACATGTTCAAAATTCAATTGTATCATAATAAGAAGTATGAGATAAATATAAAACACCACCCTGTTGTTCTAGCTAGTGTTCAGTATTAGAAAGTACTTCAAGATGATAAACAAATCAACAACTTCTCGGAGATAGAAGAGGAGTTTCTGAATTCTCAAATGGATAACTGGTGCTATGAAGATGACCAAGAAATCCATGGAGCAGAGATGCAATTGCTTCAGTTAAAAGATAACTCTATTCCAAGAAGTTTGGTACCTTTGGAAGATATTTTTGATCAAGATGATGTTGCATTCAAACCGACCATGTTACCGACAGAAGTGGGAGTGGAATATCTCAATCTTGGCACTCCGGAAAATCCAAAGAAGGTAAAAATTTCAAAATCTTTGAGTGCAGAAATGAAAGGTAAATATGCAACGCTTATGTCTTAGTTTTCTAATGTATTTTCTTGGGAATATTCTAATTTGAAATTCCATGATAAGAGCATAATTCAACATACCATTCCCTTGAAGTTAAATCAGAAACCTTTCTGCTAGAATCTCAGAAGAATGAATCCTAAGTTGTTTCCCTCTATTCAAAAGGAGGTAAATAGATTATTTACAGTTGGTATCAAGTGCCTCTTCGCTTTTTGAATTGGATGTCTAATCTAGTGTCAGTGAGGAAGAAAATAGGAGAGATTCTCTTGTGTATTTATTTCAAAAATCTGAACATAGTGTCATTGAAGGACAATTACCCACTACCGAAGATGGACCATATTCTCCAAATGGTATTTGGATCTTCTAGACTTTCATTACTGCACGAATACTCCAGGTATAATCAGATTTTAGTTCATCCAGATGAATAAGAAAAGACAACCTTCACAACACCTTGGGGTACCTTCATGTATGCCAAAATGCCTTTTGGATTGAAGAATACAGGTGCTACTTTTCAATGAGCAATGGAAATTTATTTTTCCAATGAAAAGGATGTCTTTCTGGTTATTTATCTTTAATATATCACTATTTTTTCCAAGACAAATGAGCAACACTTGCAACACTTGAAAACATTTTTTCAGAGATATAGAAAGTTTGGCATATCTCTGAACCCAAATAAGAGTCTTTTCACTATGGAGGAAGGTAAATTTCTGGGCCATATCATATCAAAAGATTGAATTAGGATAGATACTTCAAGGATTCAAGAAATTCAGACCTTGGAATATCCTTGGAGAAAAAAGGAAATTCAGTCATTCAATTGCAAAATCAATTTTTTGAGAAGGTTTGTTCCAAATCTTGCTGAACACTTAAGGAAAATTACTGACACGATGAAGAAATATAGTGAAGTAAAATTGTCTAAAGAGGCAAAGAAATTGATCAATCAAGTTAAATGGGATTGATATAATGCTCCTATTCTTATTAGTTCAGATTATACACTTGCTTTTATCATTTTTTTATTGCATTGGAGCATACTCTTGTTGTTGTCCTTATGCAAAAGAAAAATCAGAACATAGATCAACCCATCGCCTTCTTCAATAGAACCATAAGAGATGTAGCCTTGAATTACAACATCATTAAGAAATAGGCCTTGGTGTTAGTCAAATCATTGAAGGCCTTTCGGGTCTATATTCTCCATTATCACATCATTTCATAGGTTCCAAACGTTGTTGTCAAAGATGTGCTTACAAAAAATGATCTTGAAGGGCAGTGAGATAAATGGATGTTGCTACGTTAGAATATGAATTGGAGATCAAGCCCACAAATCTGATCAAAGGACAAGGCATGAAGAAACTTGTGGCAGATTCAAATCTCCATGCTTTGGACATCAATTTTATTTCTGCATTATCTAAGGAACAAGAGGTTGAAACATCACCTGAGGTATCTGAAATTTTCTCTCTATCACCTTGGTATGCTAATATAGTTAATGTTTTACAATACTTGAGTCCTCTTGTCGGCTTTCCAAGTAGTAAGGTTAGATATTTGAAGTTAACAGCCATTTAATACTACATTATTAATGGTGTCTTGTATTGGAAAGATATGGGTAGAGTGTTGTTGAATTGTTTGGTTGAAGGATAATTAGAAAATTTGATGACATATTTTCATAAAGGTGACTGTGGCAGTTATCTATATTTGAAGACTACAGCTAACAAGATCCTGAGGGCCAGAATCTATTGGCCAATTTTATTTTCTGATGTTTATACAATAGTCATGAGCTATCATGAATGTGAAATATTTCAAGGAAAGAGGAAGCTCTTTCCTTTTTTCTTAAAACCAATTGAAGTGCAAGCGCCATTCCAGTAGTGGGGACTTGACTTCATTGGGGAGATCAATCCTCCATCATCAGCTCAAAACAAATGGATACTCACTGCCACATATTATTTCACCAATTGGATTGAATTCATCACTACGAGGCATGCTACTCACACTGTTATCATTCAGTTTCTTGAGAACAATATTCTGTCTCGTTTTGGCTTTCCACACAACATCATTATTGACAATGCAGCTACCTTTAAGTCCAAGACTATTTGCAACAAGCTACAGTATAGGAAAGGTCACTATTGTAGGTATGGAGATAAGCCTATCATTTGATCTAATTGCTTCAGATACATATATCCATTCCCATGGAGAGCAGTGGTTCAAGGGCATGGACTAAGATATTTAAAAATACAATAAATTTCTCCATTAGGGGAATTTTGAGGTCTAAAATGGGCCTCCTAAGAAAAATGTATAACAAAAATAAACTTTATAACAACCAATAGGATTCAAGATGATGATGTCAACCATGGGGGATGATTCACCATTTTTTTAAATAAAAAGGCAAAAATATTAAAAAATAATAAAATAATAAAACTACTTTTTCAACTCATATTTTCAACTTATCTCCCAAAGTTTTTACGCAAATTTCGAGCGGGAGTACTCGTTGGATGCGAAATTTAATTCCTCATCCAAGGAGTACCCATGTTGCATACTTTCGATGGGTCCTACTACACGAAAAATGAGAAATACATGAAAAATGTGATTGTAATCACGTTTTTTATGTATTTCTCATTTTTCATGTAGTAGGACGCATCGAAAGTATGCAACATGGGTACTCCTTGGATGAGGAATTAAATTTCGCATCCAACGAGTACTCCCGCTCGAAATTTGAGTAAAAACTTTGGGAGATAAGTTGAAAATATGAGTTGAAAAAGTAGTTTTTTCATTTTTCCCTCTAAAATTTGATGATGTCATCAAATCTTATTTGATTCTTTCCACTATTATTATATAATTTCCTTAGGAGGCCCATTTTAGACCTCAAAATTCCCCTAATGAAGCTTTATGCTAGAGTGGAGCCAAAATATATTTTTCCTTTCAGACACCTCAGAAAAAAGTATGCTCCTTTGATGATGTCCATAATGAATTAGTTCACTTGTGAAGGAATATTTTACAGGTTCTATAGATATAACATCAGGATTTTGATACATTTTACCTCTGTCAAAACACTTTATTTTCCATACTATTTGTACATAAGGTCGATCAAGATGACTGGGAAGGTTTAGAGTAGAAGAGAATATCATCACACTAGTCTTTTTCATCATGGCCTAATCAAGCTCATTGTGTTGCATCACTTTTCCTCCATAAACATGACTTGGGAAAACTTCTTGGACACATTATCAACAACACTTACCATCAACCTTTCTATCTTTCCTATTACATCATCAACACAACCAAAGGAGGTTGGCTCCTCTAGGATGCCTACTTAGCCTTCAAATGCTCCTGAGGTTGTGGATTTGTCTCACACATATGAGAAGGGTGTAATATTCTCAAATGGAAAAATCAGGAATATAGTGCAAAATAATTGAATAACAGTACAAAACAAAATATGAAAACATGAGACCAACATGGAGCCTTTCCATTCAGCATAACAACATAAAAAGAGTACAAAATTATGGGCTACAAAACATAGTACAAGATAGAACAAGCCTCCAATAAGAAAAACCCTCAATAAGAGGTGTTGCTACTATATCAAAAATGTCGGAAGATTTCTACAACACAGTCAGGGAAAATTTTAAGGATGGAAAATTATTTTGAAGTTTAAAAATTGGCGAATCTCACTAGTCCCTAATATGAAAACTATAATTGATGTATTTGTAAAATTATTCAAAATTATAATGATATTATATATATTATATATATAATGTTGGCGATTTTTAAGGTAAAATAATTTATATTGTAAAATTTGGGCAAATCACTTTTATAAAAAAATGGAAATTGGTGAATCTTTATTTTGGAAAAACCATGGAAAATTAGCCCACCTGTGAATATTAGCCCCTAAATTTTCCATGAAGGTAATCATAGGTGCACTACTACAACAAATTAATACAAAAAATATATATGGCTATTATATGCCTCAAAAGATACAACAAATTAAGATCTAGGCTCTATAAAACCTCCAACAAGAAACCCAAGAGGGTTTTCAGACATACACCAATATACAAGATATTTATCAAATCCCTAGGGCTA
Organism: Pinus albicaulis; assembly: GCA_034641835.2. Taxonomy (NCBI): domain Eukaryota; kingdom Viridiplantae; phylum Streptophyta; class Pinopsida; order Pinales; family Pinaceae; genus Pinus; species Pinus albicaulis. The sequence goes on from CM076570.1 coordinate 1,554,193,884, forward strand.
AAGAATCACTGCAACACATAAAATGGAAAGGCGTGGCTGATATGATACACCAAAGAATGTAGCCTCCTCAAATGGATCCTCTAGATGAAAGTCTGATCCCTTCACTAGAAAACCTCCTCCCCAAATGGTGTACTGAAACCACCCCACAACTCCTCCCTAAAAAGAACGCAGTTCAAGATAGAAACTGTGTTGTAGGGGCAAATAAATAAGTGGTCTCATGCCAAATTCTACAATAAGGCTCAAGGGCCTTCCTTACTATCCTCCTAATGGAAAGAAACCCTCCTCCATTGAAAATAAGCACCAAAGTGACCCAAATTTGTTCTCCATAGTTGCAACCTGCAACACAACACAACCTGCAATAAGATCTATGATGTAGATGAAAGATGGAGCTTGGCCAGATGCCTAAATGTGGAAATCTAGTGCAAAGCTTTTCATAGCGGATTCTGAAGGAAAGAGGTGGGATTCCCAAACAAAAACACCCTGTGCTAAACAACACTGCAATCTTAGCTAAACAACTGAAGAAAGCTATATGTCTAAACAGACCATATAAACAAAATATCATATCATAAACTGAATCCATATGGTTGCCCTCCTCATCCTTATATAAGTGATGATCTTTCTAACTCTAGGCCCCACTAATTTAAGACACTACTTCCATGCAAAGAGTCTCCAACTAAAAATGTGTTGTCCCTCAATCAATGCCACTACTCCATGACAACATTGTTGATTTGGTCAAAGTTGACCCAATGTAGATGTTCTAGCCCCTTTTTGCACACAAGGGTGCTCAATTAAGCTACCAATATGTCCTTTCACATTTTAATTGAATATATTCATATTAAGGAGATTTATGGATCTCCATGTCCTCTTATTCAACAAACAAGACAACAAAAAAAATAATTAATATCCCAACTAGCTCATGGCTAATTGCAAAAATTACAATCCTTCCCTCCCAAATGTTGCTTATCCTCGAGAAACTATAAAGTTGAGTGTTGCAACTCTTCTCCTCCATCATTGGTGACACATCCATGTGATAAGCTTCCATCATAAGTCAAGTGTCTCCCAATCCATCCCTCCATGACATGCTCCTCCCAAGTTCTCATGAGAAGCAAATGACTCATCCCACAAGGAAGCAAAAGTTCCAATGTAGCAATCATGGTTTTCCCAAGGTTGTCCCTGAAACATGTAGCATAAGAAACATTGAGAGTCTCTCTTCCAAAGGGCACATCCAATCCTCCCATCCTTCCTCCATTCATCCCCATAAAAAGAATAAGAACGTCATCAATGTATGGGATCAAAACCAAGTATACATAAACAAAAATATGCAAAAATGGAGGTGGGTCATAGCCCCACATGTGGAACCAGTGCAGTATGCCTCCTGATTGCATCAGATAATGATATGGTAAGTGTTTTTCCCACCACTTACTCACTGCCATAGTTTTCTCACAAGTTCTGAAAATGTGATAAATGTTTGGTGCCTTTGGAGTGCACCCAGAGTGGTAAATAATCTCCCTATATCCTCCTAGGGAGTGGCCATGCTCAATAATGTTTATGGCCCCAAGTTGGCCATGAATTATATATGGAAGAATGCTCCCCCTTGGAACAATGGCCTATACATGTATGGTAAAGGAATGCAAATATTCATCATATAAATAATTATGCATAAAAATAAGATCTTTAGCATATACTCTACTCACATAAATGGAGTTGCTCATAGATAGATCACCTCTCATTCCCCAAGAGGAAAGAGGTGGCTGTGATAAATCCATCAAATATTTATGTATCTCCTTCATCTCCACATGATCCATGCATCTTCTCAAAATCTTGATATATCTCCTCTTCAAAGCCTTCCCAAGTATAACCCTCTAGGATGGTGTTATATGCTCTCATGGAAAAAGTATGGTTGAAGAGAAAGTCTTGATGTGCTGCATGTAGTAGCTTCTCCTTGAGCATGGAAGCTCAAGACAATAATAGCTTACCATGATAGTAGATGACCACATCTCTGACTGAATATCTCTCCTCTTTAGTTGGTAATCAAGTATCATACAAGTGAAAAGATCCCTGGAATAATCCACCAATAGCTGGGATTTACAATATGGATCTATCCTCCAAAGTGACGGTGCTGATGATCTATCATAGAAAGAATATATCATGTATATGTACTCCTCTTTGACATATCCCATGCCAAAGTGACATATTGGAAGGTTTTTATCCTCCCTCTGCTACTCCTTTCTCAGAGAAATATCTCAGATGAGAGTGGGTAATGATGATGTTGGGAGAATGTCTCCCTCCACCTTGAGTCTACTCAAGACTCTCAGTACTGTACCATGACCTCCAAAGACTCCCACTCCTCTTGGATCTGTGAGTGGTGCAACATGTTGAGAGAAATCTTTGATTATCTTCCAATCATGGGGTCTCCCTGGTGGAGTGCCTCCATGTAATGAAACATCAAGGCCTAGAGCATACTATATATGTGAGTGGACTGATTTTCCCCTTACCTCACTGCGCAAATCATCCTCCTTCTTCTATGCATAAAATTTTAGGTAAACTTGACTCAAGATAGAGTCAATGTTGACTAGGGTAAATAGTGATGGTTTCGGGGCATATGGTATTGTAAACCCATGGTTTTCATCCCTTGGTATTGCATGTAATGGAGCCTATAAAAGTCTAGAAGACTTCATTGTAATGTAGGCCTGGAGTTGAGCCCTAAAGACTCACTTGGCTGGATTGGCTAGGGTTTTGGCCAATTCTTAATGAAATTTCATTGGTTGGGTTTTGTCTCGGATTTGGGGTTTTCCGGGATAAACATCTGTCTTTATGTTTATGATTTGTTGTTGGTTTTTATGTTTATTCCTTTCGGTAAATTCTTTATTAATATTTCTTCAGTAAATTCTTAACAACTGGTATAGGAGCCAAGTATAGTGATTTTTCTATATCAATATTTTGTTGCTACTATGTAAAATTTTCTCCTTTAGAGATGTAAAAGGACAGATCTATGTGTGAAGGTACTAGATCTACATGGAGATCTGGTTAGTTATACGTGTGAAGAAGCTAGATTTGTTGCGCAGTGTTTTATCACAAACAAATTTGCATGTGAATAAGACAGAGCTAGTTAGATCTGGTGTGGATTGATGGATGACATAGAGTCAAACATGGAGCATCCCTACAACTGCGCAAAATCGGATGATTTTAGAGGTGCAGAGGAAGATTCGGCACAAGGGAAAATCTTGATCAAGCGAGCTAGTGCCAATCTGCATCCTGATAGAGGAAATATGTCCAAATCGATGGTGCAGCTAATGCACATGAGATGAAAACCCTTGATTGATACAAAGATTGAATGAAAAATAAAATTTAGTGATAGAAATTACATTACAGGTCCAATAGTTTGAACTTATGTGGATTAATTCGTTGGCTTCTAAAATGAGGCTCTATTCTTTTAAATCATGTGATCATTATCCCACTAGTGATATTGTGCAAGGGGGTGGTTGTGGGTAATGGCTCGAAGCTGACCACTGCAAATTGGTATGGAAATCAAAATGAGAGTGGCCCATGTCAATACAACGACACGTTGAAAGAATTTATTTTCAATGGGAAATAGCATGTGGAAATGACTGATCAATGTCTGGGGCGTGGAGGAATTTTCTTCGGTGGGTTCTATGCAACTCATGGAAGTTCCCAAGAGAAAGGTGATGTCGCATAGAAAAGGTATTCATATCTACCAAAAACAGAAAGAATTGTTGTTCTTTTATGCAGAGAATCTTGCTTGAGTGTCAACACGCTGAAAGATATCATCTGGGATCTAAAATAATGGTGCTCACTAATTGATGGTAGATGCTTTCAACAGTGGCTTGTCTAGACACCTTGAGAGCAGGAAAAAATGAGGGCACGCCATATCAGTGCTCAACAAATCAATAAAGTAGAAGAACTTTGGAAAAAAACAACCCTCGAAGATCACGAGAAGCCTGATGGAGATGATGAGCTGCAACTAGTTTTTTTAAAATATGAAGATGCATATGAGTATCAAATTTTTTTTCACATATCAGTAATGGAACCTATAAAAGGCTGGAATACTTCATTGTAATGTAGGCCTGGAGGTGGGCCCTGAAGGCTCACTTGGCCGGATTGGCTAGGGTTTTGGCCAATGCTTAATGAAATTTCATTGGTTGGGTTTTGCCCCAGATTTGGGGTTTTCTGGGATAAACATCTATGTTTATATTTATGATTTGTTGCTAGGTTTTTATGTTTATTCCTCTCGATAAATTCTTTATTAATATCTCTCCAGTAAATTCCTAACATAAACCTCTTGAAAAGGATGGGTGTGTATGTTCCCAATCACTGGATACTGGCCCTCCTACTCATCTTCTTCTACCTTCTGCAAGATCTCATAGTCTAAGGTGTCTTCTTCATATGTAATCAACCCATGTACACCAAACATCTCATTGGTGCCACAATTCCTGATCGCAAGGTAATGATCTATCATAGTGTGTGTCTCCAAGACTGTATTCAATGTTGTAACACACTTCCTCCATTGTCTTGTCCCATTTCCTATCAACATAGACACATGTTGCTCCTGATATTCATATGTGAGCTCCTTTGGAACTTCTTGCAAAGATACAAGAGCTCCTCCAGTTGAAGCAATTGCTTCATATCCATCTCCAAGTAGATCTCCTCCTGCTGTCACAGTGCTGGAGGTTCTTTCCAGCTCTTCCTCTTCCTTCTATTCATCAATGGAGAATACCTCATCATTAAGAGATACTTTGTCTTGATCTCCTTTTGAAAGAGGAATCCTCATGTTTTCTTCTTGAGAAGAAATTTCTTGCTGAAGTGGGGTTTTTTCCCTTGGAAAAATATGTTGCAGATCTTTAACCCCCTCAACAATGTTTTGAAATGGAGTTGGTTTCATGTATTCTTCCAACTCATGCAAAGGTTCTGATTTCTTGGGCTTTGGTTAGCTCTTCCAAGGAAGTTTCAAAATGTTTTAGATAAAATATTTTCCTTGAGTTGACAAAACCCTTGGAAGTTTAGGTGCTCTTTGAATCTTCTAGACTGAGATTCATATTCTTGGAGATAGTCACCAAGGGTCTCCTCCTTTGGTGTTTCTCCTTCCTCCTCTTCTCTTGCCAAGAATGTAGGCATGGTACCACGTTGTAGATCTGATGGTGTAGCTGCATACTCACACCCATAATGTGAAAATAAGGAGCTTTATGCATGTATAAGCTCTCTTGGAGAATCTCTATACCTCTACATCCTCATCTCTATGATGTCTTTGTTAATGCCCTGCAATGTTTGGAAAATAATTCTAAATAACTCCTTCCCTTTCATTTCTCCTAATAATGGGGTTTTACCCTTGTTTTCCTTATCATCTGTATAGTCCAGCTCCCGGTTTCTTCTGAGATACCTCCTCTCTATCTGTGAGAGGATCTCCTTATTTTGATGCCATATTGGCTTAAGATGCACAGGATACTAAGGGTATGCTCTGATACCACTATAATATTCCCAAATGGGAAAAGTAGGAATATAGTGCAAAATACTTGAATAGTAGTGTAAAACATCATAAGAAAAAATGAGGCCAACATGGAGCCTTTCCATTCAGCATAACAGTAGCAAAATAGTACAAAATGGTGGGCTAAAAAACATAGTACAAGATAGAACAAGCCTCTAATAATAAAAACCCTCAATAAGAGGTGTTGCTACTATATCAAAAATTTCAGAAGACTACTACAGCACAGTCATAGGTGCACTGCCACAAAAAATGAATACAAAAAATATATATGGTTGTTATATGCCTCAAAAGATACAAAAAATTAATATCTAGGCTCTATACAACCTCTAACAAGAAACCCAAGAGGGTTTTCAGACATACACCAATATACAAGACATGAATCAAAACCCTAGGGTTGAAGATTCACTGCAACACATAAAATGGAAAGGTGTGGCTGATCTAATATGCCAAATAATTTAGCCTCCTCCAATGTATTCTCTATATGAAAGGTTGATCCCTTCAATAGAAAACGTCCTCCCCAAATAGTGTACTGAAACCACCCCGCAACTCCTCCCTGAAAAGAACACAGTTCAAGATAGAAACTGCGAAGTAGGGGCAAATAAATAAGTGACCTGATTCCAAATGCTACAATAAGGCTCAAGGGCCTTCCTTACTATCCTCTAAATGTAAATGAACCCTCCTCAACTAAAAATAAGCACTGAAGTGACCCAAATGTGTTCCCTACTGCTGTAACATGCAACACAACACAACCCTCAATAGGATCTGAGCTGTAGATCAAAGATGGAGCTTAGCCAAATGCTTGAATGTGGAAATGCAGTGAAAATATCTTCCTAGAGGCTTCTCAAGGAAAGAAGTGGGATTCACGAACAGGAACACCCTATGCTAAACAACACTGCAATCTTATCTAAATAGCTGAAGAAATCTATATGTCTAAACAGACCATATAATCCAAATATCATATCAGAAACTGAATCCATATGGCTACACTCCTCTTCCTTATATAAGTGATGAGCTTTCTAACCCTTCACCCCACTCATTTAAGACACTACTTCCATGCAAAGAGTCTTCAACTAAAACTGCATTGCCCCTCAATGAATGCCACTACTCCATGACAACGCTGTTGATTTGGTCAAAGTTGACCTAGTTTCGGTGTTCCAGCTCCTTTTCACGCAAAAGGGTGCTCAATTAAGTTTCCAAGATATCCTCCTTTCACATTGGCATTGATTTTTTTCATATTAAGGACATTAATGGATCTCCATATCCTCTTATTCAACAAACAAAAAAGAAAAAAGAAAAATTAATATTCCAACTAGCTCATGGCTAATTGGGAATATTATAGTCCTCCCCTCCCAAATGTTTCTTGTCCTCAAGCATCTGCAAAGGTGAGTGTTGAAACTATTCTCCTCCATCATTCATGACACCTCCATGTGATAAGCTTCCCTCATAAGCCAAGTGTCTCCCAGTCCATCCCTCCATGACATGCTCCTCCCAAGTTCTCATGAGATGCAAATGACTCATCCCACAAGGAATCAAAAGTTCCAATGTAGAAATCATGGCTTGCCCAAGGTTCTCCTTGAAACATGTAGCAGAAGAAAAATGGAGAGTCTCTCTACCGAATGGTACATCCAATCCTCCAATCATTCCTCCATTCATCCGCATAAAAATAATAAGAACATCATGAATGTATGGGATCAAAACCAAGTATACATAAACAACAATATGCAAAAATGGAGGTGGGTCATAGTCCCACATGTGGAACCAACACAGTATATGTCCTAACTGCGTCAGATAATGATATGGTAAGTGGTTTTCCCACCACTTACTTGCTACCATAGGTTTATCACAAGTTATTAAAATGTGAGCAATTTTTGGTGCCTTTGGAGTGCACCCAAAGTTGTAAATAATCTCCCTATACCCTCCTAGCGAGTGGTCATGCTCAACAATGTTTATAGCCCAAAATTTTCCATGAATTTTATATGGAAGAATGCTCCCCTTTGGAAAAATGTCCTGTACATGTATGGTAAAGGAATGCAAATATTCATCATATAAATAATTATGCATAAAAACAAGATCTTTACCATATACTCTACTCACATAAATGGAGAGGCTCATAAATAGATCCCCTCTCATTCTGAAAGAGGAAAGAGGTGGTTGTGATAACCCCATCAAATAGTTATGTACCTCCTCCATCTCCACATGATCCATGCATCTCCTCAAATGTTTATATATCTCCTCTTCAAACCCTTCCCTTGTATAACCCTCCTTGATGGTTATATGCTCTCATGGAATAAGTATGGCTGAAGAGGAATTCTTAATGTGCTGCATTTAGTAGCTTCTCCTTGAGATTGGAATCTATAGACAAGAAGATCCTACCATGATAGTAGATGAACTCATCTCTGAATGAATATCCCTCCTCTTGTATATGGTCATCAAGTATCATACAAGTGAAAAGATCCTTGGAATAATCCACCAATAGCTGGGATTTCCAATATGGATCTATCCTCCAAAGTGACAGTGTTGATGATCTATCATAGAAAGCATATGTTGTGCATTTTTCCTCCTCTTTCAAATCTCCCATGCCAAATTGGCATATTGGAAGGCTGCTATCCTCCCTTTTCTTCTCCTTTCTCAGTGCAATATCTGAGACAAGAGTGGGTAATGATGATGTTGGGAGAATGTCACCCTCCTCCTTGAGTCTACCCAATACTCTCAGCGCTGTACCATGACCTCCAAATACTCCCACTCCTCGTGGATCTGTGAGTGGTGCAACATGTTTAGAGAACTCTTTGATTATCTTCCAATTAGGGGGTCTCCCTGGTGGAGTGCCTCCATGTAATGAAACATCAAGGCCTAGAGCAGGTTGTATATGTGAGTGGACTGATTTTACCCTTCCCTCACCATGCAAATCATCCTCCTACTTCTGTGGATAAACCTTATGAAAAGGATGGGTGTGTATGTTCCCAATAACTATATGCTGGCCCTCCTTCTCATATTCTCCTACATTCTACAATATCTCACAGTCTAAGGTGTCTTCTTCAGATGTAATCAACCCATGTACACCCAAAATCTCATTAGTGTCAAAAGTATTTATCACAAGGAAATGATCAATCATAGTGTGTGTCTCCAAGACTGTATTCAATGTTGGAACACACTTCCTCCATTATTTTGTCCCATTACCTATCAACATAGACACATGCTGCTCCTAATCTTCATATGTGAGATCCTTTGGAACTTCTTGAAAAGATACAAGAGCTCCTGTAGTTGAAGCAATTGCTTCATCTCCATCTCCAAGTAGATCTCCTCTTGCTGTCATAGTGCTGGAGGATATTTCCAGCTCTTCCTCTTCCTTCTCTTCATCAATGGAGAATACCTCATCATTAAGAGACCATTTGTCTTGATCTCCTTTTGAAAGAGGAATCCTCATGTCTTCTTCTTGAGAAGAAATTTATTGCTGAAGTGGGGCTTTTTCCCTTGGAAAAATATGTTGTAGATATTTAACCCCCTCAAAAATGTTTTGAAATGGAGTTGGTTTCATGGATCCTTCCAACTCATGAAAAGGTTCTGATTTCTTGGGCTTGGTTAGCTCTCCCAAGGAAGTTTCAGAATGTTTTAGATCAAATATTTTCACTAAATTCATAGTGAACTTTTCATAAGTAGATATATTTTCATTTTTTAATGAAGAAAATTCATAAAACTGCCAGGCATAAGCCTTACCTTCAAGATGAAGCACTACTACTCTAATGGCTTCATCTTCTGATACTTGATGCAACTCGAAATATGTGTGTAGCTTCTTTACCCAAGCCTTGGATGTGCTCTTGGGTGACCCATCAAAGGTAGGTAGAAAGAATCTACCCAAAGTGTCCTACATGAACCCTCTTCTTCTATTTTGGTTACTGGGTCTTCTATTTTCCTTGAGTTGACAAAACCCTTGGAAGTTTACATGCTCTTTGAATCTTCTAGACTCAGAGTCATATTCTTGGAGATAGTCACCAAGAGTCTCCTCCTTTGGTGTTTCTCCTTCCTCCTCTTCTCTTTCGAAGAATGTAGGCATGGTACCACATTGTAGATCTGATGGTATAGCTGCATGCTCACACCCATAATGTGAAAATGTGGAGCTTTATTCATGTATAATCTTTCTTGGAGAATATTTATACCTCTCCATCCTCATCTCTATGATGCCTTTTTTAATGCCCTACAAAGTTTTGAAAAGAAGTCTTGAGAACTCCTTCCCTTCCATTTCTCCTGATAATGGGGTTTTACCCTTGTTTTCTTTATCATATGTATATTCATACTCTCAGTTTCCTCTGAGAAACCTCCTCTCTCTATCTATGAGAGGATCTCCTTCTTCTGATGACATATTGTCTTAAGATGCACAAGTTGAGCCAAGATTATGCTCTGATACCACTGTAATATTCCCAAATGGGAAAAGCAGGAATATAGTGCAAAATACTTGAATAGCAGTGTAAAACATCATATGAAAACATGAGGCCAACATGGAACCTCTCCATTCAGTATAAAAACAGAAAAACAGTACAAAATGATGGGCTACAAAACATAGTACAAGATAGAACAAGCCTCCAATAAGAAAAATCCTCAATAAAAGGTGTTGCTACTATATCAAAAATATCGGAAGACTACTACAACACAATAATAGGTGTATTTCTATATAAAATGAATACACAAAAGATATATGGTTGTTACATGCCTCAAAAAATAGAACATATGAAGATCTAGGCTCTAACAAGCACTGACAAGAAACCCAAGAGGGTTTTTAGACATACACCATTGTACAAGATATGAATCAAAGCCCTAGGGCTGAAGATTCACTGCAACACATAAATTGGAAAGGTGTGGGTGATTTGGTAAGCCAAATAAGGTAGCCTCCTCCAATGGATCCTCTATATGAAAGGTTGATCCCTTCACTAGAAAAACTCCTCCCCAAATGGTGTACTGAAACCACCCTGCAAATCCTCCCTGAAAAGAATGTAGTTCAAGACAGAAACTATGTTGTAGGGGAAAATAAATAAGTGACCTAATGCTAAATGCTTCAATAAGGCTTAAGGGCCTTCCTTAATATCCTAGCAATAGAAATGAACCCTCCTCCACTAAAAATAAGCACTGAAGTGACCCAAATGTGTTCTCCATTGTTGCAACCTAAAACAAAACACAACCCTCAATAGGATCTACGTTGTAGATGAAAAATGGAGCTTTTCCAAATGCCTGAATGTGGAAATGTAGTGCAAATATCTTCCTAGAGGCTTCTCAAGGAAAGAGGTGGGATTCCCAAACCGGAACACCCTGTGCTAAACAACACTACAATCTTAGCTAAACAACTGAAGAAAGCTATATGTCTAAACAGACCATATAATCAAAATATCATATCATAAACTTAATCCATATGGTTATCCTCCTTTTCCTTATATAAGTGATGAGCTTTATAACCCTAGGTCCCACTCATTTAAGACACTACTTCCATGCAAAGAGTCTCCAACTAAAATTGTGTTGTCCATCAATGAATACCACTACTCCATGACAACATTGTTGATTTGGTAAAAGTTGACCCAATCTAGGTGTTCCAACCCCTTTTCAAACACAAGGGTGCTCAACTAAGCTTCCAAGATGTCCTCCTTTCACATTGGCATTGATTTTATTCATATTAAGGAGATTTGTGGATCTCCATATCCTCTTATTCAACAAACAAGAAATCGAAAAAAAAAATTAATATTCCAACTAGCTCATGGCTAGTTGGGAATATTACAGTCCTCCCCTCCCAAATGTTGTTTGTCCTTAGCAATTGTAAAGGTGAGTGTTGCAACTCTTCTCCTCCATCATTGGTGACACCTCCATGTGATAAGCTTCCCTCATAAGCCTAGTGTCTCACAATCCATCCCTCCATGACATGCTCCTCCCAAGTTCTCATGAGATGAAAATGACTCATTCCAAAAGGAAGCAAAAGTTCCAATGTAGCAATCATGGTTTGCCCAAGGTTCTCCCTGAAACATGTAGCATAAGAAACATGGAGAGTATCTCTCAAAAAGGGCACATACAATCCTCCCATCCTTCCTCCATTGATCCATATAAAAAGAATAAGAACATCATAAATGTATGGGATCAAAACCAGGTATACATAAACGATAATATGCAAAAATGGAATTGGGTCATATTCCCACATGTGGAACCAGCGCAGTATATCTCTTAACTGCATCAGATAATGATATGGTAAGTGGTTTCCCCACCACTTGCTTGCTTCCATAGTTTTCTCACAAGTTATGAAAAGGTGAGAAATGTTTGGTGCCATTGGAGTTCACCCAAAGTGCTAAATAATCTCCCTATATCCTCCTAGGGAGTATCCATGCTCAACAATGTTTATGACCCCAAGTTGGCCATGAAGTTTATATGGAATAATTCTCCCCCTTGGAACAATGGCCTGTACATGTATGGTAAAGGAATGAAAATATTCATCATATAAATCATTATGCATAAAAAAATATATATTTACCATATACTCTACTCACATAAATGGAGTGGCTCATAGATAGATCCCATTTCATTCCCTAAGAGGAAAGAGGTGGTTGTGATAACCCCATCAAAGGGTTATGTATCTCCTCCATCTCCACATGATCAATGCATCTCCTCAATGTTGATATATATCCTCTTCAAAGCCTTCCCAAGTATAACCCACCATGATGGTGTTATATGCTCTCATGGAATAAGTATGGCTGAAGATAAAGTCTTGATGTGTTGCATGTAGTAGCTTCTCCTTGAGCTTGGAGGCTATAGACAAGAAGATCCTACCATGATAGTAGATGACCTCAACTCTAACTGAATATCCCTCCTCTTGTAGCTGATCATCAAGTGTCATCCAAGTGAAAAGATCCTTGGAATAATCCACCAATAGCTAGGATTTCCAATATGGATCTATTCTTCAAAGTGACAATGCTGATGATCTATAATAGAAAGCATCTATCATGTATTTTTACTCCTCTTTGACATCTCCCATGCCAAAGTGACATATTGGAAGGTTGTTATCCTCCTTCTGCTGCTCTTTTCTCAACGCAATATATGATATGAGAGTGGGTAATGATGATGTTGGGAGAATGTCTCCCTCTTCCCTTAGTCTACCTAAGAGTCTCAACATTGTACCATGACCTCCTAATACTGCCACTCCTCCTGGATATGTGAGTGGTGTAACATATTGAGAGAACTCTTTGATTATCTTCCAATCATGGAGTCTCCCTAGTGGAGTGCCTCCATGTAATCAAACATAAAGTCCTAGAGTAGGTTGTATATGTGAGTGGACTAATTTTCCCCTTCCCTCACTGCGCAAATAATCCTCCAGCTTTTGTGCGTAAACCTCCTGAAAAGGATGGGTGTGTATGTTCCAAATCACTGGATGTTGGCCCTCCTTCTCATCTTCTCCTACCTTCTGCAAGATCTCACAGTATAAGGTGTCTTCTTCAGATGTAATCAACCCATGTACACCAAACATCTCATTGGTGTCAAAAGTCTTGATCAAAATGGAATGATCTATCATAGTGTGTGTCCCCAAGACTGTATTCAATGTTGGAACACACTTCCTCCATTTTTTTGTCCCATTTCCTATCAACATAGACACATGATGCTCCTGGTCTTCATATGTAAGATCTTTTAGAACTTCTTGCAAAGATACAAGAGCTCCTCTAGTTGAAGCAATTGCTTCATCTCCATCTCCAAGTAGATATCCTCTTGTAATTATAGTGCTGGAGGATTTTTCCAAATCTTCCTCTTCCTTCTCTTCATCAATGCAGAGAGAATACCTCATCGTTAAGAGATCCTTTGTCTTGATCTCCTTTTGAAAGAGGAATCCTCATGTATTCTTTTTGAGAAGAAATTTACTGCTGAAGTGGGGCTTTTTCCCTTGGAAAAATATGTTGTAGATATTTAACCCCCTCAACAATGTTCTGAAATGGAGTTGGTTTCATGGGTCCTTCCAACTCATGCAAAGGTTCTAATTTCTTGGGCTTCGTTAGCTCTCACAAGGAAGTTTCAGAATGTTTTAGATAAAATATTTTCACTAACCTCCTAGTGAACTTTTCACAAGCAGATATATTTTCACTATTTAATGAAGAAGATTCATAAAACCGTCAGGCATAAGCCTTACCTTCAAGATGCAGCGCTGCTACTCTAATGGCTTCATCTTCTGAAACATGATGTAACTGGAAATATGTGTCTATCTTCTTTAAACAAGCCTTGGATTTTCTCTTGGGTGACCCATCAAAGGTAGGTATAAAGAATCTACCCAAAGTGTCCTGCATGCACCCTCTTCTTCTATTGTGGTTACTGGGTCTTCTATTTTCCTTGAGTTGAAAAAACCCTTGGAAATTTAGATGCTCTTTTGAATCTTCTAGACTGTTATTCATATTCTTGGAGTAGTCACCAAGAGTCTCCTCCTTTGGTGTTTCTCCTTCCTCCTCTTCTCTTGCCAAGAATGTAGGCATGGTACCTTGATGTAGATATGATGGTGTAGCTACATGCTCACACCCATAATGTGAAAATATAGAGCTTTCTTCATGTATAATCTCTCTTGGAGAATCTCCATACCTCTCCATCTTCATCTCTATGATGTCTTTGTTAATGCCCTGCAAATTTTGGAAAAGAAGTCTTGAGAACTCCTTCCCTTTCATTTCTCTTGATAATGGGGTTTTACCCTTGTTTTATTTATCATTTGTATAGTCCTACTCTCAGTTTCTTCTGATATACCTCCTCTCTCTATCTGTGATATAGTCTCCTTATTCTAATGACATATTGGCTTAATATGCATAGGCTGAGCCAAGATTATGCTCTGATACCACTGTAATATTCCCAAATGGGAAAATCAAGAATATAGTGCAAAATGCTTGAATATCAGTGTAAAACATCATATGAAAACATTATGCCAACATAGGGCCTTTCCATTCAGCATAACAGCAGAAAAATAGTACAAAATGATGGGCTACAAAACATAGTACAAGATAGAACAAGCCTCCAATAAGAAAAACCCTCAATAAGAGTTGTTGCTACTATATCAAAAATGTCAGAAGACTGCGACAATGTAGTCATAGGTGATCTTCTACAGAAAATGAATACACAAAATATATATGGTTTTTATATGCCTCAAAAGATAAAACAAATGAATATCTAGGCTCTATACAACCTCCAAGAAGAAACCCAAGAGTTTTTTCAGACATACACCAATATAAAAGATATGAATCAAAGCCCTAGGGTTGAAGATTCATTACAGCACATAAACTGGAAAGGTGTGGCTGATCTGATATGCAAAAGAATTTAGCGTCCTCCATTGGATCCCCTGTATGCATTAGGGGAATTTTGAGGTCTAAAATGGGCCTCCTAAGGAAACAATAAAATAATAGATAAACCAATAAAATAATATTTATGAACTTGCAATTCACTTTTTGCATGCTAATCCATGTAACCATAGTTGAATTCAATTCAAAATTTGTACCCAGATAAAATTAATAATAAAATTGTATTTATGTAACGATAAATAAGAATGAGTTTTTCAAGAAAAAATCATTATCATTGAACAACTAATGCAGTTGTCCTTTGTACTGAAATAATTTAAAATAAAATATAAATAGAAATTCATAAATTCTTTTTTTTTTTGACAGAATCGATTGCTAATTGTATTTCAAAAAAAGGGAGGGAGCTAAGGCTCCGTGATTACAAGAAGTGATGCTTGATATGCAGTAAAGAGTGTAGCCACAACTATGGATTACATGCCTTTTGATTCTAGTATACGAGAGATACAAAAATACTGAGAAGTTGTAGATGCAGATAAACTGGGAAAGAAGAAGTGCGTATTTAAAAGACATGATGAGAAGAAGAGGAGAGCTAACCTATATTTATGTGGCTGATCTGCCTTGCTATAGAATTCTCTGGATTCTCTTCATTCCCCGCATTCCTTATGTTTTTGGAGCTGGTGCTTGGGGCAGTGCATTTTTCTATCATGTATTTCAGGATTTGGGTCGACTGTTTGGCATGGGCGCACTTGTTTGAAACAATATCAAACTGGGCCTAAAGAGAAGAGACCCTTGAGAGGAAAAAATTTAACATCAGTCTGGTGTCTGTCCTCTAGGGCTTTAACATCATTCTTCATCTTGGCATCAATGGTCTTCTGATGGGCACAAATTTGTTCGAGCTCTGCCTGCAAATCCGCACAATGGAAGCAATTTTTGCTTCGGGCCATTCTAGTGAGAGAAAACCAAAAAACTGAGGCTATGAAAAAAACTGCAAGCTACAAACAAAAACAGAGGATGTAGAAAAAAGGATGAATGCGCAGTATGGGGAGGGCGCTGGGAAGCCCCGACAGAGGGACAAGGAGGAGGAGGAAATATGGGGGAGGGCATAGAGTATGAGCGTGAGGGCTCAACAAACCAACAAGGAGCCTGAGAGTAGAGGACTAGAGGGGCACTGAGAATCTCGACAGGGGAGCAGAGCAGGTGTGGAGCGATAGACGGGGGGAGAAGAATAAATAGAAACGATCAGAAGGGAGGGCATCAAGCTTGAAGAGGCCCAAGGAAACTGAATCACGGGGGTGGAGTGATAAGGGGTATTGTAGGCGCAAGTGAAGTCAGAAGAGACTGAGAGGAATATCACATAAAATCTAGATGCAACAAGGGTTATGACTAGGGGGGAGGGGTGAGGTACATAGTATCATTGCACAGCAGATGACCTAGAGATCGAGTGCGGGCGTGATTCGCCAAGAGATCTACTTCTCTATTGTGAGATATGAGAATGTGAAATAATGTGATTCCTTTCAAATCTTTCAGAAGGATATGACATCTACTGAGGATTTTATCAAGGGATACATTTGTTGCAGGCCGATTGCGAATCATAGAATGAATAACAATTGCAGAGTTGCCCAGAATGATGGCATTGTCAATTTTGAGATTCTTTAGTTGAATTATTCCTTGGTAAAGAGCAAGGGCTTTGACTCTGTTGTTGGATAGAGAGCCTAGGCTCCATTCATAGGATAAGAGCATCTCCCCAGTTTCGCTTCGAATGCTACCCCCTGCTCCAGCAATTCCTAGATTAGATTTTGAAGCCCCGTCGAAAAAAAGAGTGGGTCTGCCACTGTCCTTGATCCATTCCTTGAAAGCGCTCTCTCTGAGACAAATTTTCCAAGTAGCAGAGCAATGAGGAATGAGGGAGGGATTATTCCTATTGATTTTGGACAAGAGGTTGCAGAGAAAGATTTTTTCCTCCACACTCAGATAGTTGGAATCGATTCTGTGATTGCTTTTTGGAGATATGATTTCTAGAACTAAACTCCAAGTTTTGTTACAGAGTTTTCTGTGAGATGGCTCTTTGCCTCTGAAGATCTTGTTATTCCGGGAGAGCCATATGTTCCATATGACAGCATGCGGAAGAGTGTTCCATACCCTCCATTAGAGTTTATTCTTCTTGTTTTTCCAAGGCAAACTATTTTTCCATTGAAGAAGGAGCTCTGCTACTGAGCTCAGATGATTGCTATCGGGCTTAAAGTGAGTTGTGAGGTCGGTCCAGCAGTGGATGGTGAAGGGGCACCAGATAAAGAGATGAGGTATCGTCTCTTCTGCATTTTGACAGTTCGGGAAAATAGAAGGACCTATGATTCCTCTTTTTTTGATATTTTCAGAAGTAAGGATTTTGCCTTTCAGTAGGGTCCAAATGAAGAATTTAATATTTGGAATGGATTTTGATTGCCAGGAAATCTTCCAGATTGGCCAGATTGGTGCTGGATACTGCTCTTTGCAAAGATACTGATATGTATACTTGATGGTGAACGCTTTTCCTGTAGGGTCCCAGCAGAATCCATTTGTGGCATTTTTCTTGATAGAAGCTAGACCATGAAGATGAGTTTGCAGATTTCTGAATTCTTCTTCTAGGAGGGGAGGGATAATAGAAAATTTCCATCCGATCCACATTTGATTCTGAGTGTCCCATTTTTAAAAATGACTTGGGAATTTAAGACCCATGTTTTCAAAGTGGCAAATAATTTTCTGAGTGCCTGGCCTTTCCATGATAGGATTTCCCCCATAATTCGATCCAAACCAATATTTATAGACCTGCCTCCTTTAGGAACTTTTGAGAGGTTTTCTGCAAGAAGGGGGATAACTTTTTTACAAGAGGACCAGATTTTGGTGCATGGTCTATTGGTAATTTCATGTTGCAGGAGGTGTTGTCTAGGAAAATTTAAATATTTAACTTCCAGCACTTTTTTCCACCAAGTCTGGTTCCCATTGATTAATCTCCAGACTATCTTTCCTCCAAAGGTTTTATTCATGAGTTTGGGGGAGCGCACTC
Organism: Pinus albicaulis; assembly: GCA_034641835.2. Classification (NCBI taxonomy): domain Eukaryota; kingdom Viridiplantae; phylum Streptophyta; class Pinopsida; order Pinales; family Pinaceae; genus Pinus; species Pinus albicaulis. Next base: position 1,554,211,708 of record CM076570.1, read on the forward strand.
CTATGCCTCCGTGCTCCTGATCTTGAATAACATGATTCCATTTGACTAGATTGTATTTTTTTTGTCTTGCTTTCCTCCTTGCCATAGGAAATGTCTAATGATTGCCTTCATTTTAAGATGCACGCTGGTCGGGGCTTAAAGAAGAGTAAATTGATAAAGAGGGAGGGAAGATAACCCAGATTTGAGGAGGGTGAGACCACCTACGTGGTTGAGGCAAGAGGAGCCCCATTGATTCACTTTCCTCTTCATTTTGTCGGTAGTCACATTCCAGACCTATGCCTTCAAAAAATTGGCACTAACAGGCATGGCCAAGTAGCTAAATTGATCCCATTTTAGCTTGTAGGGAGCCCCAAAAATACTGGCAATGTTGTGTAATGTCTGTCTAGAGACATTCCAGCCATAGACACAGCTTTTAATGTAATTGATCAGGCCTCCAGAAAAGAGAATAAATCTGTCCAATACATTTTTGAACCACTGTGCAATAATTTTGGATGCTCCTCCCATTAATAATGTATCATCATCAAATTGGGAGTGGTTCATGTTTCGAACTCCATTGCCATATTTTATGTCTGTTATGAGACCCACCCGCCTCATATGATCAAGAGCTCTACTGAAGGATTCAACCATTAGAATGAGCAAATAGGGGGAGAGGGGGCAGCCTTGTTGGAGCCCTCTTGAATATTGGAAGAAAGGAGTTGGTCTTCCATTGATAAGGGGAGCTATCCATGGCCCAGAGATGCAGGACTTGATTAAATCGAGAAAGCTTTGATTGAATCCCAGTTTTTGCAAAATAGCTACGAAGAAAGAGTGCCTTACCCTGTCGAAGGCGTTGGCGAGATCAAGCTTGAGGATGAAGCCTTTTTCATTATGAGATATGCTGGAATGGATGGCTTCCTGGACGAGGAGGATAGAGTCGGAGATCTGTCTTTGGGATATGAATCCACCTTGATTCTCCGAGATGAGATTTTTTATGTGGGGTTTGAAGCGAGTGGCCAGGATTTTAGTGATGATCTTGTATGAGGCATTGCAGAGGGAGATGGGTCTGAATCTAGAGAAAGAGGATAGCCAATTTTCTTTTGGAATGAGGGCAAGGAAGGTAGAGTTTGTATATCCCCCAATTTTTTTTTCGGTGCGCCCATTGTATCATTTTCATGAGATATTTTTTGATGAGGCACCAATAAGCTATGTAAAAAGATATTGGGAACCCGTCAAGCCCCAGGGCTTTATCCTGATGCATGGTCCAGATAGATTTTTCAACCTCTTCTTCAGTTATGTCTCAATTGATAGAGTTGTTGATCTCATCAGTGATGAGGGGCGAGAGTTATTGGAGTAGATCCGAATAATCCTCAGCCAAACTGTTCTCTGTAAGGAGCTCTTTATAATGCAAGGTTGCAACTCACTTGTTGATTCTAGATCAGTTTGAATGGTGCCTGTTTCATCATTGATGGAAGAGATGTTTTTTTTGGCTTTGTGCACAGTGGTTTTCTTGTGGAAGAAGGCAATGTTCTTATCTCCTGCTTAAAGCCATAAATTTCTAGATTTGAGGCGACATTTCTCCTCCTCTTTCATGTTTATGTTGTGAAGCTTCCAGTAGAGGTATTTTTCCTGAGTTAGGATGTCGTGGTCAGTGCCTTGAGAATCGATAATGTTGTGGACGTTATTTAGCTTGGATTTGATTTCTACTTTGATCTTATCTGGTTCTTGATAATGCATTTTCACCCACTCTTTTAATGCTTGTTTAGTCATTTTTAATTTGGACTCCCATATGAAGTTTGGTGACCCTTCAACATGAACGATCCAAACCTTTCGAACTAGATGATTGACATCCTAGATGTCATTCCATAAGGGGATGTACCGAAAAGGGATGGGCCCAAGAGGGTATTGAACAGCCAAAGATAGCGTGATGGGATAATGGTCCGATGCAGAGAAAGAGAGAACATTTGCTGTGGCAGAGGAGAAATGAGAAAGGAGGGAGACAACTATTAGAATCCTATCTAGCCTTTCCATAATATTGTCTTTTCCTATTCTCCAGTTGGTCCAGGTGTATCTGCGATTCTTTGGGGTGATGTCCACTAGTTCCTGTTCTTGGATTATATCTTCAAGCTGTCTTCTAAATGGGTCATCCCCAAAGAAGCCTCCTCTTTTCTCGTTAGCATGCATAATTAGATTTAAGTCACCTCGCATTATGATATTATTGTTTTCTTCATTATTCATATCGTCCTTTAGATAATTCCAGCATACCTCTTTTTCTCTGTAATGATTTGGAATGTAGAAATTGTACACAATGATTCTCTACTTGGTTGTGATGTTCTCTAAATCTATTTTAAGCCAATTTTCATTTGCTGCAGTGTCTTTATGCTGCCAAGTATTGTTTGACCATAGAGTGGCTAGCCCTCCAGAGGCACCTCTAGATTCTGACAGAGTGCCCTCATATTGCTTCTCTCTATCGATTATTTTCCTCATATCAGATTCTCCCTGTTTGGTTTCTTGGAGTATAAATTCTGGCTTTTCTTGATTTATAATATCCCTGAGAGCTTTAGTTTTGGAGGGGTGCCCTAAACCCCTACTGTTCCATGATATGACTTTCATCATTACATGAATTCGATTTGAGGAGGTGCTCTTCATCCCTATTTCTTTTGTGTTATGTCTCTGTTGTTCTACCCCAATATGTAGTTCTCAATAGGATTCTAGGTTCCTAATGCAATGTATTTTTAAGAATTTTCATTCCGTTGTTGTTTTGTTGATTTTCTTCCGGGACCTTGCTTCTTATGAGTTTCCAATGAGGCTCCATGCTCCTTGGTCGAGTTTTTGGTGATCTGGATGGAGTCCGAGCTTAGGGAAGGTGTGATGAGGTCTTGAATGGGGGTTGAGGTGGGGGGATGGTCTAGAGGAGGGGGAGGATTGGAAGGAGGGGGATCTTCGTCAGGGGGAGAAATGATTGAGAAAGGGTTGGATTGAAAATTTGATGAGGGGGTTGCTGAGGTAGAGGGAAGATTGGAAGGATATTTTCCGGAGGAGGGAGGAGGGTGGTGGATGGGCTGAGAAGCATCCTGAGGATTGGGTTATAAATTCATAAATTCTTAAGTATATAATATGCTATTAATTAAAATTTATATTATTTAAATCGTATAATAACATGTAATTAATATACCATATAAAAATAATATAATATAATATAATATAATAAATGTAATATAGTATTTTATGTATGAATTTTATATTACATATTAAATTGATTTTATTTATAACATAAACACAAATAATATATAATATAAAAATGATTATAATATATATTTTATAACATTTAGATTATTTTTCATAATATTATATATAATATTAATATAATCATAATGAAATGAATTGAGTTGTAATTAAAATTAAAGAAAAAAATTATTGAAATAGATTTAATTTATATTTATAAGTATAATATAATATTTATATACATTGAAATTTAGAATTTTTTTCCCTCAAACTATGTTGAACCTAATATAATTTTTTCAGCATACAAAACTAATATACATTTTTCATCATACAAAAATAAAATGTTTTTTTCTTTAATTTTAATATTTTTTATTGCTATTAATATTATAATAATATTATTTATAGATTTGATTTATCCTAAAATTACAAGGTTACATTTCTATATATTTTGATTTCATATGTATAGTATATATGTATAGACATTAACTTATAATTAATTTGAAATTATAATATTAAATAAAATAAAATAAATATATAATTTAAAAATGAATATATGAAAATATACAAATATAATATTTATTGAAAAGTGTGTAAAGACATGAAGATTGTGTAAGGATATGCATTGTTTCTTTAAAAAAATATGAAATGAAAATAATAATATTTTATTCAAAAACTATGAAATGACATTTATTGTGAGTACTTTACTTAATGACTTTAAGAGTACTTAGAGCACTACCAGGGTTAACCATGAGTTTTTATCCACCATTGAGAATGTGGCAAGTAAGTACCTTTAACTCGAGCAATGCCACCTCAACCATTAAGGATGATGTCATCCCCTAAAATTTGATTGGTTTTCATAAAGTGAATTTTGATTGTACATTTTTCTTAGGAGGCCCATTTTGGACCTCAAAATTCCCCTAATGAAAGGCTGATCCCTACACTAGAAAACCTCCTCCCCAAATGGTGTACTGAAACCACCCTGCAACTCCTCCCTGAAAAGAATGCAGTTCAATACAGAAATTGTGCTGTAGGGGAAAATAAATAAGTGACCTGATGTCAAATGACACAATAAGGCTCAAGGGCCTTCCTTACTATCCTCACAATGGAAAGGAACCCTCCACTGAAAATAAGCAGTGAAGTGACCCAAATGTGTTCTCCACTGATGCAACTTGCAACACAAAACAACCCTGAATAGGATCTGCGTTGTAGATGGAAGATGGATCTTGGAAAAATGCTTGAATGTGGAAATGTAGTGCAAAGCTATTCCTAGAGGCTTATCAAGGAAAGAAGTGGGATTCTCGAACCGGAACACCCTGTGCTAAACAACACTGCAATCTTAGCTAAACAACTGAATAAATCTATATGTCTAAATAGACCATATAATCAAAATATCATATCATAAAATGAATTCATATGGTTTTCCTCCTCTTCCTTATATAAGTGATGAGCTTTCTAACCCTAGGCCCCACTAATTTAAGACACTACTTCCATGCAAAGAGTCTCCAACTAAAATTGCGCTATCCCTCAATGAATGCCACTACTCCATGACAACGTTGTTGATTTGGTCAAAGTTGACCCAGTCTAGGGGTTCCAGCCCCTTTTCACACACAAGGGTGCTCAATTAAGCTGCCAAGATGCACTCCTTTCACATTGGCATTGATTTTATTCATATTAAGGAGATTTATGGATCTCCATATCCTATTATTCAATAAAAAAAAAAGTAAAAACAAAAATTAATATTCCAACTAGCTCATGGCTAATTGGGAATATTATAGTCCTCCCCTCCCAAATGTTGCTTTTATTCAAGCAAATGTGAAGGTGAGTGTTTCAACTCTTCTCCTCCATCATTGGTGACAACTCCATGTGATAATATTCACTCATAAGCCAAGTGTCTCCCAATCCATGCCTCCATGACATGCTCCTCCCACGTTCTCATGAGATGCAAATGAATCATCCCACAAGGAAGAAAAAGTTCCAATACAAAAATCATGGTTTCCCCAAGGTTCTTACTGAAACATGTAGCATAAAAAACATGGAAAGTCTCTTTGCCAAAGGGGACATACAATCCTCCCATGCTTCCTCCATTCATCCCCATAAAAAGAATAAGAATGTCATCAATGAATGGAATCAAAAACAGGTATACATAAACAATAATATGCAAAAATGGAGGTGGGTCATAGTACCACATGTGGAACCAGTGCAATATATCTCCTGGCCACATCAGATAATAATATGGTAAGTGGTTTCCCCATCACTTACTTGCTACCATAGTTTTCTCACAAGTTATGAAAAGGTGAGAAATGTTTGGTGCTTTTGGAGTGCACCCAGAGTTGTAAATAATCTCCCTATATCCTCCTAGGGAGTTGCCATGCTCAAAAATGTTTATGGCCCCAAGTTGGCCATGAATTTTATATGGAAGAATGCTCCCCCTTGGAACAATGTCCTGTACATGTATGGTAAAGGAATTCAAATATTCATCATATAAATCATTATGCATAAAAATAAGATCTTTACCATATACTCTGCTCACATAAATACAATGGATCATAGATAGATCCCCTCTCATTCCCAAAGAGGAAAGAGGTGGATGTGATAACCCCATCAAATATTTATGTATCTCCTCCATCTCCACATTATCGATGCATCTCCTCAAATGCTGATATATCTCCTCTTCAAATCCTTCCCAAGTATAACCCTCCATGATGGTGTTATATGCTCTCATGGAATATGTATGGCTAAAGAGAAAGTCTTGATGTGCTGCATGTAGTAGCTTCTCCTTGAGCTTGGAAGCTATAGACAAGAAAATCCTACCATGATAGTAGATGACCTCATCTCTAACTGAATATCCATCCTCTTGTAGCTAGTCATCAAGTGTCATACAAGTGAAAAGATCTATGGAATAATCCACCAATAGCTGGAATTTCCTATATGGATCTATCCTCTAAAGTGACGGTGGTGATGACCTATCATAGAAAGCATATGCCATGTATTTTTCCTCCTCTTTGACATCTCCCACGCCAAAGTGACATATTGGAAGGCTACTATCTTCGCTCTGCTGCTCCTTTCTCAGCGCAATATCTAAGATGAGTGTGGGTAATGATGATGTTGGGAGAATGTGTCCCTCCTCCTTGAGTCTACACAAGACTCTCTGCATTGTACCATGACGTTTTCACCCTACCTTTACTTCGAATTATCATACACTTTTAGGAATTTTTCCTCATCTTAACAATAAAGGAAAGGAGGATTAATACAAAATCAGGACAAATGGACTAACGACAAAAAGCATGTTTAAAATACAAGGATTTGACTTGTTTCATCTTTATTCATAGGAAAACGAGGCATATGAATCAACGATGACCAAAATATAGCTAACAAGCAGAGGACACAAAATCACAATGACCCCCCAGGGACCAGAGGAAGGCAGAAAGACAGATCCATGTCCGAAGAACTCAAATGACAGCCACGAGCAACGGGTTGTCGTTTGGAAAATACCATTCCACATAGAAAAATAGCCTTTAAAAAGGCCAAATATGGACGAGAAAAGGGAGATGAATTAGAATTATCTTTTGTAATAGGCGTATCAGGACATAACTGTCTAGTTGTATTCATGTCTTAACATTTTTAATAAATAATTTTGGTATTTTGAATAGTCATTTCCTGAGTTTTCCATCGCGTTAGACTTCTGGTGGTTGGGGCCCATCCCTGGGAGTTTCTGCACTCACCTCTGTATTGTACGCTAATTACAAAATTTATGTTCAGTTGTCTGATGCAGTCTGTGAGATATATTTCCACTTGTTAACTTATACATCTATGATGTTGCAGTTTCCTATGCCACTAAGACATTTTATTGCTCACGTTTCTAGTTTGCAGTAATTGTTTTATAATTGTTAAACATCTTCATCTTTTTCTCAATTCCTTTACATCCATTTATGAGATTGAGCATGATTTCTGTTCAATGCTTTATATCATTAAGAATTAGATTTTTCCACCCGTACTATAAGAATTCTTATTAATGTGCTTAATACAGACGAATGTTAGCTAGTTAGTTTGCAAGGGAATTCCATTGCAAAATTAAATAAGTGATTGTGGTTCAATTCGTTGCATTTTTTGTTCCAGTCAGTAGAAATTCTGTTCAATTCACCAAGTGTGATGTTTAATCATAGGTTATTCTCATTGAGCTTATTTAGACAAACTAGTTAATGGAATTTTATAATTCCATTTCTTTGTTAGTTGATTGAGCTTCGAGAATTAGTTAATCTTCTTCATGGTAATATAAAGTATTTATTTTCGATGTCACTCACATATATTGTGCTTGCACTCTTGAAATAAGAAGACTTACCCTGGGTTGACAATTTAATGAGAAACATAGAGGTTTCCTATAATAGAAAATTTAATGAACCAACATTTTTGGTGCAGTTTCCGGGGAGAGTGTTGAAGAGAAAATCCTTCATTCATTTTTCTCTGTTGCTGTGAAGAATTGGGTATTAAAAATGAGAGGTAAGAACCTGCGTACTGGCAAGAAAAATGCTTGCCCCCTAACCCACTTCTCAGCAATTTTTCAAAGGTTAGTAGAATAGGTGCTCTTGTTTTATGACTAGGAAGAAAAGGATAGAAACAAATCAAAATCATCCACAAAAGTCTACGAAACCCAAAGGACTGGTAATCCTTGGTAGAACAACATATATATACGAAATCATTAAGAGAGCTAAATCCCAGGCATCTGTAGGAACTAGAACCATTCCCATTCAAAGTCCTACTACTCTCCCTTAGGCAGCAGCCTCATCATCTGCAGCCCACACCGAGATTCACAGTGAAACTAAAGGGTCTGAACAAAGCCTTCAAACTGTTGAACACATAAGTACTGACCCTTCAAGAGAGGGAGGCTCTTGCAATTTACAAGAAGGAGAAGGAGAAACTAGTGGGGCAATACAAATAGGAGCTCTAGATCCTGAATCCCCTAAAAATGTGGTCGAGACTAAGACACTTGGTATTCCAGATCGAGGAAGTGCTGTAGAGCCCCCTCCCCACTCACCACCCAATCCCGCTAATATCACTCCTCCGGATCAAGAGATCCCCGAAGAGTACTGACATATCTTTGATCAAATGGAAAATAATCAAAACCAGAATCAAAGGGAGACATCAACATTGGAATATACCATTGTTGACCATGCTTCTAACGCCCCTATGAAAGCCATTCAACTGCAAAACATCCCCACCTTCCATGGGTTGACCTCGAAAGATCCTGATGCATTTTTATTTGAGTTCGACGTCTTATGTAGGGGATATGACTACACCACTGACCCACAGAAATTGAAATTGTTCCACTCTACTTTGAAGGGGACGGCATTATGTTGGTTCATTGGACTCATTGGGGGAACCATCAATAACTGGGACCAAATGAAGAACATTTTTCTAACTAAATATCAAGAGTGTTGCCAGACTTGAGGATTAAAATATGAAATCTTCAATATGTCTGCAAAAGACAATGAGACATTAGAAGAGTATTTCAAAATATTTCAGTATAATCTACAAAGGTCCCCATATACTACATTATCCAAAGACATATTAAAAGCAACAATGATTAAGGGAATGAAAGAAGAATGGATTGAAAAACTTAAAATAATGGGAAGAGGGGACGTCTATCAAGAATAATATGATGAAATTATTTCACTGTGTATCAGGTGCTCTCGAGGCAGTACGTGAAATAAGCCAATTGGGTGAGACTCAACAAGGACAGATCTCAAGTAGTCAGGTGGCAACTTAACCAGAGCAGAGTTTGGTAATATTTTGGAATACTTTAAAACTGACATTTTGGGTACTTTGAAAACACAGCTTGATGTCCTACAAGCCATGCAGAAGCAAGCTATAACATAACAGAACTTGGTCATCTTCTTCCCATGCTGTCGGAAGAAGCATAGCCAAAGGGAATACCCCTTAGGCATGATTCAGACCTGTGCTATCTGCACTAAGGATCATGCCATGGACCATTTCCCTTCACTCCCAAGACTAAAATCAGTTTACAAAGAAGTAGAAGAAGAAACATAACCAGTCTACCTGATGAACCAACTTCAGCAATGGTAAGCACAACCAGGTATGCCTCAAGACCTACCTTTGTTCTTTCCTTCTTAGCAATTTAACCAACAAAACCCCACAATAGCTTGGCAGAATCAACCGCCTTTCTCCACTTGGCCATCTCATTCGTTTCCTATATCGCCTTGGCCAACACAACCCTCTTCAGGAAATAATTGGCCAAGCTTTCCTTATTCCCCTCCTTATTGGAAAAACAACCCATATCAAACCCAGTGGCCAACTGATCCAGGGTAAAATCTTGATACCCTTAACCAAGACCTTTTAACTCAGCTGATAAATAGAGTTGCATTTAATTAAGACGTTAAGGAACTGAAATGAACGATTTTAGCTATAAATAAAAGGAGCATAAATGAACAAGATCAGCAATCAGAAGAACACGTCGTTTGATGACGGAGTTCGTCCAGGAGGGACTACATCTCCGGGCCTCGGTGTCAAGATGGTGTAGGCCACTGCATTATGTGCTGTAAGAAGAGATGTACATGGATGTGTTTCACTATAACATACAAGGAAAAATTTCCCTCACGCAGGAGTGGCTTGACTTCTTTAAGAGATGTTCTACTGCGGAACTCTCATACATAAAGAAAGACTCCTATCAGTATGACCATAGCTGACATGTAATAAATAAGAAGATCCTGCCAATCCTAGAAAACAAGGGATCTCAACAATACACATATGAAATTGAGCATCCCACCAATCTGGCATAAAAGGGACTCATACATGACACAAATCCATAGCTGAAAGTACATCAAAAACAATACAAAGCAAGATCCCACAACTCATGTATCAACCGGGATCTGCAAGACATAATGCATCTCAACGAGAAATAAATAAAGAAGTACATGGAATACACATCATATACCTCATGCTGCCATTTGATGAAGGCTGAGCAGCTCTGCAGCAGAATCTGAAAACACCATCAATCTTGTGGCATCGAGAAAGTGGAAAACGACTGCTCACATGTGTAAATTCGACACCGGCATAACCCACTTTCAAAAGTGGCTGAAAAATTGAAAATTCAGACGTAGAAACTGAGCACGCCATCAGAATCGTGGCGTCGAGTAGTGCTGAAACGACATAGAATTTGTCCCATTTGGACAAAGTCAAAATTTCGCCCTCCTGAAAATTGAGCCTCAATCAGGGTTCCGCCTGCCTCTTTCTGGGCTCATGGTTCCACATGACCTGCATTAAAAAATATTAAACCTCGAACTGCATGCGCACTCTCCCGTTCCTCTATGCTTGGGCGCATTATGAAAGATGGGTTTATATAACAATCCGTGGGCGGAGTTTACAAGTTAAGGCCGTTGGCCTAGTGGTAAAAATTAGAATTCGTTGAGAAGAGGTCGGGGGGTCAAATCCCGCCCCTCCATACTTGGCATGCCTTTGTTTTTTTAACCCAACGAATAATTTAAATGGGGGGGGTCGGGCCCGCCTTGGGCGGCCCGCCCAACCAATTCCGTACATGCATTATGGTTGACGTATATCACATTGTTTAACATATAACCATTATATGTTATATATATATATATATATATATATATATATATATATATATACGATGGTTGGTTCCCATGGGGTCCGGAGGGGGTCATGGCCCGCTGGCCCATAAATATTATGTTTGTTTTTTAATGTTGTGACATGCGGGTGGGTCGGGTGGCGGGGGTGGTGGCCTGCCACCCATTTTTTTTTTAAATAATTTTGTTTTAATAAAACAACATGTCCCTTTTTTAAAATTCAGTTTTGGACAGAAGGAGTGCAATTAACCAGGCCAAAATTTCGCCCAGAATCTGGCCTGAGCTTACCAGAATCCGATGGCCTGAAAAAGTCCAATTTGTGTCTTCTTTAAGGCTGCCCAGTCACCAAGTCAACCTGGAACTTTGACCGCTTATAACTTCTTCATACGGACTCGGAATTGAGTTCCGTCTGCGCCGTTGGATTCAGAATTACGAGATCTACAACATGAACCTAGTTCAAGGATATTTCGAACACTTTGATTTTTTAGCCTTTTACTCAAGCCACTTGTATTATACCTGATTATTCCACCTGGATCACCAACATCTCCTTCTCAAACCACAAATTGGCCTCAAAATTGGAAACGACCTCTGGGAATGACCCACCCACCAATGGGGACAGGGATTCAAAATCAACCTAAAATACTAGTGTCGTACCAACACAACCCTTAGCCTATCATCTGTTCTCAATTACCAACCCAACCCAATCCTAACCCCAATAATAGGTTAGTTCAACTAATCCATATTATAGAAAATCCAAACCCCAAAACTAAACATAAGTAGTGTAATGAACTAAGGCTGAGATCAGTACGTATTATCTCACCAACACAAGCAACGACCCCACCTCAATTGGAATCTGGAACTCCAACAGAGCCCAGACAAACTAATATAACTGAAATGGAGGTGGAGTAAGAAAAGGAAATGGTTGACCAAGAGAAGCCTAAAAATCTTAGGATTTTTCCAAATCCTTTCCCTGAAAGGTTAACAGTGCCTAGACCAATCGTATCTCCAAATTTTGATATTTTGGGAGAATTGAGAAACCTTTGCATCAAAATTCGTCTTCTTCAGGCCATACAAGACATCCCCATCTATGCCAAGACAATTAAAGAACTATGTGGAAAGAAGAAAGCAAAAAGAGAAAATATTTCTCCCATCGTTCATGTGGTGGGAACACTATCTAACTTATTATTGGTTAAGGAGGCCCCCATTAAATATGATGACCAAGGGAATCCCATAGTAACTGTACAAATATCTGGCCACTCCTTTCCAAACACATTGGTCGACTTAGGGGCTGTCATTAACATCTTAACAACAGGGACCTCCGAAAATCTAGGAATATCATCTTTATAACCCATAGCTACGTTGTTGGAGCTCACTGAAAAGTCTGTTATTAGGCCAGAATGAAGATTTCAGGACATCCTAGTTTTTGTGGACTCATGGGAGTATCCAACTATTTTCTTAGTTATTAACCCAAAGGATCGGATAGATGGACACCCCTTGATTCTTGGGTGGCCTTGGTTGGCAACAACCGATGCTTACATGGGCTGCTGGACAGGCAACATGACCATTGCTAGGGGAGATTCCATAAAGAACATTATCATTTACCTACCTACCAAACCAATTTTACCCACGGTACACATTCACAAGCATCTGCATAAATATCAGGAGAAAAATATCCATCCACCTATGACATTAGTCAAAGCTCTTGAATTTAAGGATCTGTTGTGAAACCAGCTCCAAAAATAGAACGAAAGAGATATCAACGCCTTAGAAATAATCCATTTCGAGGGGGGAACCTCCAATACATTACATGAATCAACAATTCCTGGATGATACAAATGAAAAAACCTCCTTTCTATATATAAGAGTCCATGGGGCCACAATGTAATCCTAGTGGGGCCATAATGTAATCCTAGTGGGGCCACAATGTAATCCTAGCCGACCTAACAATAATAATTTAAAGGCACAATAATAACAAATATGGGGGTTACAGGTGTACAACAATAACAATAAGGGGGGATACACTAACATAATAAGGGACTACACTATTAATATAGGGACCTAACATGCCCCTCTCCTTCAAAAATGTGTTTTCCTCAATGCTTGAGTAGCTCTGTGTGCTTTTGTATAAAATTCTCATCTTCCCATGTAGAATCTTCAGTGGGTAAGTTCTTCCACTTGATGAGATACTCTAAAATTGATCGATTTTGTAGCTGTCAAGTTCTTGTTTCTGTGACCGCTTCAGGTTCCAATATGATTTTTCCTTCCTTATCAAGTTCTGAAAATATTATTTGAACTAGAAGATTTTCACCTATAACCTTCTTTAAGCATGAAACATGGAAAACTAGATGCACTCGTGAAGAAGCAGGAAGCTCCAATATGTATGCCATGGTACCAATCTTTTGCAACACCTTGTAAGGACCATAGTACTTTGGCGATAATTTATTATCTTTTTTAGCTTTCTTGAGGGACATTTGTTTGTATGGTTGTAGCCATAAAAATACCTAGTCTCCTATATCAAAACTTCTCTCGTCGCGATGTTGATCTGCTTGTTGTTTCATTTTATTTTGTGCCAAATTCAGGTTATCCTTTAAGAGTTGGAGAACTTCTTGTTGATGCTCAATGTTATCTTCCACTGCTTGAACCTTTGATTTTTCTCTTAAAGATGATGTGATGGATGGTGGATGATATCCATAAAGTGCCATAAATGGGATCATTTTTTTTGCAGTATGGAAGGAAATATTATACCACCATTCAGTGAGAGGTAACCACTTGACCCATTGTGTTTGTTTATCAGATACAAAACAACAAAGATATCCTTCCAAAAATTTATTTACTATCTCAGTTTGACCATCAGATTGAGGATGATAGGATGAGCTATGAGCTAATTGAGTACCCAAACAAGAAAATAACTCCGTCCAAAAATTTCCAGTAAAAATAGGATCTTTGTCGCTCACAATAACCTTTGGGTTTCCATGTAGCTTTTGAATTGTGTCCATAAATGTAGTAGCAACTGTACTTGTTTTAAATGGATGAGATAATGCACAAAAGTGTGCATACTTGGTAAGTCTATCAACTACCACCATGATGACACTCTTTCCTTCGGACTTAGGTAAACCTGTGATAAAACCCATTGAAATCTCCTCCCAACGTTGACTTAGAATGGATAAAGGTTGTAGAAGACCCGGGGTATTAATTGCCTCAACTTTATTCTGTTGGAAAACCAAACATTCTGCCACAAAATTCTGAATATCAAATTCAAGGCCATCCCAAAAAAATTATTTCTTCACCCTGTGGTAAGTTTTTAAAAATATTGAGTGTCTTCCTAAAGGAGAAGTGTGCAATTCCAAAAGAATATTTTGTTTTAGTTGGGAATTATTACAAATATATAAGCGATATTTGTACCATAAGGAATCATTTTTCCAACTAAATGTATCATATGGTCTAGGATCTTGCTACAAATTTTGAATGAGTGTCCACACTTCTTCTTCCTTCTTCCATTCATATCTTGCTTTGGTTATCCAATCTGGTTGGATAATAGAAATGGCAAAAAGAAATGCATCCACCTCTTCATTCTTTCTTGAGAGTGCATCTGCAACAACATTTAGCTTCCCTTTTTGTAGATTATTTCAAATTCATAACCCAACATCTTTGTGACCCATTTTTTATACTCTTCTGAAGATATTCTTTGTTCCAAAAAGTGCTTAAGACTATCATGATCAATTTTTACCTTGAAGTGTCTTCCCATTAGGTAAGTTCGCCATTTCTTTAGTGCATGCAGTATTGCTAACATTTCCTTCTCATAAATAGGTTTTTGTAAATACTTTCCTTTGATTGGATGACTGTCAAAAGCAATGGGTCTTAAAATGCCACATGTTAAAAATGGTTCTTGAATATGAAACACAAGAAGATCTCTTGGAAAACCTTGATGATCAACATATACTCACAACCACTATATGCAACAACATACCAGTTGAGATTGAGCCAGGGAAAATTTTGAACATCAATGGAAATCTAGATAGTGACCAAAGGCAAAAGCTCATAAAGGTGTTACAAAAGTATCAGGGAGAATTTGCTTGGGACTACCCAGAAATGAAGGGCATAGACCCTCGGTTATTCACCCATCACATCTATACTGACAAGGAGGCTCGGCCTATTTGGCAACCCCAGCATAGATTAAACCCTCATCTAAAAGATGTTGTAAAATAGGAACTACAAAAACTATTGGATGTGAATTTCACTTATCCTATTTCAGACAGCAAATGGGTCTCCCCTTTGGTAGTCATCCCTAAAAATAATGGGAAATGGATAATCTGTGTGGATTATTGAGAACTGAATAAGGCGACACAAAAGGACCACTTCCCCCTCTCTTTTAATGATTAGGTCCTGGATACATTGGTAGGGAAGCGTTTCTTTTCTTTTCTTGACAGATTCAGCGGTTACAATAAAATCCAAATAGCCCTCGAAGACAAGGATAAAACAACCTTTACCTGCCCATGGGGTACATTTTCCTATAGGGTGCTACCATTCGGACTATGCAATGTCCCAACAACCTTTCAAAGAGAAATACTCAGCATTTTTACGTATTTAATAAATGAGGGACTTGAAATTTACATGGACGACTTCACCCCATATGGTGATGACTCTTATCAAGCATTAGAAACGCTAGAAAAGGTATTGGAACGATGTATTGCTACTAGGTTATGCCTAAGCAATGAAAAGTGCCACATGATGATGACCGAAGGAGTAATCTTGGGGCACTATATCTCTGCAGCAGGAATATAGGTAGACCTGGAAAAAACAGAGGTAATCCTTTTATTAGCCACACCTTGCACACAGACTGAGGTACGTAGTTTTCTAGGGTATGCAGGGTATTATCGTAGGTTTATAAATAATTTCTCCCAAATTACTGCACCTTTGTATGCACTGAGTAGAAATGTCGAATTCCATTGGTATGATAAATGTGACACTGCTTTTGCAGATTTAAAGAGACTAGTCTTGAAAACACCAATATTACGTGGTCCTAACTGGGAGTTTCCTTTTCACATTTATTCAGATGCATCCGATACAACGATATGGGCAGTTCTTGGTCAAGAAGAAGATAAAAATCCCTATGTTATTTATTATATCAACAAAAATATGACTCCTACCGAATTAAACTACACAGTGACAGAAAAAGAGTTCATGGCTATCATTTATGCTATTAATAAATTTATACATTATATAACTAGCTATCAAGTACTCTTGTATCTTGATCACTCTGCCATTAAATATTTAGCCAATAAACCAATTACAAATGGGAGAATAACTCGTTGGTTTTTGCTTTTGTAGGAATTTTACATAACCATCAAGGACCACCCAGGAAAAGAAAATGTAGTCGCTGACTTCCTATCCAGAGTTTTGAAGACATATGACACACTAGTAGTCGATGACCAGTTTCTAAACAAACATCTATTTGCCGTAGCAGTCAAAACGCCATGGTATGCAGACGTAGCAAATTACTTGGCAGTAGGGAAATTTCATAGTAATTTAACATGAAGGGAATGGAAGCTGATTGTACAACGTAGTTCCAAGTTCTCCTGGATCAATGGATACTTCTTCCACACAGGGGCCAACATGCATATACGCAGATTGCAGAACGGGGCAAAAAGTATTACAATTGGGTTATTATTGGCCTACGATCTTCAAAGATGCAAAAAAATATTTGCAAACCTTCGATAGTTACCAAATAATGGGCCACCCAGGCCAAGCAGATGAAATGCCACTACAACTACAATTGGTAATAGAACCGTTCGAACGATGGGCACTAGAATTCATTGGGCCATTCAACCTGCCATCAAATCAAAAATCCTACATACTAGTTGCAACAGACTATGTAACGAAATGGGTGGAAACGGTAGCCTTACCAAGAGCCATGAAATAATCTATGATTAACTTTCCGTTCGAGCTATTTGTGCAATATGGGTTACCAAGGGAAGTGATAACCGATGGAGGGGCACAATTCATATGTAATAAAATCATAGCCACTCTAAATAATCACCACATCATCCACAGAGTCATGTCTCCTTACCACTCACAGGAAAACAGACAGGTTGAAAGCACCAACAAAGTCCTTGATGCAATTCTTACTAAAACAATATCATCACATTGCCGAG
Source organism: Pinus albicaulis (assembly GCA_034641835.2). Classification (NCBI taxonomy): domain Eukaryota; kingdom Viridiplantae; phylum Streptophyta; class Pinopsida; order Pinales; family Pinaceae; genus Pinus; species Pinus albicaulis. The sequence goes on from CM076570.1 coordinate 1,554,228,662, forward strand.
ACTAAGCCACTAGACTTCCAGAGGCCCTATGGGCTTATCGCACAATATGGAAAAACACACTGGACGTTCTCTGTATCATCTAGTATTTGGAAGAGAGCCTATTTTCCCCATTGAATTTGAAGTTAAGACCTTAAGGACAACCCAAGAAGTATGGTTGGACATGATGGAGGCCCAGATTAAAAGACTCTAGCAAATAAATGAATTGGATGAAATACAGTTACTGGCTCTGCAGTGCACAACGATCATACAAAAACAAAAAGATAAGTGGAATGAAAACCTCATAAAAAAGAATACATTCCAGAAGGGAGATTGGGCACTTCTCTATGACTCCATATTCCAAGATTTTCCAGGAAAATTGCAGACAAAGTGGCTTGGTCCATATGAAATACAAGAAGTGCACAACAATGGTACCCTCACCTTGACCACCATAGATGGGTCCAGTTATACATTTCGAGTCAATGGGCACAGAGTATGCCTCTATCACAAACCTCTCACAAAGGAGTCTTTCTGCCAACATGTACGAAACGATCCTACCATCCAAGTTGTGGCAGAAGGAGGTGATAACCCCACAACCTCAAGTACATGAGAGTTTGCTACCTTCATTTGTAAATGATGTATATAATCTCCTTGAAATTCCTAGTTTCTTATTTTGTTGTACATTCCTCATGCTCACAATAGTACCCTTTTTCTCATCCTTTTCTGTTTTTCCTGCTATTCAAATTCTTTGAACGGCTTTTGTTCAATCCAATTGAACATCTACTGTTCAATCGGATTGAACAACCGTGTTTTTGTGTTTTTATTTTTCTTGATGTTCAAATTCTTTGAACGGTTGTTGTTCAATCTAATTTAACAACTGTTGTTCAATCAGATTGAACAGTTGTGTTTTTGTATTTTGTATTTTTCTTGTTGCTCAAATACTTTGAATGACTGCTGTTCAATCTAATTTAATAGTTGTTGTTCAATCAAATTGAAAAACCGTGTTTTTGTGTTTTTATTTTTCCCTTGCTGTTTAAATTCTTTGAACGGATGATGTTCAATCCAATTGAACAGTTGTTGTTCAATCGGAATGAACAGTTGTGTTTTTGTGTTTTTATTTTTCTCTCGTTGTTTAAACTCTCTGAACGGATGTTGTTCAATCCAATTGAACAATTGTTGTTCATTCGGATTGAAAAGCCATGTTTTTGTGTTTTTATTTCTCCTTGTTGTTCAAATTCTTTGAACGGTTGTTGTTCAATCCAATTGAACAACTGATTTTTTTTCCTCTCTTTAAAGAAGCACAATCCTTCTTTCTTTTGTTGATATCCTCTCCCCACCCCACCCCCTAACTCTAAAAGACATATCTGAGTAGGGAGTGGTAGTTGAAGAAGAGGAAAGCAGTAAAATTTCTAATATGATGATCCTTTGACACTATAATCTCTAACATGGAATCTCACATTATACATCTATGCAATGAAGGGCTAAGTTATTCCCAGCTCAAATATGTTATCACATAATACATGGTATTGTGATGGTATATCTTTTTTCACTCTCGAGTAGTATTTCCCTTCGACATAAAGAAATAGGAATAAGGGGTATTAATTGTATTGGAATTATTTTTACTTCTCACACTATCCCTAACTCTTAAGGAGTTAATGAGCCTCCCTTAATGTATGAAAAATAACTATTATGTTTACATGCAAAATTTTTAAGAGAGGATAGGGGGTCTCATCACGAGCTAGCCTACCATGATCATAAGGGTTTAGTAGGTGACATGCCCACAATGGCCATCAAACCAGGGTAATGAATTTTCGAACTGCTTGAAGGACAGGAGGTCTCGTCACAATCCAGCCTGATCACTCTGTTACAATCCTAGTGAATGGCACTGTGACTATCTAGCCACCATACCAGCACAGTGGCCTCCTCATAAATCAAAATTCTTATGTTTCAAAAAGAAGTACTATGTTCATTTTCAAGAGAGGATAGGGGGTCTCATCACGAGCCAACCTACCATGTTCATAAGAGTTTAGCAAGTGACATGCCCATAATGGCCATCACACCAGGGTAATGACCTTCTTAACTGCTTGAAGGACAAAAGGTCTCATCACGAGCCGAACTGATCACTTTGCTACAACTCTAGTGAGTGGCACTGTGGCTATCTGGCTATCATACCATCACGGTGATCTCTCCACAAAATTAGCAAAATAACTACTTTTACATAAAGGATCCTGGCTCATTTTTTTGGGTTAAAATAGCAACCCTGTCAAGGCTAAGAACGCCTACTGGCAGTAGTGGCTCTGCTTATGGTATGAGGGTATGTTTCAACGATAACCAATTACTCTTACATATAAATTATCTCCTATTTTTCTTCCATTATTAGCATAAATCCACTACTTGAGCTAGTATTAATACTATTCTAAGTAACTATATGATGCATGTTTAAACTTCGGGATGATGGCACCAATAATTATCTATCTTAGTCATGCCTCCGTCACACTTTACCATTAAAGAGGGACATCCTATCATAATAATAGCTATACTTCTTTCTTCCCCTCTCCAGTCACTTCGACATGAGATACACTTATGATAACTTCCAATTCTAACCTTTACACTGCATGCGCTCATAATTACTCAATCACTCCTCTTTCCTTGAGCTCCAAAGCCATGGGCTCCATTCTTGCGTACAGAATATGATTACTGAAACCTGACATTTCCCCCATATGCATTCATGATTGATCAAATCTCTCTTGTACTTGAGGATGTGTACGCCCTTACTTCGATATAGGGGGTGTAATTATCCATAAATATCAAGCATGCGAATTTCCTACAAAAATTCCATTGGATACACTGATAAGACCAAAGGATCATTGCAATTAAGATATGAAGTTACCTACAGAAGGTTGCAATTTCCCTTTCTTTGGAATACAGTGTTCATCCTAACCAACAGGGATGAAAGAGGACACAATCACAAGAAGAAATTAGCTCAAGAAAATGCATCAGCCATGGGAGGAATCTCTCTTCGGAATGAACCTTCGACCTTCCTGATTTCAGATGCAGCTTGCACTACCCTCCAGCAAGTTGTATGGCTGCCATATTTACACAAATTACAAGGATCTGATACAGAGATAGAAATTGAGTTCTTGCAAAACCTATAGGAGGGACAAAATAGGGTCAGGGGAAGGATTATACCAGTCACAGAAGATATTATTACTGAAGTTTATGGAATACTAGCAGAAGCAGAGAGATGGACCAAAAAATGCCTTCTCTTACGAGAGGCAGTCACAGCATACTAGGATCTAGAAGAGCCATTGGAGTCAAAAGGAAAAGGGATTAGCCCTACCTCTCTACATCAATCGTGACAGGAACTGACAACATTCATCTAGAGATTCATGACATGCTATGGATGCCAAGATGTGGTAAAACCCCATCAACTCAAATTATTAGCTGTGCTTAAAAAAATATTTCAGTTAATCTGCCTTCTTTCTTAAATTATATATTACACGACACTATTGTTCGAATAAGAAAAGCTAAAAACCCTCAAGCAGTCGTCAGTCACCATGGGTTAATCAAATTAATCACCATGCATGAGTTGGGCAAGCAGTATATACCTTGGGACAACTTTTTTAACCCTGCTGTGCAGGTACCTGAGGAAAACCCTTTCGGGACCAAAATTTAGCTCCCTAGAATGAACATACCTAGAAGGAAAAGGACCCGTGCCTCAAATTCATAACCAAGCAAGAAAAGGTGGTCCAAAAGACTTCATTTACAACAAGAAACCTTATACTTCATAGAGGAGGCAGGGCCATCCCGCTCACTACCCTCAAGCCCTCAAAATATACCCTTACAAGATTATGAGGAAGAGATGGCTCAAGTCCTAGAGAAAATGAGGGCATCCCATGAAACTAGAAGCCTATCTAAGCAAGATGGAGAACAAGAAGAACCGTTAGAACAATCTGTCACTACCGCCAGCTCCAGCCACACCGAGATATTACCCCATCAAGAGTAATCACAGTATTTTAGGGCCTTTTCTCCTCTTGAGAGTGATGGAGTGAATAAGCAGGAGCATGCAAAAGAGGTAGTCGAATCCAAAAATAAGTCAGGAAACACCATCCCATTGGAACAAATTGAAAGCATTGAAAAAGTTCCTCTGACACCTGAGGGGAATATTATCTCACCCAGCCGTGACCCTCATGCAGAAGTAAACTTTGAAGTATAGGTAGGAAACACCATCACAGACAATCCTGAAATTGACACCTCCATCCCTGAAAAAGAGGTTGCTGCTTCTCCATCCCCTGCTGAAACCAGACCAAAAGAAAATTTAGCTGAAAATAAGTTCAAGAAATTCAGCAGAACCTGCAAAAGGTTAAGGAAAATGGTAAAACATTTGAGGAAGCAGTTGAAAGAGGTAAACAAGGCCCGAAAGCCTAAGAAAGAATTTACCACCAGAGAAACCCAAACAGAATTGGTCTCCAATTTGTTAGACACTGTTGAGGCTCATATACAAAATGAACTAGTAGACACTATTGAGGCTAAGGTGCAGACTGACTTAGCAAGCAGCGCTGAGATGGAGGTACAAACAGACCTGGTGGACACTACTGAAGCCTCTGGTCAAACTAGGCAGGAATTCACCAAAGAAAAGGAAACCGAAACAGAGGAAACCCCTGCCTATGATCCTCTGGTTGAAAGAGCTGTCAATGAAAAATGGTATAATGAATTAATTCAAATGCAGCATGAGTTAGCACGGTGCAAAAAGGAAGTAGGGCTCACATAATAATATCAGGCATTGTTAAAGAAATTCACGGACCTTTCTACAACAGAAGATGAAACATTTTCTCAGTGTTGTGGCTAGCAACAACCCCCCTTTTTATTTAGTATTAGTAATAATACTAAATAAGTGGGGACCCTTTGTTTAAAATCCAAAAAATTTATTGGTGTTTGTGTTCATTTTCAATAAAATTCACTATCATTAACTTAAAGAAATTTCTTTGGAAAAAGTTTTAAATAAACTTAAGCTTTTGATAGATTAGAATAAAAACTTTCTTTGAATTTCAAATCCATCGCACACGATCCAAAAAACTATTTATCGCAAATCACATATCGTAGAAAAGACATTAACAAATATTTTCATATATTATATTTTGCGATATTGCGATTTCGCGATATTGCGATTTCGCGATATTGCGATGTCGCGATATTACGATTTTGCGATGTTACTGATTGCGAATTATGAAAGTTGCGATTTGTGATGATTTGAACTTACGAAAAATGTGATTTGCGATGATTTGAACTTACGAAAAATGCGATTTGCGATACTGTGATTTTGCGATATTGCAAAGCAATTCGCAGATCGCATTATCGTAGATTCTTTAAATCTCGTTATACGAAGTAAATCTTTTCGTAAATCGAGACCTGTTATGCGCCTTAATGTCAAGTTAATGAATGGATTGCCAATGATTAATGAAAAGGATTTTGTTTTAATCAAAGGTTTATTTCACGATTGATTAATATATTTCATACGCCTTCGGCATTTAAAACCATCCCGTCACCTTTCTCATGTCATTATTCTCACTTAATTCGTAAAACTGTAGGCGCGAAGAACAGGAGACTATACAAAGCGAGACTCAGAAAATTATGGGAAAGAAAGAGAAAACTTTGAGTTCTGGACAGAAAGAGAAAGCTCCAAGTTCTGAAAATAAAGAGATGGCTTCCTTATACGCGGACACTGCTTGCAACAAGGACGCTGGTATCACCACCTGGGAGGGTATGTTTAATTTTCTTGAAGAATTAAACCCAAGGGTAATGGATGTTTCAACTACTGCGGGTTCAAGTAATTCCTCTGAGGCATCTCTTACAGAACTGGCTGGTTCGTTTTTACACCAGATAGCAACAAGACCAAGAATTCTTCCATATACGGATATGGTCAAATGGGTGCTGGATAGCATCGATATCATAGACAGACAGTTCAAAAATCCAGGTCAAGAGCTCATCAGTTCATTTACTCCAGAAGATTTGAGGCTTATGTATCATTTTCCGGAACCTCCGGCAATTTACAACAAACAATTTATGGAGAAATTTGCAAAGGAAAATGCAAATTTGGCAGAATGCACTAAAGAATGGACCAGAAGAGATGAACCACTGAAGAAAGATAAACACGGTATGTACAGTACCGGTTCACTCACCTCTCTATATTGTTTTGCTGCTGCTATGTTATGTAGGCTTTTTGGAAAGCCTGACATTAATAATTTTTTTCCTGAATGGCTTCCCTTATTGAATGATGTTGTTAACGCTACCATTGTGGACTGGGCCAAAATATTGCCTGATAACTTAGCCACGGCTATTTTCAATTACCGGTCTAAATGGACTATGTCTCAGAGGATTTATCCTCCTTTTTATCTATCTGCCTATGTTATGGATTCAATCTTCTTTGTTTCTAAGTTCCCTTTAATGGGTTGGCAATGGACAATTCAGGATCCCCTTCCCATCCATGTTTATCACAAAGAATTGTGGGAGTCAAAATTCATTCCTCATTTTTATAAAATTTTCCATGGAATAATGTTGCCTCTGTATAGAGTGTTGTATAATAAGGATGCCCCAAGGCTGCCCCCTGAAGCATAAGTAGACATTCTCCCCGTCGCAAGATGGTTTGGAGAAGAACTGTTTACTTATGTGAGGATTTTTCGAAGCTTTGCTTCTCCTCATGTTTTGCCCTTATATGTTCTGGATAAACTTATAGCTTGGGAAATTGCATATCAAACCTGTGGAGATGGAGGTTTGACAAAAGAATCAAAGGATAAAAAGAAATCCATCTGGCCACAATTTCCTATTTCCTGCGGAGCATTTTCATTATTTGATGTTGGTCACGCATTTAAGGAAGTAAGCAATGTTACATGTTTAAAATTGTTTAAGTTTCCGAGAAGACTATTTGATCTGCATGGTATTGTCAAGGATTTCACCACTGTTGTCAAAGTCAAAGTATTTTCTGGAGAAGAAGATCTTTTTGATGATATGTTTCAAGAAAAATGTTCATTTAAAGACATTTTGAATTTAGCTCAAGCACGGTTCTCCCCAGAAGAATTTGAAGAGTTTAAAGTATATAGAGAAAGGAGATTGACAACTATTCCTTTGGATAATTTGCACTTGGAACCCGCAAGGGAACCAAATCCTAGTGTCAGTGTCAGTGGTAGCTCAGATTCAGAAAGGTCTAAGTCAAAGTCTAATAAAAAAAATTCTGAACATTCTAAAAAATCTAATCAGGATAAAAGTGAAGGCTCAGTCAAGGATACAGCTCAATCAAAAGAGCTTTCACAATAGTAGACTTCAACTACCCCACAGTTGATTCTTCCACCTCTTAATGTACAGCAACCATCCATCAGCACTCAGTTAGATAAAGAATGGGAATCATTCAATGATTTGATTAATGTTGAAGGACAGAATATACAAACTCCTGTACAAACAACAAAATTTTTGGTTACAGAAATAAGTCGCAATATCATAGAAAAAGAACATATACCCATTACTCCCTCTGCAGAGCTTGTACTTAAAATAGAGGAAATTCCTCCTCTGGATATTTTCTACAGCCCGCAACATAAAGCAGTAGTAAGGAAGCAAGGAAAGAAGAGAAAATTAGAAAGTGCGCTCTCTACTGATGCAGAACAGTTGGATGTTTTATGGAAAGATCCTACTACAGATCCCACTGAAAATCTTACTAAATTATCTCAGATAACAGGAGCTTATGCCTTCGCAACAATTGACAAAGAATCTGAGGTAAGGCTGTTACTAAATGAAAAATAGGATCAGATACAAGTTCTGCAACAACAATTGCAACAAGCACATGCCAACAGTGAAGCACAGATGAAATTTGAAAAGTTACAGAAAGAGTTTCAGCAAATGAAGATCGGGTATCATAAAAGCTTGGCAGAAAAAGAGAAACAAATACAGATTATGCAAGAAATGCATAAAGAAGACCTCAAGCTTACAGAGTTTATTTCAGAAACTATTTCTTTGAATAATCAACTGCTGCAACAACAAGACATATTATGCCAAAAGATTTCACAGTGGAACTCTTTTTGCCAAGAAAGTGATAGAATCACTAATCATGTTGTAGAATTATGACATGATTATGATTTAACCAATGAAAGAGTTACTAATTATTTGGCATGGAAAAAGACAGAGGAAGGAAAAAGAGTAGGAGCGCCAATAATCAATGACAGCCATAAAGAAATGCTCTTCAGCATTTGGGATGCACAGATCAAAGGGGCAGAAAAAGCAGCAGAGGAAGCAGCTACAACGGCGAGCATCATTACTGATTGTGTAAATGAGAATTTTCACAAGGTTAATTTAATTTCAGAAACCATTCCGGGATATCTACCACAAGCACAACAATTGCAAACAGAGTGGAAACAGAAAGCGGAAGAGAAGGAAAAATCAATTCAAGCATTGACAAAATTAAACTGGGATTCTTACTGGACCTATCTAGTAAAACCACACAGTCAATGCAGTACTCTTGACTACATTATTAATTCTGTTGAGAATATCGCGCCCACACTTGCTGATTCCTTCTTTTCGGGACAATTGAAATCTAAAATCGGCCAGCCCCCTCTTCTCAAGTCGATGCTGGATGCTTGAAAATTCAAAGACCAAATTCACAAGTAGTTAGTTGTTAATTTTAGTTTTAGATTTAGTGTTAATTTTACTTTATTTTTGCCTAGAAAAAGGACGGCCATTTAAACCGAATCCTAAATTTTTGTAATAAACTATAATTAGATTTAGTTAGTAGTATTTAAACCCTTCTCATGCATTTAGAGAAGGGTCCTTAAATTTGTCAAAAACTTATCCTTAGAACATGCACTTATGCACCCACAGAGGAGGTTTTGATGAATGAATGGAACAAAATTTATTGATATCTGTGTCTAATCTCTGCTACTGATGTTGCATTTCTGTACTCTTAGTAGATATTGGATTTAGAAGATATAAATCATTATTGCTTCTAGCTCATGAGTAGAACCAGTTTAAATGGTACTTTTATCTCTTAACTTTTTCTGCTTCTGTGTTAAAAGTGATATTTATGTTTAGTTATTTATATATTGATGCTTGAATGCTTTAGTTATCGTTTGGCACTTTTGTACGGTGGTGACTATTTGTTTATGCTTAATGTATGAATAGCTTATTATGCGATATGTTTTTCACAACTGTTTCATCTAACTTTTTATATGAAATGGTTTATCTTTATTTAATTCTTTTCTTATAGAAATTGAACGATATTTATTACCGATTGTTATTCGAAATCATTTTAGATTGCATAAACAAGATCTTATCCCGGGTTTAGTTTAGAATTAGATATTTTTGTTTTAATTAGAATAAAATTTGCATATGATTAGATTAGAAATAGAGTAAAATAATCTCACTTAGGAACTTTTTCTAGAAAGGAAATATCTCTTCTCAATACACACACACAAATTGGGAAACTGGTCCCATTATCCCCAGTCGGACCCACTACACCAAACGGAAAAGGAGCTGTTAACCAAAATCTGGACCGGGTGGGTACCCCCTTGTTATAGACCCGATTTTCGGGGCTTCAACATATTTGGCGCTAGGAGGGCCACAAACTATGAATGGCAAGTAAATCTAAATCTAAATACCATTCTGAGAGTAAAACACCCTCACCATCTCCCCCGACTTCTCCATCGCACTCAAAAATTGTAAATTTAGAGCCAGAAGTCGCAAGAGTAACAGACACTAGTACGAACCCTGACTTTTCTGAAGAGTTTTCTATTGAACCTCCTGAATTTGAATCTTTGATTCATAAACTTCAGTGATTTTCAATATCACCTCAAAGATCTGATAAATCTCAAGGCAGTGTAACTTCACAATATAATCCTTCTCATCCTCTTACCAGATTACAGAGTGAAAAGCTTGGCATTCAGCCAACTGAGTTACCTCTACCTACAAGGAAGAGAGCTAGGAAATCACCTAAAGGTTCTGACAGCGAGACTCTTTCATCATCATCATCCATCTCAACCTTTTCACCACGAAGTCAACTGTCCACCCCTCCACTTCAGACCATTGTCCCTCACTCCACTGGAACTTCCACATCACCTTCTCAATCATCTGCAATTATAATATCCTCATCTTCTCAATCACAGATATCATCTTCAACACTTTCCTTTGTTAGTAGTTCAGCGATGGCCCAAATGCCATGGAATAATCTAGGGGCGGTCTTAATGCCTGCACCCTTGAGTCAATTACCAGCCCATCCTGAAAAATGGCTACCTAAGTTTAATCCTGAAGCAGGCATGTTAGCAGAAGAACATATAAACAATTTTATGTTGTCCATAAATCTCAATAGAGTTACTAATGAAGATGTTGTTGTCCGATTATTTCCCTATACCTTACAAGGAGCAATTGGATCATGCTATTTTTCATTACCATCTGGATCTATTACTACTTGGGATATCTTTCAAGATCAATTTTTGACTAAGTTTGGTGATGACAGGTCTAAAGCAACATTGATCAATGATCTATCTAATCTTAGAGCTGACTCAAAGGAACTTGTCAAGGATTTCAATTCACGTTTCAAAAAATTGTTAAACAAAATTCCTACTGCTTCCAAGCCTAGCGAAGAAGTGCGAAGTGATTGGTACATTTCTACTTTACCATCAAACATAGCAATCTTTGTTGATAGGGCTAAAAAACCAAATTTAGCAGAAAACATGAAGGAGGCAATAGCGGTAGAAAAACGTATCATTGCTTTAGACAAGAAAAATGCGATAGAAGAACGAAAATCTAAGAAAGTAACTTTTAAGGAAGATCCCAAGAAAAAGCAATCAAAAGATCCATTTGATTTAGAAGGATTGAATTTTTTTTTGAAAACCATGTCTAACAAAATGGTTGACATTAAGAAACAAGTGGCAGAAACATCTTCTAAAAAATCTTTCAAGCCTTTTAGAAGAAATCCTTCAACTGATCCAAAGCCACCAAATGCCATTACTAATGTTGAATCAGAAGAAGAAGAAGAAGAAACTGCTACTGAAGAAACTACTAATGAAGAAGAAGTCGTAGAAGTACAAGGTATGTTGGATTTCATCCTTCCAGATGAGGAAGATCAAGAAGCATCCCCAGTTAGCACTCGAAGTAGAAATCAACTTGATCCTCCTCAATATACTCCTAAGTCAAAGAGTGCAATCTCATTAACTAAGGATAAAGTTGCACCCAACAAAACGACATCTAAAGCAATTCAAACCAGCCCAGTCCAGACAGATTCATCAACTCCATCAAGAACACTGATTGTTCCAGATGAAATGGAGTATAATATCATAGAAGACATGAAGAATACTAGGGATAACATCACTTTTTATGAATTGAGCAAGTTAAAACACCAACAAAAGGTACTTTTGAAAGAATTACATGATGTACCAGAAAAACCTTTGCCCGATCTTGTAACTTCTCAAGCTTCAAACGAGATGGGAAGACCTCCAGCTAATGCGATTAGTAAAGTTGATCTAGAAAATATCACTTTAATTGGAGGAAGGTCGAGATCTCACACTCCTCCATTTCTTCTTACTTATGAAGTTTTCAATAAAAATTTGCATAATTGTTTAGTGGATTCTGGAGCTTCATCTAATATTCTACCAAAATCAATATGTGCAAAGCTAAACATTCAACCAAAAAAATCTGTTGTGCGCATAGTTCAGCTTGATCGATGTGTGGGTGAGAAAGGAGCCAATTGGGCTACTGCCTTACAAGAATATGATGTGGAAATCAAACCAGCAAATATTGTAAGAGGTCAAGTTTTTGCAAAATACTAGCTGGAGCATCGCTTATTTCTGAAAAACCATCTGAAGAGATACAAACATATGAGGTAAGCCTAAACGAGGTTGAATCATTATATGCTGATATCATATTTTATCTGAAGAATGGATATGCTCCTCCAAATCTCGATCATACCAAGAAAAGATCTCTAAGTTTGAAAGCCAAACAATATCAGCTTGTAAATGATGTTCTTTTTAGAATTAATTATGATTCTCTTCTTCTTAGATGTCTGGAGAAATATGAAGCTAAAAAAGTCTTGCAGGAACTTCATGATGGACCAGCAGGTGGACATTATGCTGGAGATGCTACCACACATAAGATCCTCCGTGCAGGTTATTACTGGCCCACATTATTCAAAGATTCACATAACCATGCAAGGAAATGTCAAATTTGTCAAACTGCAGCCGGAAGACAAAAGAAACCTTCATTACCATTACAACCAGTCAAAATTGAGCAGCCTTTTGATCAATGGGGATTGGACATAATAGGTGAGATCGTTCCTCACTCTTCTAAACAACATAGGTATATCATTACAACAACTGATTATTTTACGAAATGGGTAGAAGCAGTCCCTCTCAAGAATGCTAATGCTGAACATATTATCGAGTTTATAGATTAGTTCATAATCACCAGGTTTGGTTTACCTTCTGCTTTAATGTTTGATAATGCATCATATTTTTCTGGTAATGCTATAACTGAATTTGCACTCAAGAGAGGTTTCAAACTTAAATATTCTACCAATTATTATCCACAGGGAAATGGGTTAGCTGAATCCACGAATAAAAACTTAATCAGAATCACTAAGCGAACCATTGATCAAAATCATAAAAATTGTCATAAATCTTTAATATATGCTTTATGGGTAGATCAAATAACGCAGAAGGCTTCTATTGGAACTTCTCCCTTCAATTTAGTTTATGGGAGAGAAGTAGTTATTCCAACTCATCTAGTGATTCCTTCTCTAGCCTTAGTCCAATATATTGATGAAGAACCAACTTCTTCTTTACAATTAAGGCAGATGGAAATAATTAAGTTAGAAGAACAACGAGAAAAAGCCAAAGTAACTCATGCTCATCATCAAGCATTAGTTAAAGCTTCTTTTGATTCAAATATGATAACTAGGAAGGATTTTCAGATAGGAGTTTTAGTTCTAAAATGGGACAAGGCTCATGAGGAAAAAGGAAAACATACGAAATTTCCACGAATGTGGCTTGGTCCTTTCCAAATTGCAGAAATCATAGGTCCATCAACTTTCATGTTACAAGATTTAACAGGGAAAAGAGAGTCTTTACCTGTTAATGGACACATCCTTAAAAAATATTTTCCATAGGAGATCATTCTTCTATTTTGTAGAATAGTTTCCTTTATTTTGTTATAATAAAACCAGTTGTTAATGGTTACATTTGGAATTCATCAAAAAGATACTAGTTCTCTTTTTAGATTTTATTTCTTCACTTATATAAATAGAATTATTTTCAGAATAGTGATCATTATTATCCAAAGATACAGTTAAAAGTTTTTAATCTAGAAATGATATTAATTTCAACTTTGAAAATTTTGATGAAAAGCAAATTTTGGTGAAAGATTGTTTTATATCAGTCCAATGAAAGGTATCAATAACAAAACGAAGATTCTCTATAGAAAAGTTCTTTTCCAAAAACTCTATTATTGTCGTCTAGAGCTATCTTAAGGAAACAATGACTTCCTCCCCACCTAGAAAATTACAAATTTCAGGGAATAATCCAATGATACACTTTTAACTTAAAGAGTAAGAGGTCTCATCACGAGCCAACTTATCATGATCATAGATATTATAGCTTGCTGACTTTGCCAATACTGCATACCACAACAGGGCAATGACTTAAGATTATTGCAATCGAAAGGCAAGGGGTCTCATCACGAGCCAGCTTATTCAGTAAAGTTATAAATCAAGTGAATGGCATTGTCATAAATTGGCTACCAAACCAAGACATTGTTCTTTAAGGATTAAAAAAAGAAAAGAAAATAGAAGCAATAAGTGTGAATATGGATTTCTCTTTGAAAATTGTATATTTTTCTAAGTAGGACACAGGATCATTGTTGGGTAACAGGTAACCCTGTCGAGGCTATAAACGCTTGCTGGCAGCAGTGGCTCTACCTACGACAAATGAGCATATTTAAAACTGATTTACAGAGAAGCATTTTGTTTTTATCTTTAAAACCAAGTAATGACTGATTTAGATACAAAGACTAGCTTGAGGAAGTGAATAGTCAAAGTTGATCATAGAAGAAATGAAATATCATTCATAGATTGAAGCATAATGTACTTTGTCTTTTTATAATAAAGTTTGATTTTCTGGAAAATTTTCTATTTTGAAAAGTTTAGAAAACTCAAAAGAAAAGCAGAGATAACTGGTTCTTCCAAGTGAATCGCCAATTGTTGTGACCAGCAACAACCCCCCTTTTTATTTAGTATTAGTAATAATACTAAATAAGTGGAGACCCTTAGTTTAAAATCCAAAAAATTTATTGGTGTTTGTGTTCATTTTCAATAAAATTCACTATCATTGACTTAAAGAAATTTCTTTGGAAAAAGCTTTAAATAAACTTAAGTTTTTGATAGATTAGAATAAAAAATTTCTTTGAATTTCACATCCATCGCACGCGATCCAAAAAACTATTTATCGCAAATCGCATATCGCAGAAAAGAAATTAACAGATATTTTCATATATTATATTTTGCGACATTGCAATTTCGCGATATTGTGATGTCGCGATATTATGATTTTGCGATGTTACTGTTTTCGAATTATAAAAGTTGCGATTTGCGATGATATGAAAGTTGCGATTTGCGATGATATGAAAATTGTGATTTGTGATGATTTGAACTTATGAAAAATGCGATTTGCGATACTGTGATTTTGTGATATTGCAAAGCAAATCGCAGATCACATTATCGCAGATTCTTTAAAGCTCGTTATACGAAGTAAATCTTTTCATAAATCGAGACCCGTTATGCACCTTAATTTCAAGTTAATGAATGGATTTCCAATGATTAATGAAAAGGATTTTGTTTTAATCCTAGTGTCAATCTCAGTGGCAGCTCAGATTCAGAAAGGTCTAAGTCAAAGTCTGATAAAGAAATTTCTGAACATTCTAAAAAATATAATCAGGATAAAAGTGAAGGCTCAGTCAAGGATACAGCTCAATCAAAAGAGCTTTCACAATAGCAGACTTCAACTACCCCATAGTTGATTCTAACACCTCTTAATGTACAGAAACCATCCATCATCACTCAGTTAGATAAAGAATGGGAATCATTCAATGATTTGATTAATGTTGAAGGACAAAATATACAAACTCCTGTACAAACAACAAAAGTTTTGGTTACAGAAATAAGTGGCAATATCACAGAAAAAGAACATGTACCCATTACTCCCTCTGCAGAGCTTGTACTTAAAATAGAGGAAATTCCTCCTCTGGATATTTTCTACAGGCCGCAACATAAAGCAGTAGTAAGGAAGCAAGGAAAGAAGAGAAAATTAGAAAGTGCGCTCTCTACTGATGCAGAACAGTTGGATGTTTTATGGAAAGATCCTACTACAGATCCCACTGAAAATCTTACTAAATTATCTCAGATAACAGGAGCTTATGCCTCCGCAACAATTGACAAAGCATCTGAGGTAAGGCTGTTACTAAATGAAAAAGAGGACCAGATACAAGTTCTGCAACAACAATTGCAACAAGCACATGCCAACAATGAAGCACATATGAAATTTGAAAAGTTACAGCAAGAGTTTCAGCAAATGAAGATCGGGTATTAGAAAAGCTTGGCAGAAAAAGAGAAACAAATACAGATTATGCAAGAAATGCATAAAGAAGACCCCAAGCTTACAGAGTTTATTTCAGAAACTATTTCTTTGAATAATCAACTGCTGCAACAACAAGACATATTATGCCAAAAGATTTCACAATGGAACTCTTTTTGCCAAGAAAGTGATAGAATCACTAATCATGTTGTAGAATTACAACATGATTATGATTTAACGAATGAAAGAGTTACTAATTATTTGGTATGGCAAAAGACAGAGGAAGGAAAAAGAGTAGGAGCTCCAATAATCAATGACAGCCATAAAGAAATGCTCTTCAGCATTTGGGATGCACAAATCAAAGAGGTAGAAAAAGCAGCAGAGGAAGCAGCTACAACGGCGAGCAACATTACTGATTGTATAAATGAGAATTTGCACAAGGTTAATTTAATTTCAGAAACCATTCCGGGATATCTACCATAAGCACAGCAATTGCAAACAGAGTGGAAACAGAAAGTGGAAGAGAAGGCAAAATCAATTCAAGCATTGACAAAATTAAACTGGGATTCTTACTGGACCTGTCGAGTAAAACCACACAGTCAATGCAGTACTCTTAATTGCATTATTAATTCTGCTGAGAAGATCGCGCCCACACTTGCTGATTCCGTCTTTTCGGGACAATTGAAATCTGAAGTCGTCCAGCCCCCTCTTCTCAAGTCGATGCTGGATGCTTGCAAATTCAAAGACCAAATTCACAAGTAGTTAGTTGTTAATTTTAGTTTTAGATTTAGTGTTAATTTTACTTTATTTTTTCCTAGAAAAAGGACGATCATTGAAACCGAATCCTAAATTTTTGTAATAAACTATAATTAGATTTAGTTAGTAGTATTTAAACCCTTCTCATGCATTTAGAGAAGGGTCCTGAAATTTTTCAAAAACTTATCCTCAGAACATGCACTTCTGCACCCTTAGAGGAGGTTTTGATGAATGAATGGAACAAGATTTATTGATATCTGTGTCTAATCTCTGCTACTGATGTTGCATTTCTGTACTCTTAGTAGATATTGGATTTAGAATATATAAATCATTATTGCTTCTAGCTCATGAGTAGAACCAGTTATAAATGGTACTTTTATCTATTAACTTTTTATGCTTCTGTGTTAAAAGTGATATTTATGTTCAGTTATTTATATATTGATGCTTGAATGGTTCAGTTATCATTTGGCACTTTTGTACGGTGGTGACTATTTGTTTATGCTTAATGTATGAATAGCTTATTATGCGATATGTTTTTCACAACTGTTTCATCTAAATTTTTATATGAAATGGTTTATCTTTATTGAATTCTTTTCTTATAGCAATTGAATGATCTTTATTACCGATTGTTATTCGAAATCATTTTAGATTGCATAAACAAGATCTTATCCCAGGTTTAGTTTAGAATTAGATATTTATGTTTTAATTAGAATACAATTTGCATATGATTAGATTAGAAATAGAGTAAAAGCATCTCACTTAGGAACCTTTTCTAGAAAGGAAATATCTATTCTCAACACACACACACAAATTGGGAAACTGGTCTCATTATCCCCAGTTGGACCCACTACACCAAACGGAAAAGGAGCTGCTAACCAAGGTTCGGACCGGGTGGGTATCCCCCTTGTTGTAGACTCGATTTTCGGGGCTTCAACACTCATCTAAGAGAAGAGCAAGAAAAAGTAAAATGGGCACAGGACCAGGTGGAACAAGCCAAGAAACAAATGACCATGATTTTTTCTTTGTACTTTGATGCGCTAACATGTAGGGCACTAGCCACCAACTATGCCCTATTCCTAGTAGAACAATATTTACTGCTGAAGATTAAGGTCCTCAGGGCAAGGAAGCCCACAACTTTCAAAACTATAGAGGAATTTTTTCATTGCTGTAATGATCAAGATGAATAGGTCCAACGCATTAGGGGAATTTTGAGGTCTAAAATGGGCCTCCTAAGAAAAATGTACAACAAAAATAAACTTTATAACAACCAATAGGATTCAAGATGATGATGTCAACCATGGGGGATGATTTACCATTTTTTAATTAAAAGGGTAAAAATATTAAAAAATAATAAAATAATAAAACTACTTTTTCAACTCATATTTTCAACTTATCTCCTAAAGTTTTTACCTCCGCCAGAGGGAGTACTGTTGGATGCAAAATTTAATCTTCATCCAAGGAGTACCCATGTTGCATACTTTCAATGAACCCTGCTACATGAAAAATTGGAAATACATAAAAAAACGTGATTACAATCACGTTTTTTATGTATTTCTCATTTTTCGTGTAGTAGGACCCATCGAAAGTATGCAACAAGGGAACTCCTTGGATGAGCAATTAAATTTTGCATCCAACGAGTACTCTCGCTCGCAATTTGAGTAAAAACTTTGGGAGATAAGTTGAAAATATGAGTTGAAAAAGTAGTTTTTTCATTTTTCCCTCTAAAATTTGATGATGTCATCAAATCTTATTTGATTTTTTCCACTATTATTTTATAATTTCCTTAGGAGGCCCATTGTAGACCTCAAAATTCCCCTAATGGCCTTTTATGTGAACTTTAGATGCAAAACTTCTTTCTAGAGGAGGACAGGGACAACAATCCTAGTTCCTTTATAGGAGATATTGAGTTTCAGGCCTTCCTCTCTTTTGCTAAGAACCAGATTAGGTGGGTCAATGCCTATAACATTTTCCAGAAGAGAGAACACAACCTAGACCTGTGGGTTAGAGGGGAGCCTACTAAACCCCTGCAATTTTTCATCCAACACAAGAATTTCATGCGAAGAAAGGGGGTGAGGACTAAGCTAGGACCCATCCATAAAGACATTATACAACATGGGCGGGAGTATTTCGAAGACATTCAGGAAGCAGCCCTGGAAGTAGCCAAACAAAGGTGGATGGCCTCCACAAACAATGTGAAAAATAAGGAGCCATTTGGCTACAAAAACTTCAAAGCGGTCGCCTCCAAATTCCTTTTATATAGAAACCTGGTCTTCAACATGGGTCCTGCATGGATATGGTGCAGCTATAAATTCCCTCTCATCTGGTATCCCCCTAAGGGTTATGATCATGACTATGAAATGCCATAAGGGCACACAAATGTTGTCTTTGCAAGAATTATATAGAAACAGGGTTTCATAGCATAAAAGGAAGAAGTCTACCCTGCCTTTTCTCTGACCCAGTTACACCTCAACCATTTGTTTGCACGAGGACCTACAAATAGTAAGCGGGGGAGTATGTTGGGCCGGAATTAAGGTACATTTTCACCCTAAATTTACTTCGAATTATCATACACTTTTAGGAATTTTTCCTCATATTAACAATAAAGGAAAGGAGGATTAATACAAAATCAGGACAAATGGACTAATGGAAAAAATAATGTTTAAAATACAAGGATTTGACTTATTTCATCTTTATTCACAGGAAAACAAGGCAGTTGAATCGATGATGACCAAAAGATAGCTGACAGGCATAGGACACGAAATCACAATGACCCCCAGGGACCAGAGGAAGGCGAAAACATAGATCCACATCCGAAGAACTCAATGACAGCCATGAGCAGTGGGCTATCATTTGGAAAAGACCATTCCACCGAGCGAAATCACCTTTAAAAAGGCCAAAGATGGATGAGAAAAGGGAGTTGAATAATAATTCTCTTCTATAATAGGCGCATCAAGATAGAATTTTCCAGTTTTATTCATATATTAACCTTTTAAATAAATAATTTTGGTATTTTGAATAGTTATTTCCTGATTTTTCCAGTGCGTTAGACTTCTGGTGGTTTGGGCCCAACCCTGGGATTTTCCACGTTCACCTATGTACTGTACGTTAATTATGGAATTCATGTTCAGTTGTGTTGGCTCGAGGGGTCCTGACCTAGGTTCGGAGGTTCAATTTTTGCCAACAAACCCCTATACTACTGGCCCTTTCGGTAGTGACCTACTTACACAAGCCAAAGTCTCACCCGAAGTAGTATGGGTGGGTGTTGGAACCAGGTTTCCGCACCCTGGGAGAGGGTAGGTAAGTCAAGAAGAACTGCGTTCAATATTATAGTGATTAGATCTTATATCACAGATCCTAGATCTATAGATTCCATTTGCATCCACATGCACCACAACAATGATATTCACAGTAATCAATAGATCATGAACTCATATAATGATAACGCAGCTATTCCAGATATTCTTTCATGAAATGAAACAAACAGATCCAGATCGTAGCATAAAAAAGTAACACAAGTATGTTCACAGCTTAAATAAATAACACATCAACATATATTAATCAACCAAACATCACAGATTCATATCACAGTAATTCCAACAGATTCAGACATCCAACAATACTTCCACATTCATAAATCTTTTAGATCTACTTACAATACCCAAAATCCAACCTGCTCACATAGCAGTATGGTCCTCACGCAATAGGACAAAGAATATTTGTGCACACAGCAGCATGAGTCCTTCCCCAACAACCCTAACCATATCTATTAGTTCACACTTAGCATCAATCTCTATTCAAATCTGTCTTACAACTCAAAAAGGTTCAACTACTTATACTATTTTAGCCTATGCATCCAATGGTCCGCAAACCATGGTTTGCGGACTCTTAATCTACCCTTGACCCATTTACAATGCATTAGTGGCTTTCAACCACCCCAAAACCCCTACGTTAGACTAGGTATAAAAAAAAATATACAAAATGGACCGGTTTCACAACTTGCAGGAGACCCTGTTCCAACAGTCCCCCAACACAACCTTATCACTGCGGTGGTGGGGTCTCCACCTCCACCTGTGCAACCACTCTAGCCATATAGTCATTTTATCCTGTATGGTTTTAGCCAACTTCCATTGACGCAGCCTGGGAGCATATCACCACGCAGGGTAGCTAGCCCAACATCTCTGCCATCCGTGATTTTTGTAACTGTGTAGGGACCAAGCCAATGCTGTCGGAACTTCCGTGGATGCTTGGAAAACTGGCTATCATATAAGAGGACCAATTCGCCTTCTGTGAATGTTTTTTAGCGAATATGTCGGTCATGCTAGGCTTTATCGCATGCTTTCTAAACCTCCTAATGGAAATTATCCAGGAACCGATCTTCCTCCAAAGCCATAAGCTGCCATTAGGGGAATTTTGAGGTCTAAAATGGGCCTCCTAAGGAAATTATAAAATAATAGTAGAAATAATAAAATACGATTTGATGACATCATCAAATTTTAGAGGGAAAAAATAAAAAACTACTTTTTCAACTCATATTTTCAACTGGTCTCCCAAATGTTTTACTCAAATTTCGAGCGAGAGTACTCGTTGGATGCAAAATTTAATTTCTCATCTAAGGAGTACCCATGTTGCATAATTTCGACGGAACCTGCTAAATGAAAAATGAGAAATACATTAAAAACGTGATTGAAATCACATTTTTTCAAGTATTTCTTATTTTTCACATAGTAGGGTCCATCGAAAGTATGCAATATGGGTACTCCTTGGATGAGGAATTAAATGTAATGTTCCAAATATGGAAATTAAGAAATATTTGATAAAATAATGGCTATGCAGTGTCAAACAATCTCATAAAATATGTTATAATGTAGCTCCTTCAGTAAATACAACAGCAACAACCTTATACATCGTTTTATAGGAAAAAAGGTGGGGAAAAGTGATGATTTTGGCCCTAAAATGAGTGTATTCAGAAATATGCGTAAAAATAAGAGAAATTGCAGGAGATTATTTTCTATTAGGTCATGAGGAACCTATGCTCTGAATTTTAGCTCAAAAAAATAAGTATAGCTAAGTTAAACAGTTCCTCCTCCCCAAATTAGGCTTAAAAACCTTGATTTCCCATGACTTAATGTATGCAGAAATTTACTGAAGCTCAGGCAGTGTGATTTTCTGAAGGTATTAGTTGTAATAGGTTAATAACATCTTTAAATCAATTACAAAACATTACTCATACAGTAGAAGAGAGAAAATGAAGACTTAGGTGAGAAAATCCCTCTAAAAGAGGTGCTGCAACAATTGTATTTCACTATAAAACCTTGACAACGTTATTTTCTTAAGCATGCAGTAGTTGTAGGTTACAAATCAGATCTAGGACAGATCATTGTAAAATTTATTAGATCTATATGAGATATATACACTATATTGTCCCTATTTTACATACCCCTTGCGGTTTTCAGCAAATCATGAAGCATATGGAGTAGATCTGAAATCCTATGCAGCAGATCTGTAGATTTCTACAGAATTTATAAAGTAAAAACATTTATGAACAGATCAGATCTGGAAGGTACATGGATTGGTTGGCCAATCCATGGATCACCACAGTGAGGGAAGATTCCCAACACCAGAGATCTCTCTCCCAAGAGATAGTTGAATCACCCTGCAACTTCTTCCTTGTAGATTGCACAATTTAGGAGGGGTAACTACGCTGTAGGATTTGGAATATGATATGGCCTGATGCCAAGATCTGAAATTATGCTCCAATGAGAAAGGCACTCTTCCAGGAGGTTAAAAGACACACTCCATGAGAAGAGACTCCCTAAAACAATCTGGATCTAAATAGATATAGAGCTCCACTTGTTGCAGCTTACAAAAGCAATCAAACCCTCAACAGGATCTGCATTGCAGTTGGAAGTAAAAGCTTGGCCAATTTCCGGATAGTGGATGAGAAATTCAAAACTCTTCCAAGAGCTACTCTATGGAAAGAGGTGGGATTCCCACCCGAGAACACCCAGTGCTAGGCAGCACTATTCTCAGGCTAAACAGCCTAGAGAATTAGTCTAAGCAGACTAATTTCTAAATATCTTGAACAACCTTTTCTTGCTGCTCTCCTCTTTCTTTTATAACATGAAAGTCTTGCAAATTCTAAACCATCTCAAAGGTTTAGCCCCTTTCACATATGCACCCTCCTTCTAGATCTGCGCTGAGTATTTAGGACGTACATTGCACTTAGACAACATTTTAGATAAGGTCTTGTTGCCCTAGTCAAATGTCACAAACCCTTTTCACACATAAGGGGTTTCATCAAAGAAACCCTGATTTAGCCTTGTTCACATTGGGCATTGATTTATTACATAGTTTTTAGAAGTTTATTCATCCTACCTTACAATCCTCTCCCTTGAAAATGTTGCTTGTCCTCAAGCAACTGCAAGGTAGAGTAAAAATTATCCTTTCCTCTTCTTATGGCCTCTTCAATGGATCCCACCATGGTTGAAAATGATATGCAATGAATCTTTCCTCCAATGATTCCCTCCAACTGCAAGATAGCAAAGTGTACATCATGAGAAAATGGAAGGTACTGTTAGACTCCTAAACCAATAGGTGTCATTTTTCATGATTGGCTTGGTGAAATATGAAATATGTTCAAACCTTTTTCTTGTGCAAAGGTGTTCCATATTCTTAAAAATCAAAAAATAAAAAAATTTAAAAAATGTAAAGAGGGTATACCCTAAAAGAAAAATCAAAGGGTGAAAAGAATAAAATGGTCAAAAAAGTGAAATAAATGAACCCCAAACAAAAATAGACCAGGAAAGTGTGCAAGTCTAAATGCCACTACTATTTCATTTTTTGTAATAAACAAAATTGTGTGCAGTTTGTCAAACTTTTGCCACAATTTATGAAGAGTCAAACTGTTTAAACTTGACTCATTCATTTTTCAATTTCATGCTATAGAATAGAGAATAAATATCTGACCAAACAGTTTAATCTTGGAAGATAAGTAGATAGGTAGAGTTAATAAAAGGTGCTCAATAGTCTAATCTGAGCCCTTGGATGTAATAAGTGTATACTTAGATATGTTTTCCATGTAAAAGAAAAGAAGATTGATAAGGGTTTGCCAGTCTAAGTGCACCCTAATAAAGAAGAAAAAATGGTAGAGTAATGTAGGTAGGGTAGGTAGATGTTGTTGCAGAATTACATGTGATGAATAATGGTTCCAAATGTGTTCAATTCTACTTTCATCACAAGGTGCAAGGTGAATGTCACATCAAATGTTGTTCACGAAGCTGAAACAAATGCAAAATTATTAATTTCCCCCTCTCATTTTCATAAAAGATTTTACTAATTTCCCCTAAGTACTAAGTTATTTGAAGATTAAAAGGGCTCAAGGCATTTCTTGACTTTTGGAGAGGGGACTAGGACCCTGTTGACAATTTGAAAAATACCTAAGTATGAGAAGTTATCATTATCACATTCATTCCCTCTCAAAATCTTTTCCTAAGTAAAATCCCATTTTACTTAGGAAAATCCTTCAATTTTTCATGAAAAGCCCTCAAAATTACTTTTTATTCTAAGTCTAAGTGATGAAAGTATAATAACGCTATTTACTTTTGAATCTTCACTTTCTTGGTTATATTTAAGTGTTTTGAGTTTACATTGTCCATTGTCATATTAACTCTAATTTATCTATTAACTCCCTATGAAAATCACCTTTTCCTATTATATATAAATCCTTTGGTAATAATATTCCCAAAACCCATGTATTATAGCTATTTTAGCCAAAAGTATTTTATACCAACTTATCTAAATCAAAAACCCACAATATACCCCCTTTTGGCTAAAAAATATATCTTTAGTTCTATTCCTGCCCCCTATGGTAACTAAATCGTATTGATTTAATTACTATATAATAAAAATATATACGAAAAATATCTTAAACATATATTTATATGTGTTTAAAAAACAAAAACAAACATTCCCCGACCATTTTTTCCGTATGGGATTAATTAACCCTCCAGGTTAATTAGTAACCTCCCCGCCAATCAAACACCTCCCGAAATAATTAATTAACTGTTAATTAAAACTGGCCCGCGCCTGTTAAACCTCCATCAACTCCCTGTCCTGTCCACCATGCGATCGTCCGCTCCAAGATCAACGGCTCGCATCGATTCCGCTGGCCATCCCCCATCCGAAAGTTAACGCGCGAAATGAAAAGTGGTTTTTAAATAGTGTATACCACGCATCACTTGCTGTATCGATTCGCTGCCATTCTTCCCAAAACCACCCTCCTCTAAAAAGCAGTGCGGAAAAAACCGTAAACCATCTTCCCCCCTGTGACTCACCTCCAGTACATGCTGACGTCATTTGTTAAAAACCCTACCACCCTGTTTGACTTTGCCAATAAAATAAAAGTTCGCGTCGTTTTCATTATTTCATTCGCAGAGAACAACTACACCTCCATGCACAGAAATTCAAATATTCACTGCTGAAGTCCGTCAACCTTTGTCTCATTGAAGAAAATTGCAGTCAAGCTTCCCAGAAGCTCGTCCGCCATAACCAGTACCCGTTCAAATCACTGTTCAAACACCCTAGTGTTTCTCTCACTTGATTGTGCAGTAAAACCATTTGTAACCTAGCTGCGCCACCTGAAACCTCTGTTAACCAATTCGAGCATGGTTTACCTCCCAAAAATCATTCTAGATTCACTCCACAGACCTCTCAAAATCAAATGAAACATTTTCGACCTCCCCTGCAAACCAATGCTTTCTTAACAATTTGTTTTGTTTTACAGGTGATCAGAAGACCACATCCTTGGATAAACAGTCTTAATACTAGTCATAATACTTGTTTACTCCAAGAGTGTTATCAAATCTATTCAAACAGAGGTTAGAAAACATAACAGTTAAAGAGTATCAGTGGTTAAAGTGTATCAGGTAAAAGTCAGAATGAAAGTTAAAAAGAAGTTACAGAGCAATCAAAGATAAACACTAAAAGTAATTACAGAGGCAGTAAAATGGTAAAAAGATAAAATGAAAATACTTTCACCAACATTGAAGTTTTTCTAAAGTGAAATTAAAACAGTCAAAAGAACAAAAAAGTGAAAAGATGAAAAACACAACAAAAAGTAATATTTTTGCAGAAATTGCATGTTTAAGTCATAGTTTTGCAGAAACTATTGTGATCAATCCAAGATTAAGTTTGCAAAAATGAAGGTGGTTTATGTTATTAAGAGGACCATATTCAAAAACCTCTCTCACTTTTCTAACAGCTATTATGGTTTTGGAAATATTAAACAATGATGGAAAGCCCTTTTTGCAGAAAATACCAGTTACGTCATCATTTTTTAGAGAATATTTTGGTAAATAAAAAATACATCATACAAAACTGAAGGAGGCTTTTGTTCCTAAGAGACATATATACAAAAACCTATCTCACTTTTTTCACATTGATTTCAGAATGAGAGATACATGTACGTCTTTACAGGCTATTTTTCAGACTCTGTAAAACTCTGTTTTACACATAGTTGTGCAGAGCCTATTTGGCATAGATGGAGAGGAATTTTTGGAAACTGAAAGAGGTTTATCTCAAAAAAATATTAATATACAATAACCTCATTCACTTTTTACATATCTATTACGGCTTGAGAAATAAAAATGTCTCATTGGACCCCAAATTTGCAGAATTGTTGGAGCAGAATTTCACAAAGAAAGGAAGCAGTTAGTGACTTGGATGCCTCATCATCAACTAAGAGTTGGATAAAATTCAAATTCTCTTCTTTATCATCACCTATCCATACAAAATAGTGCCAAATAGATGCATTATTTTGAGTGACCTTTACTTAAGTTCTATTTATGTAAAATAGTTGGAGAGATTTGTGAACCAATTTTGATATTTTTCTCAAGATATTTTAGTTTAGAATTTGTATAAATACTTCACTCTTAGAAGTATTTTGGGTGGATTCTAATACTTTGCTGTAACATTGATTTTTTGGAATAAAAGTGCTTTGGAGAAATTTCTTTATGGCTTGCTGGATGATGATTTGAAGCTCAAGACTTTTTGCAGGATTCATGTGTCCGACTACAGTTCAATAAGTCTTTTCTATCTTATGTTTTAAGTTTTATATCTGTTTATAATATCATTCTGTTCCATTTTTGAATAATTGACATAAAAGAATAAATCAGAATTTACTTGAGCGTACTCTGATTTCAATTGTGGTTATTCTAAATGTTTTCTGCTAAACTGGTTATAAGCAACGAATTCTTAATTGCTCTTGTTTTGCTGGTTTAAACATTTTGATTACTATAGTAAAGAATTCTTAAATGCTCTTTATTTGTAATCATTCACTTTCTTTCTTTTGAACATTTTGAAAGATCCTTAATTGCCTTTCATCCCTTCAAAATCCATTCCATTCACTTTAATTTCTAAAATTGTTCTCTGTTTGGCTATCTTGCCCTGTAAAGCCATCTCGTGTGTAGAATATTAATCCAGTAAAGCCATCATTTCGACTCCATAGCCCAATGGCCTGAAATATTCAACCTTGCCCTTAGTTGGTGAATTCCACCATTCAAATTCAAACAAAATTGTTCGACTTATAACTAACCTAAAACTTTCTAAGAACAAAGCTAAATTTTAAAGAGAGAGCCCTCTCTAGACACAGATTGGCTAGATTCTGTATCTGAAGGTTGGTTTGTGGTTACCTCGGGTATACTTTCCTTTTCCACAACTTCAAGGACAGCCTGAGTGATAACATATTGGTGACCATACTGGGGATCTGAATCATTTTAATTGTTACTATTTTTTGCTTATAAGCTACAGACAGAGCCTGAAGATCAGCCAGGTAGCCTTTGAACTTCTTTTGCTCTACAATTGCATAGTAAATAAATGTTGCTTCAGTCTATCTCTGCTCTAGCTTATAAACTGAACTTTGGTTTCAAACATTCAATCAGTTTCTCTAGTTCAATAAATCTTTAAGAAAATTTAAATCCAATATCTGAAACCTCTTAAAGAAATTATAGAAGTTGTTTTGAAAATTCATTAAAAAACAAAATAATCATAAAATACTCAAAGTTTGGTTTCCTGAAGAACTAAATTTTTCTTCAAATTTTTTTTACAGGTTCAGATCTGATCTATGATGGTGGACAGTGATCAGACACACAAAGGTTAAAATCATCCACCTGGCGACTCCAAATCAATTTCATAATCAAGACTCCACTGGAGGAATGAACCTCAAAGGACAATATGGAAAGATTAGGCTTTCAACTTGGATCTTAATCCAAGAAATTATGTTCTTTCTCATTAAGAAATTTTTTCAATATATATTGTATTTTATATAAGATCTTAGATTAGTTTTTAGTTATTTTCCTTTGAAGATTGTAAGTAATAATTCTCCTAATCTCTTTGAGCGGCTTTCTTATGAATCTAATGATGATCATTTTCCAATTAAGAAGCCTCAAATAATCAAGATTGGTCTTACAATCCTTGTACATATCCCCGTGCCATATAAAGTTCCAGATAGATATAAGCCCCTTATTTTACCTCCTATACTCCATGATTTTCCTAAAAAATACTACAAGTATCTTCCTAGATTTGATGGAGAGAATGGTATCACTGCCCAAAAACATATTCAAGGTTTTGAAAATTATTTGGATTTATTTGAGATCGATGAAGATGATGTTAAAATCAGACTTTTTTCTCTTTCTTTGCAAAATTGAATAAAGAGTTGGTTCAAAAATCTGCCTAATGCTAGCATCTCAAATTTCCAGTAGTTTATCAAAATTTTCCTTGATAGATGGATAATCAAAGTTAATCATTTTGTGATCATGGAAGAATATAATCAATTAAAAAGACATCCAAATGAAACAATACAACAATTTTCTGACAGATTTAATCAAGTTTATTATTCATTGCCAAAAAATATTAGACCTCCTCATGATTCAGCTCTCTTGCATTATCCAAGTGCCTTTGATCCAGAAATAGAATTTCGATTAAGAGAAAGAGATCCAAAAACACTTGTACAGATGCAGAACATTGCAGTTGACGTGGAAGTTAATCTCCAAATCAAACAGAAAAAGTTGAAAGCAGAAGAAGAGGAAAAGAAAAACATTACAGAGGTAAAACTCAACCTTTTGGTAAGAAAACTAGATGAAAGAACACATGAGATCACTATGAAAGATGAATTTTTTTATTCAAAATCACCATGAAGAAATATAATAGGTTGATAGCCATGAACAAATTCCTGCTAATTCCAATTATCATAGATCAAAAAATGAATTTACAAATCAATATGAGGAAGAAGAATTTGTTGATCTAATGTGTATGTTTGATGGCATTCCTTCTTTTGATGATTTGCCTAAATATGATCATTATGATGATAGTTATGTTCTCCAAACTCAAGCTAACTTTACAGAGCAATCAGAAGCTAGTTTGTGGGATGAAGAAACTCAGTTTCAGCAGATTGAAGACAGTGATCAGCCAGTACAGATCAACCATGAGAATGAGGAAGAAAGAGCAGAAAATGTGGAAATAAGTGAAGATTCTTTACCTCTTTGTTTTGCTTCATTTCAGTTCATTAGAGAAAACTATCATGCCATCAATAATCAGCAATCTTTAGGAATTATGATTGACAACAAAGAAGATAATGAAACTATTGATCAAGATTTTTCAGTTTCACAATTGCAGTTATCAGTTCCCATTGAAATAAATGATCAAATGACACAAGAAAGTTTCATACCATTATTTTTTGAATCATTTCAATGTTTAAAGGAAATGTGGTATAACATATTTAATGAAAAGGATGAGAAACTTGGTGAAGTTTATGAAGTCTCATGGAAACCTATATGCTATAGGTTGCAGCCATTTTCCCAAGTTTTTCAGGATCCAATAGCAGATATGTTGAATATTGAAGGCATTCAAAGCATTCCTCTATTAACTAAATATGATTTTCAGAATCAAGATGATAAAGAATTCAACAGTCAAACATTACAATCAGTAGGAATATCATCACAAATCATCTGAAATTTTACAGGGAGATAAAGATGAAAATAACATTTCATATTCATGGTATGGAGGCCATCCAGAACAGATGTATAGTTTTTCAGATCAGTTAAACATCAGTGTATATATTTTGGAAGATCCTTTTGTACAGTTTCTAGAGTCAACAAATGAAATCAAGTGTTTCCTTATCCTCTCATTTGTTGACAAGTTTCTAATATGTTGCAGAAGTACAATTTTGATAATCAACAAGAAAATGCAAAAAAATATATCAAAGTACATAATGCTTGAATGGTTGCATTGGCTATTTCATTTTACCTAACTAGCAATTGAACAGTAGATTGAGTAGGTAGATGAGTGCTAATAAGCTCAGAATTTTGAGCATTTTTTTTTAGTTTTCAATTTTCAGCTAAGTTTTTCATTAAGTTGGTTTGAAAATTTTTGTGTGTTGTTTTAGTTTCAGATTAGATTTCAGTTTGCAGAAGACAGAAGACATTTACTGGTTCACCAATGTCAATGGATGAGGGCATTTGATCTGTTGTAATTGACTTTTCACCAGGAAAATCCATCCCCAAGTGGAGCCAGTGTTAGACTCCTATACCAATAGGTGTCATTTTTCATGATTGGCTTGGTGAACTATGCAATATGTTCAAACCTTTTTCTTGTGCAAAGGTGTTCCATATTCTTAAAAAATCAAAAAATCAAAAAATTTAAAAAATGTAAAGAGGATATACCCTAAAATAAAAATCAAAGGGTGAAAATAATAAAATGGTCAAAAAAGTGAAAAAAATGAACCCCAAACAAAAATAGACCAGGAAAGTGTGCAAGTCTAAATGCCACTACTATTTCATTTTTTGTAATAAACAAAATTGTGTGCAGTTTGTCAAAATTTTGCCACAATTTATGAAGAGTCAAACTGTTTAAGCTTGACTCATTCATTTTTCAATTTCATGTTGTAGAATAGAGAATAAATATCTGACCAAACAGTTTAATCTTGGCAGATAAGTAGATAGGTAGAGTTAATAAAAGGTGCTCAACCGTTTAATCTAAGCCCTTGGAGGTAATAAGTGTAGATTTAGATAGGTTTGCTATGTAAAAGAAAAAGAAGATTGATAAGGGTTTGCCAGTCTAAGTGCACCCTAATAAATAAGACAAAATGGTAGGGTAAAGTAAGTAGGGTAGGTAGATGTTGTTGCAGGATTGCATGTGATGAATGATGGTTCTAAATGTGTTCAATTTTACTTTCATCACAAAGTGCAAAGACAGATATCACATTGGAAAAAGTTCACAGCAGAGCAAAGTCAAAATTATTAATTTCCCCTCTCATTTTCCCTAAAGATTTTACTAATTTCCCCTAAGTGCTAAGATATTTGAAGATTAAAGGGGCTCAAGGCATTTCCTTGACTTTTGGAGGGACCGGACCATCGGCCCAATAATTGAAAAAGACCTAAGTACTTGAAGTTATCCATTATCACATTCATTCACCTCTCAAAATATTTTCCTAAGTAAAATCCCATTTTACTTAGGAAAATCCTTCAATTTTTCATGAAAAGCCCTCAAAATTACTTTTTATTCTAAGTGATGAAAGTATAATAACGCCATTTACTTTTGAATCTTCACTTTCTTGGTTATATTTAAGTGTTTTGAGTTTACATTGTCCCTTGTCATATTAACTCTAATTTATCTATTAACTCCCTATGAAAATCACATTTTCCTATTATATATAAATCATTTGGTAATAATATTCCCAAAACCCATGTATTATAGCTATTTTAGCCAAAAGTATTTTATTCCAACTTATTTAAATAAAAACCCCACAATATACCCCCTTTTGGCTAAAAATATATATCTTTAGTTCTATTCCTGCCCCCTATGGTAACTAAATCGTATTGATTTAATTACTATATAATAAAAATATATACGAAAAATCTCTTAAACATATATTTATATGTGTTTAAAAAACAAAAACAAACATTCCCCGACCATTTTTTCCGTATGGGATTAATTAACCCTCCAGGTTAATTAGTAACCTCCCCGCCAATCAAACACCTCCTGAAATAATTAATTAACTGTTAATTACAACTGGCCCGCGCCTGTTAAACCTCCATCAACTCCCTGTCCTGTCCACCGCGCGATCACCCGCTCCAAGATCAACGGCTCGCATCGATTCCGCTAGCCATTCCCCATTCGAAAGTTAACGCGCGAAATGAAAAGTGGTTTTTAAATAGTGTATGCCACGCGTCACTTGTTGTATCAATTCACTTCCATTCCACCCAAAACCACCCTCCTCTAAAAAGCAGTGCGAAAAAAACCGTAAACCATCTTCCCCCCTGTGACTCACCTCCAGTACATGCTGACGTCATTTGTTAAAAACCCCGCCACCCCGTTTGGCTTTGCCAATAAAACAAAAGTTCACGTCGTTTTCATTATTTCATTCACAGAGAACGACTACACCTCCATGCACAGAAATTCAAATATTCACTACTGAAGTCCGTCAACCTTTGTCTCATCGAAGAAAATTGTAGTCAAGCTTCCTAGAAGCTCGTCTGCCATAACCAGTACCCGTTCAAATCACTGTTCAAACACCCTAGTGTTGCTCTCACTTGATTGTGCAGTAAAACCCTTTGTAACCTAGCTGTGCCACCTGAAACCTCTGTTAACCAATTCGAGCATGGTTTACCTCCCAAAAATCATTCTAGATTCACTCCACAGACCTCTCAAAATCAAATGAAACATTTTCGACCTCCACTACAAACCAATGCTTTCTTAACAATTTGTTTTGTTTTATAGGTGATCAGAAGACCACATCCTTGGATAAACAGTCTTATTACTAGTCATTAGACTTGTTTACTCCAAGAGTGTTATCAAATCTATTCAAACAGAGGTTAGAAAACATAACAGTTAAAGAGTATCAGTGGTTAAAGTGTATCAGGTAAAAGTCAGAATGAAAGTTAAAAAGAAGTTACAGAGCAGTCAAAGGTAAACAGTAAAAGTAATTACAGAGGCAGTAAAATGGTAAAAAGATAAAATGAAAATACTTTCACCAACATTGAATTTTGTCTAAAGTGAAAGTAAAACAGTCAAAAGAACAAAAAAGTGAAAAGATGAAAAACACAACAAAAAGTAATATTTTTGCAGAAATTGCATGTTTAAGTCATAGTTTTGCAGAAACTATTGTGATCAATCCAAGATGAATTTTGAAAAACAGAAGGAGATTTATGTTCTTAAGAGGACCATATTCAAAAACCTCTCTCACTTTTCTAACAGCTATTATGGTTTTGGAAATATTAAACAATGATGGAAAGCCCTTTTTGTAGAAAATACCAGTTAAGTCATCATTTTGCAGAGAATATTGTGGTAAATAAAAAATACATCATACAAAACTGAAGGAGGTTTTTTTTCTTAAGAGAAATATCTACAAAAACCTATCTCACGTTTTTCACATTGATTTCAGAATGAGAGATACATGCACGTCTTTACAGGATATTTTTCAGACTCTGTAAAACTCTGTTTTACACATAGTTTTGCAGAGCCTATTGTGCATAGCTGGAGAGAAATGTTGGGAAACGGAAAGAGGTTTATCTCACCAACCTATTAATATACAATAACCTCTTTCATTTTTTACATATATATTATGGATTGAGAAATAAAATGGTCTCATTGGACCCCAAAGTTGCAGAATTGTTGGAGCAGAATTGCACAAAGAAAGGAAGCAGTTAGTGACTTGGATGCCTCATCATCAAATAAGAGTTGGATCAAATTCGAATTCTCATCTTTATCATCACCTATCCATAAAAAATAGTGCCAAATATATGCATTAGTTTGAGTTTCCTTTACTTAATTTCTATTTATGTAAAATAGTTGGAGAGATTTGTGAACCAATTTTGATATTTTTCTCAAGATATTTTAGTTTAGAATTTGTATAAATACTTCACTCTTGGAAGTATTTTGGGTGGATTCTAATACTTTTCTATAACATTGATTTTTTGGAATAAAAGTGCTTTGGATAAATTTCTTTATGGCTTGCTGGATGATGATTTGAAGCTCAAGACTTTTTGCAGGATTCATGTGTCCGACTACAGTTCAATAAGTCTTTTCTATCTTATGTTTTAAGTTTTATATCTGTTTATAATATCATTCTATTCCATTTCTGAATAATTGACATAAAAGAATAAATCAGAATTTACTTGAGCGTACTCTGATTTCAATTGTGGTTATTCTAAATGTTTTCTGCTAAACTGGTTATAAGCAACGAATTCTTAATTGCTCTTGTTTCGTTGGTTTAAACATTTTGATTACTATAGTAAAGAATTCTTAAATACTCTTTATTTGTAATCATTCACTTTCTTTCTTTTGAACATGTTGAAAGATCCTTAATTGCTTTTCATCCCTTCAAAATCCATTCCATTCACTTTAATTTCTAAAATTGTTCTCTGTTTGGCTATCTTGCCCTGTAAAGCCATCTCGTGTGTAGAATATTAATCCAGTAAAGCCATCCTTTCGACTCCATAGCCCAATGGCCTGAAATATTCAACATTGCCCTTAGTTGGCGGATTCCACCATTCAAATTCAAACAAAATTCTTGGACTTATAACTAGCCTAAAACTTTCTAAGAACAAAGCTAAATTTTAAAGAGAGAGCCCTCTCTAGATACAGATTGGCTAGATTCTGTATCTGAAGGTTGGTTTGTGGTTACCTCGAGTATACTTTCCTTTTCCACAACTTCAACGAAAGCCTGAGTGATAACAGGTACAAGTGGTGATCTCTTTGTTGTTCAATGGCCTCCTCAAGGTAGGAGTTATGATGAACATGGGGAATATTATTCCCAATGAGTGACTTCCATACCCATGCTATCATCCAAATGAAGTGAGCCAATCTAGTTAGCTCAAAATGATCCTCAACCCCTGGTTCAGACAATGTGTTGGGGCTACATGGAGAGATTGGATCCTCCCACCCAAGTGGTTTCTCTCTCCATTTATGATAAGTATGGGGTTGTTTCTGCTCTTGCGATGAAGTATTATGACCTCCAAGAGTGGCCCAAGATACCCCACCAAACAAATGAACCATGAAGTGCCTCCTCCAAAAATTCAAGTTCTCCAAATGGCTTCTCCCACATGAAGAAAAAAGATGTAGTTTGACAATCATGGACTACCCATTGCTTCTCCTAAAACATGTATCATGCAAAGTAGGGAAAATTATACTCCCAATTGGCATCTTCAACTCATAGCCCACTCTCCAAACAAAGCCTCCCATGAGCATAAACATATCATCAATACATGGAAGCAGAATACAATGAAAGCAAGTTTCCAAATGACAACCGGAGAGTGAATCATAGTTCCTCTCATGGAACCAGCGCAGTGCATCCTTGGCCTGCATCAAATCAAACAAGAAAAAGTGCTCTTCCAGCCACTTGTTTGCTGCCACAATCATATTACAAAATATAAACATGAAGGTACAAAATGGTGTCAATGGTGCACACAAAAAGTCATGTGGCTTCCCCCACAAACCACCTATGAAATAGCCAATCTCAGTGCTACAAAAGGCTGCAAGTACATCATTATAGAATATGCAAGAAGGAACAACTCTTCTTGATACATCATGCTACTCAAACAAGGAAGAGAAGTACAATACAAAATGTGAAATTATACCTCCTCCATCATGTACTTGATATCTTGAGCTAAAATGGCTCAACTGGAATTTCTCCCTCACCTCCAATGAGTAGGGAAGTGGATGTGACCTCCTCTTCATTACCATCCGGGCTATGAATCTCTCCATATGCTGAAATATGTCATGATGGCTTCCCTCCCAAGTGAACTCCTCCATCATATGTAAATATGCATCAAGGTGTATAGAAGAGAAGTCCTAATGTGTTGCATGTAGCAGCTTCCCCTTTAGACTAAAAGATCTAGTCAAGAAGATCCTGCCATAGGAATAGATGACCCCATCATCCACCATGTATCTATCATCTCCATCCAGGTCATCAAGAATCATGCATGCACCAATATCCTTGGAGTACTCTTCCAAGAGTTGAGATCTCCAATAGGGATCAATCCTCCCAAGAGACAGCACTGGTAATATAGCATATGAAGCTCTCCTCATACTGCTGCCTACTACTTTGACATCCTCCATGCCAAAGTCATCCCCCAAACTCATCACCTCCTTGGAACCCAAGAATGGTGAGCCAAGAGGCAAGATGTCTCTCACCAAATCTAAATCTGGTGGCCTCCCATGTGGAATGCCTCCATGTAATGAGACATCAAAATATGAAATGGACTGCATGTATGAGTGGACTGATTTGTCCCTCTCTTCTCTGCGTAATGCAGTATTCTTCCTTTGTGCAGAAACTTTCTGAAATAGATAAGACTGAATGCTCATCATCCCCTCATGTTGATCCTTCTGCTCTCCTTCTTCTTCTAATGGTACAACGCTGGTATTCCTTCTCTGCTCATCCTCTTCATCAATATGTAAGAATGCCTCATCATCAATGAGAGACCCCGGATCTTGGTCATCTCTTAAAGGAGGTATCTCCATGTCATCACAAGTGGAAGAGGGCCCTTCATAAGATGGGGATCTTGCCCTTAGCAAGCCATTATACATGTTCTTATCCCCTTTAGAAATAAGGAGTGGAGTTGGTTGCATGGTTTCTTCCAATGCATGCAAGGTGTTTGATGTTTTGATACATGATGGTTCACATTGATTCTCATCAAATCTCTTCATCAATCCCTTAGCGAATTCATCATAGGCTTTCACACTAGCATGATAAAAATAAATAAAAATTTTAAACCACCCATCATGAGCCATACCTTTGAGTTGTAACACTGCTACTCCAATGGCCACATCTTCTTCCTCCATTCTCCTTGCAGTGAATGTGGGCAATGTACTACGCTATGGATCTACATGTGTGGTTGAATGCTAACACCCTTCATGAAAATAGCTAGGGCTTTCTTCATCTCCAAACCCCTTTAGAAATTTTTTGCAATCTTCCCTTTCTGTCTCCTTGAGATCTTCTTTGATACCCTCCAAAGTCTGGAAAAGAAGCAAGGAGATCTCCTCTTCCGTCATTCTTCTTCCTCCTCTTTCCTTTGGAAAGAAATTAGGCATATCCAAATGGTGTAGATCAGATTGTGTGGCTGAGTGCTCACACACATTGTAATTAATGCTGGGACTTTTAAGATCAGAGGGATCTGCATGACCTCCCTTCTCCATTCCCCTGATTTCTCCTTTCAGTACATGAAGAGTTTCTAGAAAATCTTCTCTCTGCAGTCTTCCAGAAAAGAGGTTTATGCCATTCTACTCTATGTCTTCAGTGTAACCAGACTTCTCCATACTATTTTTCTTTCTTCTCCTCTTCTCTGATTTCGCTATAAAGTTCCCTTTTCAGGAGTATCAAGATTCTATTCCAGAGATTGACTGCAGGGGCATTTATTGGATATGTCACCTTTGAAAAAAGGATGAGATCCAGAGGCTACTTAGCCATCTGTAGAATCTTTCTAAAGAGCTTTAAATATTCCTCCTCCAGGGATTCATCACTTTGTCTTGAAGCCACAGGCTGAGCCAAAGATCTTGCTCTAATACCACTGCAATGTTCCAAATCTGGAAATTAAGCAATATTTGACAAAATAATGGTTATGAAGAGTAAAAAAATCTCATAACAGATTTTATAATGCATATCCTTCATTAAATACAACATCAGCAACCTTATACAACGTTTTATGGGCAAAAAGGTGGGGAAAAGTGATGATTTTGGCCCTAAAATGAGTGTATTCAGAATCTGCATAACAATAAGAGAAATTGTGGGAGGTTATTTTATATTAGGTCATTAGGAACCTACTCTATGAATTTCAGCTCAAACAAATAAGTCTAGCTAAGTTAAACAATTCCTCCTCCCCAAACTAGGCTTAAAAACCCTGATTTCCCATGACTTAATGTATGCAGAAATTTATTGAAGCTTAGGAAATGAGATTTTCTGAAGGTATTAGTTTTAATAATTTAATAAAATATTTAAATCAGTTACAAAACACTACTCATATATTAGAAGAGAGAACATGAAGACTTAGGTGAGAAAATCCCTCTAAAAGAGGTGCTTCAACAATTGTATCTCACTATAAAACCCTGATAGCTTTATTTTCTGAAGCATGAAGCAATTTTAGGTTAAAAATAAGATATAGAACAGATCATTGTACAAATTATTAGATCTATATGAGATCTATACACTAGATTGTCCCTATTTTACATACCCCTTGGGGTTTTCAGCAAATCATGAAGCATATGGAGTAGATTTGAAATATTATGCAGCAGATCTGCAGATTTCTGTAGAATTTATAAAGTGAAAACATGTATGAATAGATCAGATCTGGAAGGTACATGGATTGGTTGGCCAATCCATGGATCAGCACAGTGGGGGAAGATTCCCAACTTCGGAGATCTCTCTCCCAAGAGATAGTTGAATCACCCTGCAACTTCTTCCTTGAAGATTATGCTGTTTAGGAGGTGCAACTACACTGTAGGCTCTAGAATATGATATGGCCTGATGCCAAGATATGAAATTATGCTCCAATGAGAGAGGCATTCTTT
The DNA here is from genome assembly GCA_034641835.2 of Pinus albicaulis. Lineage (NCBI taxonomy): Eukaryota > Viridiplantae > Streptophyta > Pinopsida > Pinales > Pinaceae > Pinus > Pinus albicaulis. Next base: position 1,554,266,545 of record CM076570.1, read on the forward strand.
TAGGAGGTTAAAAGACTCACTCCATGAGAAGAGACTCCCCAAAACAATCTAGATCTAAATAGATCTAGAGCTCCACTTGCTGCAGCTTACAAAAGCAATCAAAACCTCAACAGGATTTGGATTGCAGTTGGAAGTAGAAGCTTGGCCAATTTCCAAATAGTGGATGAGAAATGCAAAACTCTTCCAAGAGCTACTCTATGGAAAGAGGTGGGATTCCCTCCCGGGAACACCCAGTGCTAGCAACACTATTCTCAGGCTAAAAAACCTAGAGAATTAGTCTAAGAAGACTAATTTTTGAATATATTGAACAAGCTTTTCTTGCTGCTCTCCTCTTTCTTTTATAGCATGAAAGTCTTGCAAAACCCTAAACCATCTCAACGGTTTAGCCCTTTTCAAATGTGCACCCTCCTTCTAGATCTCCAATGAGTATTTAGGAGGTACATTGAACTTAGACAACACTGTAGATAAGGTCTTGTTGACCTAGTCAAATGTCACAAACCCTTTTCACACATAAGGGGTTTCATCAAAGCAGCCCTGATTTAGCCTTGTTCACATTGGGCATTGATTTATTACATAGTTTTTAGGAGTTTATTCATACTCCCTTACAATTTTATTCATGAACATGAAAATAAAAATGAAATTGAATATTCCAATTAGCTTGGGCTAATTAGGAATATTACATTAAATTTTGCATCCAACGAGTACTCCATCTTGAAATCTGAGTAAAAACTTTGGGAGATAAGTTGAAAATACAAGTTGAAAAAGTAGTTTTATTATTTTATTATTTTTTAATATTCTTACACTTTTACTTAAAAAATGGTGAATCATCCCCCATGGTTGACATCATCATCTTGAATCCTATTGGTTCTTATGACGTTTTTTTTTGTTGTACATTTTTCTTAGAAGGCCCATTTTAGACCTCAAAATTCCCCTAATGGTTAATCGCTCCTCCATGATGTCGGGTTCTGCCATGTTTTTGAATGCTGAGATACGTAGACTAGGAATAATATACTCCATTGGCATCATAGCCTCCTTGTCGTAGACCATCCTGAAGGGGATTTTTCCTGTTAGCTTCTTGCAGGTCATTCGATAAGCCCAAAGAACCGAGGCGATGCGCACATCCCAATCACTGTGATCAACGTTGCAGACCTTTGTCAGCGCTTTCTCCAAGATTTTGTTAAAAGCCTCAACCGAACCATTTTCCTGTGGGTGATATGGTGTGCTCTTCACATGATGGATCTGGAATTCCTCAGTCAAAGCTTACATTGTTTCATTAACAAAGTGCGTACCTCTGTTTCTTATGAGGATCTTTGGACATCCGAATCTGGTCAAGATTTATTCAAAGATGAAATGCGCAGTGGTAGCTGCAGTACAATCCTTTACTTCTTGTGCCTCAGTCCACTGGGTTACATAATCAGTAGCAGTAATAATGTAGCGTGCACCCGTCTTCTTTCCTGGTGGGTTGATAGGTCCTACAAAATCGATGGCCCATTTATCAAATGCTTGTAGAGCCATTTGTGGTTGAAGGGGCATTTCATCTCTGCAGGATGGCCTTCCTGTTCATTGGCACATATCGCAGGCTTTACAATAGTTATGGGCATCACTATGTAGGGTTAGCCATCATAACCCAGCACTCAAGATCTTTTGCACCATTGCTTTTCCTGCATAGTGACCTCCTGCTACTCTGTCATGAGCTTCTGCCAAGATAGCGTGCCTTTCATGGTCCAAAACATATTGCTGCAACACTTCATCAGCTCCCATCTTATATAAATGACCTGCGATGATGGTAAAATCCGTTGCATGGGTGACTAGTTCTTTCTTTTGTTGTACCGAGTACTCTAGAGGCGCCACCCTAGTGGTTAAGAACTAAATGATATCCACAAAGTGTGCATCCACTACTTTAATAGCGAAGAGTTTTGCATCAGGAAATCTGTCCTCCAGGCTGGTTGGCACTTCGCCGCTCTCTATCCGGGACAAGTGATCAGGCCCAGCATTCAACTTTCCTAGTTTGAGGAGGATTTCAAAATCATATTCCTAAAATAGTAGCAGCCATCGGTAGATTTCCCCCCCCAAAACAAGCTTATTGACTAGGTACTTCAAAGTTGAATGGTCTGTGAACATTTTAAAGTTCCCTCCTATCAGATAATGCTGATACTTCTGCAACACATAGACCATAGCGAATCCCTCCTGCTCTGTGGTGGAGTCGTTGCATTCCACACTTGAGAGTTTCGTACTTGAAAATGCGACCAGGTGGTCAATGTATCCTTCTCCTGGCTGCGTAAGGACAACCCTGAGAGCAATGCCCGACTCATCGACATGAATGTGAAATATCTTCTCCCAATCAGGAAATATGAGAATAGGTGCCGAGATAATTTTCTCCTTAAGTAACTCAAAGCTCTTTTGACACTCATCATTCCAAAAGAATGAACTATCCTTCTTGAGCGTTTTTCCATAGGGGTCATAATCAGTGCATAGCCTTGAATGAACTTCCTGTAGTAGCTCGTGTGTCAAACGATCGATCATAGCTGCTTCTTCATGGTTAGTACTGGCAAGTTTATGATAACTATGATTTTGGCAGGGTCCACCATCAATCCTTGCTAACAAAATATGTGGTCGAGAAAAATTCCAAAATGTACGCAGAAGATACACTTCTTGATATTTAGGGAAATCTAGTGCTTTCGGAAGGCATCCAACATCATGCGCATGTTCGATACGTGCATTTTCACCAGGCCGAAGATAGTCCAATCATCAAAATACACCTCCAGGAACTTGTGGATGAAATCCTTGAATACTTCAATGACGACCTGCGAGAAGATGGCAGGGGCATTCTTGAGGCCAAACGGCATGAAATTATACTAAAAATATCCCCACTCAGTGGAAAACGTAGTTTTGTTGCATTCCTCAGGTGAAATTCGGATCTGATGGTATCCCAAGAACCCATCCGTGAAAGAGTATGCTTCCTGGCCACCCACGCTATCCAAAATTTCATGTGAGAATGGTGTAGGGAATGGGTCATGGGCACAGGCATCATTCAACTTTTTCAAATCCACGTAGATCCGAATCTCCCCCTTAGCTTTTTTCTCCTGAACCACTATTGGACTGACCTAGTCTGTCTGTTTAACAGGTTCGATGATACGTGTAGCGATCATTTTATTAATTTCTTCCTTGACCTTCTGCTTATACTTGGGGTTCAGCCTATAGGGCCACTGCTTCAGAGGACATGCATCCTGTTTGAGAGTGATATGCATGACCCCTAAGTCTCCTGTGATCCCTTTTAGCTCTGAAAACTTTGTCAGGAACAAGTCCTGGTATTATGTGAGTAGTTTGGCCACTTTTCCCACTGTATCCTCATCCTAATAGTCCCCAATCTTAGCCCACTTAGGGTGCTCTTCCATCCCAATGTTGACTTCTCGCAGTTTGAGAGGCTTAGTGACATCTACCTCTTGTAGTGGGGGTCCTGCAATGACGCACTCCCCTTCTGACTCCGAGATAGAGACAGACCATGGATCATCTTCACCTTCCTCCCTCGCCAAGCTGCGGCAATCGACAATATCCTGCATATGGGTTTCCCAAGTCGGCTCTTCTGCAGTGTCCGGAGGGCCGAATTTTCCAAACATAAATGTATCTATGTCCTGTAGAGCTTTTTCAAGTGCCTTGGAACCCCCTATCAGTCCAAATGTTCCTATGAATTCATTCTTCAAAATTTCCCATTGACGGGTGCGTAGATGTAGCTCCGCATCTAGGTACCATGCAGTAGGGATTGGACCCAACGAATGAATGAAAAATTGAACCCATTATTCTGTAGTATGGTCACCACATGTCTTTCTCCATGCAACCAAGTGTTTCTTTAGATCCATAGGGCCAAGGAATGTCTCGACCCGTACCTCCACTGGAGTCTCAAATCATATGAGCATCATGCCTCAACAATCCTCCCACTCCTGAAACGCTTCCTCATGTGTCTCCCACCAGCGTGTAGGTGTTCCACACATGGCCAACTTAAGAGCTCATAGCCTTCATTCCCTTGGATCCTCAGCTTCGAATGCTCATAAAAATGCCTTAATATTATTATAACCATCAAAGTAGGGTAGGTCTCTTACCTCTGAGGAAATGCATCGGAAGTCCTTTGTGACCCGAAGGCATCGTAGTGCAGAGACATTATGTAATTGATTTTTCCAGTTCTCTATCTCCCCATTGGATTCAGAGAAAAATTCACTATCCTTTTCCAAGTAGAGTACATTGTCAATCGTGGGGTTGATCCAATCTTCGTCCTGCGCAGTTAGCTTATAAATATGATCCATATCCTCTTCATCGTGCACCGGCTCAGTGTATCGTTCGCCTTCTGCAAGATCTAATGGCACTATCACCTTGTACCATTATTCTCAAACACCATGCTTCTCTTCTTCAAGTTAATTATGCCTCCCATATCGATAGCCTAGTCCAACCCTAAGAGCGCAGGGTAGGGTCTGCATCTTTGACAACTTGAATTACTTCAAAATTAGCCCGGACCTTGACCCCTGCAATATCTACCATAATTTTTGACAGCCTCCCCAAGGGCATGATCTTCTGTTGATTTGCCATGCGCAGCTAGATAGTGGACCATGCCAACTTAGGTTCGCCCATTTGTTGCCAAGTCCGCTTAGGTAATACATTCACATCTGACCCCAGGTCCAAAATAGCCTGATCCATATCATAATCACGGATTTGTGCAGTCAACTGCATCTCCCTACCAGTGCGTTTCTTATATCTGTATAGTTTGTGCACATCCTTGATTTTTGGAGGTAGGCTAGATCGTGCTATGAAGCTATCTATCAATGCCTGAAGATTCTATATAGTCGTCGGGTTGTGCAGCAGCTTCATACATGCCTGTAAAAAGGGTTTTACCTCCTTGTCTACCTTAATGTTCGTAGGTTTCTGAGAAGTAGATGCCTCTGCCTTCATAAATTCTTTGCGAGCTGCGATAAATGTTTACTTTTCTTTACTTAGGTCCAAACCCACTTGTTTTATAACAGCGTCCCGGATCAAGGATCCAGTCGCAGCCTTCTCCCTCGGTCCTCCGGTGGCCATTCCACTACATGTTATGACATTTATGCTTGGATCTTTGTCTCACAGCTCAGCCTTAACCCTCTTCACATTCTGCATAGGTGTCGGCTGCTTCTCCTACATTTTTGCTATTAATATTGGAAAGTCTTCAATTGCATGATCCAGCTGTCTGCAGTACCGAAAATAATTCCTCGTAGGATTCAGACAATCTCTTTCAAAGTGCCCTACTTCTCCACATTTATAACAGATGAGTTTTCCTCGGCCCTAACCTACGCTTCCACCTCGACCGCCTCCCCTGCCCCTAACCGGGGAGCTGCCTATGCCTGCGGGAGACCTTGGTGATGCAGGATCCATTTGTACCCTATATAAGTTTCCTCGATCTATCATCAGATCATACGTTCAACAGTTCTTCTCATCATGTCCTACTGACTGACAAAACCTACACCATTGCTGCTTTACTTCGTGGACATACGCACCTAGGCGGGGGCAATGGTTCGTACCATGTAGGCCAGCTACGTGACAATCCTCGCACCACAACACAAGCTTTCTAGAGCCTGGACGCAACGGACTAAGTCCTCTTCTTGATCCTAGATGCAGCAGACTAGGTCATCCTGCCTACATATAGTCTGTTAATAGAGGGTAGTTATCTTTGGTGTGACCATTCAACCTGCATCGTACACACCACCTTTCAGGGCTAGCCTCTGCTCCTCGCTCTTGTCGTAGGTTCTGGATCTCTAGGTTCATCATTTCTAGCTGCCCTTAGATCTGTTGGACGCGCATCTGGGTCTCGTCTTGAGGTGCAACTTCTAACTTTATCACAGCTTCCAAGGATTTTTCCTGTGATTCGAAATTTTGGTGACCCATAGGTGTGCATAGGTGAGGTAGTAACATGGCAATGAACCATTTTGTATGTTGCCTGTCATCGTATTGAAATCCTCCTTCTCTAATCGCCTTCTTGAGTCGTTGATCAGCCTCCCACATAGACTCAGAGGGCCCTTGCTTGAAATCTTTGAGATCAACCACTATTTGCGAGTAGGACTTAGGCTTCTTGAATTGTTGCTTCAAAGCGTTCTTAACCTCCTCAAGGGTTGCATTCGCATGTTGGCTGATGTATCCCATGTACCAGTCCAACGCTCTTCCTTCAAAGGCAAGTGATAGTTGTGCCCGGTTCACTACATCACTAGCTATGTTCTGCGTAGTCCATACCGAATCTATGACAAACCAAAACTAATCCATGTCTTCATCCCACACACCTTTAAAAGTTGGCAATTTCATGTGTGCAACCATGTCGTCTTCTAGTGGCGGTGGAGGCGTAGGCGAATTGTTACCCCTATGCTGGTTCAAAAGTGGTGTGTCGAGAGGATTCTATGCAGCTGCTTCTCTTACCTAGCTATAGACATATCTATCTCCTTCTAGGTTGGTCCAATATTATTTACCACTTCGAGTCGAACTTCCGTTCGGATCAGCAGTCATTCACTCGGTGTGACTACACAAGATACTCTTTTCGCACAGTAATATCTTAATTAGCAATGGTAAGGTCTTCAGAAACTTACCCTGAAAACCCTTGAAGAATATTCACTCCACTTCAGAGTAGAATATGAACTGATCGATGGCAAATTCTGTCACGAACCCTCCTAGCACACTGTCCACCCATTCCACCGTGCAAGTGATGGTGTTATCAGTCTTCTCTAACTGCTGGATCAATTCGGGGGTCCACTGCATGACCTGTTCATCCTTCCAACACTTCTGAAAGTAGACCAACCTTACGAGCCACTCCTGGAGCTCGATCATAATTTTCACAAAGAATATTTCGTAGATATTTGTGAAAAATATACTTATTTTTCCACTCCTCGGTGGTCAACCTCTTACTGCGGATTTATTTCATTGCGAATTCCTGAACTTGTTGTTCAAACCATTCATCAATTTCTTTTCTTTCATGTTTCCAATATGGCCTTAGCATTACCTGATACCTCTCTCAAAATTCTCTCGGTCCTAGCAACAGAACCATTTTTCAGCTCGAGGGGTCCTGACCTAGGTTTGGAGGGTCAAGGTTTTCCAATAAACCCCTATACTACTGGCCCTTTCGGCAGTGACCTGATTGCGTAGGCCAAAGTCTCACCCAAAGTAGTATGGGTGGGTGCTGGAACCAAGTTTCCACACCCTGGGAGAGCGTAGGTAAGTCAAGCAGAACTGCATTCAATCTGATAGTGACCAAATATTATATCACAAAGCCTAGATCTAGAGATTTCCTTTGCATCCACGTGTGCCACAACAATGATATTCACAGTAATCAACATATCATGAACTCGTATAACGATAATGAAACTATTCCAGATATTCTTGTATGAAATGAAACAGACAGATCCATATCGCAGCATAAACAAGTAACACAAGTATGTTCGCAGCTTAAATCAATAACACATCAGCATATATTAATCAACCAAACATCACATATTCATATCACAATAATTCTAACAGATTCAAACATCCAACAATACTTCTGCATCCATAAATCCTTCAGATCTACTTACAATACCCAAAACCCAACCTGCACACACAGCAGGAAAAAGAATATTTGTTGAGATTAAACAAGATGATGAGCTTAGTGAAAAGAGTCGCCTTCAGTAAGTGGGCCCACAGCCTACTTTTGGCGCAAGGCTATTTTTAGACTATGTCTATTTTTAGACATGGTGATCATATTTCAGAAGTTGCAGGATGCTATTTGTGCATGGTTGATCAAGTTGGAAAAATAGATGAAATTCTATTTTTAGAATATTGGGCAAATTCTATTTATAGATCGTCGATCTAAAAATAGATGCATGTCAATTATTATTAGCTCTTAATAATAATCAGACTCTAAACAACAATTTATTCTCTTGGAGCACTTTGTTTCAGTGCACAGATGTGGTAGATCAGTGGATTGAGGGAATTACACAATTCCCAAGGGTTTACTAGAGTTCATGCATGGAGGATTCAGTTAGAACTCAAGTGGCAGAGTTATGACAGAGTTGGAATAGTATTTTATGGAGTTGTATTTAGTTTAACTCAGTTAGACTCATTTGAGATAGTTGTATCTAGTCTAACTGAATGATACACTAGTGAGAGTGGAATGAATTAATTAGTTAATTAATTCACAAATAATAACTCATTAATCAACTGAACAATACATCATTTAACTACAGTGCATGGCAGTTCCAGTGGAGACCCAGTGGAGATATAGGTGAAAGGGCAAGATGGACTATTTGTTGTGACTATAGTGATGCATTGATTGCATCACACACACATTGGAGTTTCCAATGAGGATTGCACAGTCAAGGCAAGAGTAATTCAAATTCATTCAGAGCTATTCTTTAGCAGGGATTGCGCAGTGAAGGCAGGCTAGTAGGGGGTAGAGATCGGTGCATGGATTTGCAAGATTGTTCCTAATTAGTGTATGAAGATTGTACTGTACTGAGAGTTTGATAAGCTTTGTATGAGGATTTTCATATGATTCCATGATACATAATATATAGTTGGGGTTTTCAGCTTTAGGCTTTCCCGGTTAAAAAAAACTGTGTTATGTGCGATTGATTTTATTTATGCTTCACATGTGTGTGCAGTTAATTTTTAGCAATAGATTAATAGTGGAATGATTCTGTATCTTGCAAGAAGTTAAATATTGTGAGATCAGGGGAATTTAGGACATATTCATGCTTAATTTATATAATTTTTGCATGGTATCAGAGCATTGTTAATTGAAGATTGCAATTGTGAAGTGAGTTTGTGCTGGTGGACAACAGAAGATTCTTGGTGCAGAAGTTGAGTATACATTGAAATGGCCTTAAATGGATTGCGATTGGAGTATTCCCTTGATGGGAGCTCAAATTACATAGCCTGGAAGGATAGGATGGAGGCGGTGCTGGAGGATAATGGGCTGAAGGAGTTCATCGATAGCAATGTTCCTAAGCCGAGATCTGGTGATGCTGCATTACTTGACGCATGGCAAAAGAAGACAGCAAAGATGAGAAGAATTTTTTTGGAAGGTGTGAAGGACCATATTGTGTCCAGCCTTCATGGGAAAGCCACTCCATTCTTAATGTGGAAGGCTTTGACAAACTTGTTCCAAAGCAGAAGTGACCAGAGGAAGTTGGCGCTTAAAGACAAGCTTAGAAAAATAAAAATGGAGAAGGGCAACAGTATTCCAAAATACCTCACGAAGTTTTTCCACTACATGGATGAACTGGGAATTGTGGGTGTTACTATTGATGAAGAATACTTGGTGAGCTTGGCTCTCCTTGGTCTTCCGAAGAGTTTGCATAGCTACGAAGACTTTGTCAATGGACGGGAGAAACTGCCAGGATGGGAGCGACTTTGGTCGGATCTTGTGCAGGAGGAGATAAGGCGAGGTACCAGGGATGGCTCTTCATCAAAGAATGAATATGAAGATAATTTCGCTTTGGCTTCCAAATAAAGGAAAGGGAAAGGGAATAAATTTCCTTCAAAATCTGAAGCTAAAGGCATGAAGCAGGATTTGTCTAAAGTGAAGTGTTTTCACTGTCACAAACATGGGCATTTCGCCACTAACTATCCACAGAAGGAGAAGAACAAGAAGGTTGCTAGAGCTGCAGCTCGAGAGGCCTTAGCCTCACAATTTGAAATTGATTTCTCTTTTATCGCATGCTTGGTTTCAAGCTATATTGGATCGGTGTGGTATCTTGATAGTGGTGTGTCTTTCCATATGACGGGAGACAAGGAGTTGTTTAGTGACTTGGAGGAGAAGGACCTCTAGATGCATATAGAGATGGGCGATGATGGTTGGTATAGTGCAACTGGCATTGGGACCATTACCTTTGAGAGGGAGTCTGGTAATCCATTCTTGTTGAAGAATGTTATGCATGTTCCAGGTCTGAAGAAGAACTTGGTCTCGGTCGCAATGCTGGAAGAAAAAGGTTATGATGTTTTCAGTGAGGGAAAAGCCTTCCTTCGACATAAAATAATGGGTAAAACCAAGAAGATAGGGGTTAGAATTAAGAATATCTACAAGTTGGAGGTAGATGGCTGCAATGCAATGGTGGGCAAAGCAGAAGAAGTCATGAGCCAGGATGAGGGCGAATTATGGCACAGGAGATTGAGCCATATTCACCATGGTGCTTTGAAGATTTTGTAGCATATTTCTACTAGAATTACCAAGGGTACCCTTGTGCAGTCAGATCAGTGCAAGGGATGTACTATGGGTAAGTTTGTGAAGACCACCTTTCATGAGAAGGAGAACTGTGCTTCAGTGATCCTGGAGAAAATTCACACAGACGTGTGTGGACCTTTCTCGGTTGCTTCAACAACAAAACACAAGTATTATGTTATATTTTTTGATGACTATTCTCATAGATGCTAGATATTATTCATGCAGAAGAAGAGTGAAACATTCTCAAAGTTCTGTGATTTCAAAGCATTGGTGGAGAAGGAGTCGGGGAAGCAAGTGAAAGCTCTATGGAGCGTTAATGGTGGTGAATACATCTCGGGAAAATTCAAATACTTCTGTAGAAAAGAAGGAATTTGAAGAGAACTGATAGTGCCTCATAACCCACAGCAGAATGGGGTCGCTGAGAGGAAGAACAGAATGATCGTGGGTGTTGCACGAGCGATGTTGCATGACCAGGGCCTACCGATGCACTTGTGGGCAGAAGCATGCAACACTTCGGTTTATGTGAAAAACCGTTGTCCTCATAGAGTACTTGGCATGAGTACACCTGAAGAAGCTTTTACTGGTAAGAAGCCTGATATTACTCATTTGAAGATTTTTGGCTCATCTGTTTACATTCATGTGACAAAGGACGCCAGGAAGAAGCTGGAGCCGACTGCAGAAGTTGGGATATTTGTGGGTACACAAACACCCCATAATATCATGTGTATTTGCCGACATTCGCATGATCGTTGTGTATTCGGGATATAAAATTCAATGAGGTGAAAGCCATGAAGTTGCCGCTTGGAGAGGGAGCTACACTTGCATGCGCAGGAGGAACTTTGTTCCCAAAGATGAGCCTCTAGATGTGGATCAGCCACAAGAGGAGATTCATGGAGTGGAGGAGTCCACTCATGCAGAACCAAACATCAGACAAGGCAGAAAGCGTACCACAGAAGCTGAGAGACTGAAGCTTGATGCGACACAGAATGTAGGAGTCCCTACATCACAACGCAGACAGAGACAGTCACCTGACCGATTTACTAGATACATGGGTCTTATGAGCAAGTGTATCGTTACAAAGCCATCTTCTTTTGAAGAATTAGTGCAGGAGCCCACATGGGTAGATGCCATGGTGGAGGAGTATGAATCCATTGTCAGAAACAGTGCTTGGAGATTGTTCCAAGGCCGGTGGGAAAATTAGTTGAAGGATCAAGATGGATCTACAAGGTAAAGCAAACTACTGATGGGAGCGTCGAGAAGTATAAGGCAAGATTTATTGCTCGGGGCTTCTCACAGATCGAGGGGATTGACTATTAAGAAACCTTTGCACCTGTCACACGATATTCTTCCATACAGACCATCCTTGCTCTCTCAGCTTAGATGGGTTGGAACATTCATCAGATGGATGTGAAGACTGCGTTCCTTAATGGTATCATTGAGGAAGAGGTGTACATTGAGCATCCTGAAGGACTTGATATCTTTAGCAGCGAGTCGCATGTGTGCAGGCTCAAAAGAGCGTTGTATGGGCTAAAACAAGCACCATGTGTTTGGTACACTCAGATCGACAACTATTTCACGAGAATTGGCTTCACCAATAGTGAGGCAGATGCAAACCTGTACCAGATTGTGGTGGAGGGTAAGCTTTTAATCATTTTTCTTTATGTTGATGATTTAATACTAATGGGTGATGAGCAGTTGATACACTCATGAAAGGCAAATCTTGCAAAGGAGTTTGAGATGAAGGACTTGGACCTCCTTCATTATTTCCTTGGATTGGAAATATGGTAGCGGGAAGGTGAACTGTTTGTGTCTCGAGGCAAGTATTCCTGGGAGATACTGGAGAAGTTTCACATGCAAGGCTGCAAGCCTATTGATACTCCTCTTCCGGGAAATTGGAAGAAAGAGGATGCTACATCAGCAGAGGTAGTGGACGCCACTTTTTATCGACATATTTAGTTAATACAATACCAGACATATGCTATGCGGTGAACAAGCTATGGTTAAGCCTACTAAGCTCTTTTGGAAGGCAGGAAAGCATGTCCTAAGATATCTCAGGGGCACATCTGAGTATGGTTTATTGTACAAACAAATGGATGAGGTGAAGTTGCATGGCTTCACGGATGCAGTTTGGGCAGGAAGCCCAACAGAAAGAAAGAGCACATTAGGAGGGATTTTCAGTAATGAATCTACGAAAATTTCTTGGTACAGTAGGAAACAAAGATCCGTGGCACTCAGTTCAGCGGAAGCAGAATACATGGCAGCAATTCAAGCTGCATGTGAGGCTATCGGGATGAGGAATATCCTTGATGGTTTATTCGGTTCACATTTAGATCCCACAGTGATACATTGTGATAATCAGAGTTGCATTAAACTTTCGGTTAATCTTGTGTTTCATGATAGATCTAAACATATTGATAAACTGTATCATCATATCAGAGATTGTGTGCAGCGGAAGATCATGTTGCTTCAATACATTCCTACGGAGGATCAAGATGCAGATATTCTGACGAAGGCGCTCACCAGGAGCAAATTCGAATACCGTAGAGGCAGGATCAAGGTGAAATATAATCCCTATCTTGTTGAGAGGGAGTGTTGAGATTCAACAAGATGATGAACTTAGTGAAAAGAGTTGCCTTCACTAAGTGGGCCCGCAGGCTATTTTTGGCGCAAGTCTATTTTTAGACTATGTCTATTTTTAGACATGGTGATCATATTTCAGAAGTTGCAGGATGTTATTTGTGGATGGTTGATCAAGTTGGAAAAATAGATGAAATTCTATTTTTAGAATATTGGGCGAAATCTATTTATAGATCGTCGATCTAAAAATAGATGCATGTTGATTATTATCAGCTCTTAATAATAATCAGACTCTAAACAGAAACTTATTCTCTTGGAGCAATTTGTTTCAGTGCATAGATGTGCTAGATCAGTGGACTGAGGGAATTAGGCAATTCCCAAGGGTTTATTGGAGTTCATGCATGGAGGATTCAGTTAGAACTCAAGTGGCAGAGCTATGACAAAGTTGGAAGAGTAGTTTATGGAGTTGTATTTAGTTTAGCTCAGTTAGACTCAATTGAGCTAGTTGTATCTAGTCTAACTGGATGATACACTAGTGATAGTGGAGTTAATTAATTCAAAAATAATAACTCATTAATCAACTGAACAATACAGCAGTTAGCTACAGTGCATGGTAGTTCCGGTGGAGACCCAGTGGAGAGATAGGTGAAAGGGAAAGATGGACTATCTGTTGTGACTATAGTGATGCATTGATTGCATCACACACACATTGGAGTTTCCAATGAGGATTGCGTATTCAAGGCAAGAGTAATTTGAATTCATTCAGAGCTATTTTTCAGTAGGGATTGCGCAGTGAAGGCAGGCTAGCAGGGGGCAGAGATCGGTGCATGGATTTGCAATATTGTTCCTGATTAGTGTATGACGATTGTACTGTACTGAGAGCTTGATAAGCTTTGTATGAGGATTGTCATATGATTCCATGATACATAATATATAGTTTTGGTTTTCAGCTTTAGGCTTTCCCATTTAAAAAATACTATGTTATGTGTGATTTATTTTATTTATGCTTCACATGTGTGTGCAATTAGTTTTCCGCAATAGATTAACAGTGAAATGATTCTGTATCTTGCAAGAAGTTAAATATTGTGAGGGGGAATCTAGGACATATGCATTCTTAATGTATATAATTTCTACAAGCTTCACGCACACAGTAACAGGAGTCCTTCCCCAACAACCCTAACCAGATCTATCAATTCGCACTTAGCATCAATCTCTATTCAAATCTGTCTTACAACTCAAAAAGGTTCAACTACTTATACTATTTTAGCCTACGCATCCAATGGTCTGCAAACCATGGTTTGTGGACTATTGGTCTACCCTTGACCCATTTACAATGCATTATGGCCTTTTACCCACCCCAAAACCCCTGCGTTAGACTAGGTATAATAAAAAATATACAAAATGGACTAGTTTCGCAGATTGCAGGAGACCCTGTTCCAACAAGTTGTCTGATCCATTCTGTGAGATATCTTTCCACTTGTTAATTTCTACACCTATGATGTTGTAGTTTCCTATGCCACTAAGACAGTTTATTGCTCATGTTTCTGGTTTGCAGTAATTTTTTTTATAATTGTTAAACATCTTCATGATTTTCTCAATTCCTTTACATCCATTTATGAGCTTTAGCACGATTTATGTTCAATGCTTTATATCATTAAGAATTATATTTTTCCACCCATACTATAAGACTTCTTGTTATGCTTAATACAGAGGAATGTTAGCTAGTTAGTTTAAAGGGAATTCCATTGAAAAATTATATAAGCGATTGTTTTTCAATTCATTGTGTTTTTTGTTCCATTTAGTAGAACTAATGTTCAATTCATAGAGTGTGTTGTTCAACCATAGGTTATTCTCGTTGAGCTTATTTAGACAAACTATTTAATGGAATTTTACAATTCCATTTCTTTTTGGGTTGATTGAACTTTGAGAATTAGTTAATCTTCTTCATGGTAATATAGAGTAGCTATTTTTGATGTCACTCGCATATACTTTGCTTGCAATCTTGAAATAAGAAGAGTTACCATGGGTTGAAAATTGAATGAGAAACATAGAGGTTGCCTATAATAGACAATTTAATGAACCAAAAACTCCCACTCCTCCTAGATATGTGACTGGTGCAACATGTTGATAGGACTCTTGGATTATCTTCCAATCAGAGGGTCTCCCAGGTGGAGTGTCTCCATGTAATGAAACATCAAGGCCTAGAGTAGATTGTATATGTGAGTGGACTGATTTTCCCCTTCCCTCACTGCGCAAATCATCCTCCTGCTTCTATGCATAAACCTCCTGAAAAGGATGGGTGTGTATGTTCCCAATCACTGGATTTTGGCCCTCATTCTCATATTCTCCTACCTTCTGCGGTGGTGGGGTCTCCACCTACACCTGTGCAACCACTATGACCATATAGTCATTTTATCTGATATGGTTTTATCTGACTTCCATTGACATAGCCTAGGAGCATACCACTGCGTAGGATAGCTAGCCTAACAGCTATGCCATCCACAATTTCTGTAATTATGTAGGGACCAAGCTAATGTTGTTGGAACTTCCCTGGATGCTTAGCAAACTAGCTATCATATAAGAGGACCAATTCACCTTCTGTGAACATTTTTTGGCAAATATGTCGGTCATGCTAGGTTTTATCACGTGCCTTCTGAACCTGCTGATGGAAATTATCCAAGAACTGATCTTCCTCCAAAGTTATAAGCTGCATTATCGCTCCTCCATGATGTCGGTCTCTGCCATGTTCGTGAATATTGAGATACAAATAATAGGAATAATATACTCCATTGGCATCACAGCCTCCTTGCCGTAGCCCATCCTGAAGGGGGTTTTTCCTGTTAGATTCTTGCAAGTCGTTCGATAGGCCCAAAGAACCGAGGGGATGCGCACGTCCCAATCATTACAATCAGCATTGTAGACCTTTGTCAGCGCTTGCTCTAAGGTTTTCTTAAAAGCCTCAACCACGCCATTTTCTTGTGGGTGATATGGTGTGCTCTTCGCATGATGGATCTGGAATTCCTCAGTCAAAGCTTGGATTGTTTCATTAACAAAGTGCGTACCTCTGTCACTTATGAGGATCTTTGGACATCCGAATCTGCTCAAGATTTGTTCAAATATGAAATGCACAGCGATATCCACAGTACAATCCTTTACTGCTTGTGCCTCGGCCCACTGGGTTACATAATCAGTAGTAGTAATAATGTAGAGTGCACCCTTCTTCTTTCCTGGTGAGTTGATAGGCCCTACGAAATCGATGGCCCATTTATCAAATTCTTGTAGAGCCATTTGCGTTTGAAGGGGCATTTCATCTCTGAGGGATGGCCTTCCTGTTTGTTGGCACGTATCAGAGGCTTTACAATAGTCATGGGTGTCACTATGCAAGGTTGGCCACCATAACCCAGCTCTCAAGATCTTTTACATCGTTGCTTTTCTTGCGTAGTGACCTCCTACTACTCCGTCATGAGCTTCTGCCAAGATAGCGTGCCTTTCATGGTCCAAAACATATCGCCGCAACACTTCATCAGCTCCCATCTTATATAAATGACCTGCGATGAAGGTAAAATCAGCTGCCCTGGTGACTAGTTCTTTCTTCTCTTGTACCGAGTACTCTCAAGGCGCCACCGTAGTGGTTAAGAACTGAATTATATCCGCGAAGTGTGTGTCCACTAATTTAATAGTGAAGAGTTGTGCATCAGGAAATCCGTCCTCCAGGTTGGTTGGCTCTTCGCCGCTCTCTATCCAAGACAAGTGTTCAGGCCCAGCATTCAACTTTCCCGGTTTGACGAGGATTTCAAAATCATATTCCTAAAATAGTAGCAACAATCAGTAGATTCCCCCCCCCCCCCCCCAACACAGGCTTATTGACAAGGTACTTCAAAGTTGAATGGTTTGTGAACATTTTAAAGTTCCCTCCTAACAGATAATGCTGATACTCCTGCAGTGCGTATACCATAGCCAATCCCTCCCGCTCTGTGGTGGAGTAGTTGTGTTTTGCACTTGAGAGTTTCCTACTTGTAAATGCGACTGGGTGGTCAATGTCTCCTTCTCCTGGCTGTGTAAGGACACCCCAAGAGCAATTCCTGACACATCAACCTGAACATGGAATACCTTCTCCCAATTGGGAAAGATGAGAATAGGAGTCGAGACCATTTTCTCCTTAAGTAACTCAAAGCTCTTTTGACACTCATCATTCCAAAAGAATGAACTATCCCTCTTGAGAAATTTTTCCATAGGGGCTATAATCAGTGCATAGCCTTGAATGAACTTCCTGTAGTAGCACATGTGTCCAAGGATCAGCGTAGCTGCTTCTCCATGGTTTGTACTGGCAAGTTTATGATAACTGCGATTTTGGCATGGTCCACCATCAATCCTTGCCGAAAAATTATGTGGTTGAGAAAAATTCCAAAAGGTACATAGAATGTGGTGCTCTCGGCAGGCATCCAACATCATGCGCAGGTTCAATACGTGCATCTTCACCGGGCCAAAGATAGTCCAATCATCGAAATACACCTCCAGGAACTTGTGGATGAACCCCTTGAATACTGTGATGACAACCCGTGAGAAGATGGCATGGGCATTCTTGAGGCCAAACGGCATGACAGTATACTGAAAAGATCCCCACTCACTGGCGAACGTAGTTTTGCTACAGTCCTTAGATGTGATTTTGATCTGATAGTATCCTAAGAACCCATCCGTGAAAGATTATTCTTCCTGGCTACCCACGTTATCCAAAATTTCATCTGAGAATGGTGTAGGGAATGGGTCATGGATGCAGGCATCATTCAACTTGCGCAGATCCACACAGATCCGAATCTCCCAATTAGCTTTTTTCTCTTGAACCACCATTGGATTGACCCAGTCTGACTATTCAATGAGTTCGATGATACCTGCAGCGATCATTTTATCAATTTCTTCCTTGAATTTCTGCTTATACTTGGGGTTCAGCATATAGGGCCGCTACTTCACAGGATGCGCATCCGGTTTGAGAGTGATATAAATGACCCCTAAGTCTCCCATGATCCCTTTTAGCTCTGAAAAACTTTGTCTTGAACAAGTCCTGGTATTCTGTGAGTAGTTTGGCCACTTTGCCCACTGTATCCTCATCCCAATAGTCCCCAATCTTAGCCAAATTAGGGTGCTCTTTCATCCCAATGTTGACTTCGTGTGGCCTAAGAGGCTTAGTGACATCTACCTCTTGCAGTGGGGGTCCTGCAACGGCACGCTCTCCTTCCAACTCTAGGATAGAGATAGACTGTTGATCATCTTCACCTTCCTCCCTCACTAAGCTATGACAATCAACAATATCTTGGATCTCGGTTTCCCAAGTCGGCTCTTCTGCAATATTCAGAGTGCCATATTTACCAAACACAAATGTATCTATGTCTTACAAAGCTTTTTCAAGTGCCTCGGAACCCCCTATCAGTCTGAATGTTCCTATGAAGTCATTATTTAGAGTTTCCCAATGGTGGGTGCGTTTATGTAGCTCCGCATCCAAGTACCATGCAGTAGAGATTGGACCCAATGAATGAATGAACAAGTGAACCCATTCTTCCGTAGTTCGGTCACCCCATTTATTTCTCCATGCAACCAAGTGTTTTCGCAGGTCCCCGAGCCCAAGGAATGTCTTGACCCGTACCTCTGCTGGAGTCTCAAATCACAGGATCATCATGCCCCGACAATCCTCCCACTCCTGAAACGCTTCCTCATGTGTCTCCCACCAGCACATAGGTGTTCCATGCATGGCCAACTTAAGGGCCCATAACGTTCGTTCCCTTGGAAGCTTAGCTTCGAATTCTCATAAAAATGCCTTAATATTATCAAAACCATCAAAGTAGGGCAGGTCTCTTACCTCTGAGGAAATGCGTCGGAAGTCCTTTGTGAGTTGAAGGCATCGTAGTGCAAAGACATTATGTAACTGATTTTTCTAGTTCTCTATCTCCCCATCGGAGTCGGAGAAAAATTCACTGTCCTTTTCCCAGCAAAATACACTGACAGTCATGGGGTTGATCCAATCTTCATCCTGCGTAGTTAGCTTATAAATATAATCCACATCCTCTTCGCCGCGCACCAACTCAGTGTATCGTTCGCCTTTCGCAGGATCTAATGGCACTATCACCCTTGTACCGTTATTCTAAACCACCATGCTTCTCTTCTTCAAGTTAATGATGCCTCCCATATCGATGGCCCAATCCAACCCTAAGAGCACAGGGTGGGGGTCCGCATCTTTGACAACCTGAATTACTTCAAAATCAGCCAAGACCTTGACCCCTGCGATATCTACCATAATTTTCAACAGCCTCCCCAAAGGTATGATCTTCTGTGATTAGCCATACACAGATGGATAGTGGACCATTCCAACTTAGGTTTTCCCATTTGTTGCTAAGTATTCTTAGGTAATACATTTGCATCTGACCCCAGGTCCAAAATAACCTGATCCATCTCATAATCATCAATCTGTGCAATCAACCACATCTCCCTACCAGTGTGTTTCTTATATATGTATAGTTTGTGCACATCCTTGATTTCTGGAGGTAGGCTAGATCGTGTTGCGCAACTATCTATCAATGCCTGAAGATTCTCTACAATCGTCGGGTTGTGCAGAAGCTTCATACATGCCTGTAAAAAGGGCTTGACCTCCTCATCCGCCTTAAGGTTCGCATGTGTCTGAGAAGTAGATGCCTCTGCCTTCGAAAATTCTTTGCGAGCTACTGTTACAAAGATTTTTGTCACTGTCCGTGCAATCCCCATCCCGCACATTGGAGTATCATTTCTGTGACTTCTGAATAGTGTCATGCCTTGCAAATAACATCATTGCATCCCTTTTGATGAAGGCAACATTCTTCTTGTTGACATTTCCTTGAGTAGAGCAGTAAAAATCCCTGTTTTTTCCTTGGCGCAAGTAGCCAGTTCTGCCCTTGCACCGAAGTGGAAGATTAACAATAGGGCCCGCACCACCTAGTGCTCTGTCCTAGTGTAATGCCTGCACCGAGCTATTTATGATTTAAAAAAAAAAATAGAGGCGAAGGTTCCATTCCAACCACCTCTGGGATGAGTCATTGGGAGTGGTTGAACTGAAACAACCATGGGCCTCCTTCTTTAATTAGTAGTTTCCACCTCCCTTGGAACACTCCTAAAGGATAGGCCTTCCTTCCACCTTTGTAGGGATCCCAACCTCCTCCTTTCCCTCTATATAAACAAGCCTTCTCTCTTTATGAAAACTAGTTGTAGCTGAAATAGCTTTAGCTGAAGTTGAACTTGAAGAAATGAACACATTATAGTTGAATAACTGAGTTATTGAGAAGGTAGAACAAGGAGAAATCCATCGAGAGGTCCCTTATCCCGTCTGAATTTCCCGAAAAGATTTGAGACATGATTCACCCAAGCCCTACTAGAAGAGACCGCAACGTCAGAGGATGGTTGTATCTCTTCTTTCTACCTATTAATATAAGTGAATATTGTCTCATCCCCATCTTGTGTTTTATTTTGAATGCAATATGCTAATATTCTCTGACTGATTAGTATTTTTTGGATGAAATTAGTATGTGGTATGTGGTTGTCATTTTCTGATCTCTATGCAGGTGTCCAAATGTGATAAGCATAAGGGTTGTGACTTGTATTTGATTAGGAGCGAGAAGTTCTCATCATCACTACAAGTGTCGACGATAGCTTTGGACCACAGGTAGCCCATCTTATTTGCATCCTCTTTCATTCAAATGTCTAGGAACCTACACTTTAGCATGATTCCTTGTTATTAGACCCACCCTACGGCTAGAGGGATGGTCTCTGTTTGCAGAGAGGATTTACCTACATAACAAGTTGGTGAATCAACTGGGGATCAGTGTGAGTTTGTCTTTGATCTTGTTGGGTCATTTGTTGGGTTTTGGTCTTGTTGTTCACTTTTCTGGTTGTTTAACTATGTTTCAAACCCTTATTTAGCCCCAGAGTGTCAAGCTTGACTTCTGCTCTGTTGAGTTTTTCCCTCTTTCCTCGGTTAACTAGCTTGGCGCGGTTTTTCCCTTAACAGTCACACCGATTGGCGCATGTTGCTTTTTTAGCACTCACGCCACCACCTGTTTGGCACTGAATACCGCCTCACAGTCGCACCGACCCTTGTGATTTTTTGGGTGTGAGCTTTTCATGAGTTTTTTGGTCACTTTTTTTTGTTTCTAGGTTCTTCTTAAGAGTAATTGAGGTGTTTTTGAATGTCTTTGATCGCTAAAGGCTTGTTTTCCTTAGTTGTTTTTCCATTTCTCATCAGTGTAGCTTGAGGTCTTAGGGTTTTTGAGTGCCTTGATGCACTGAGCCTTTTGTTTGGAGATCGAGTTTCTTGATAAGTTGTCGAATTCATTCCCCGTTAATTGCTCTTGGTCTCTTTGATTCTGTTGATTACGTTCATTGGTTGAATGATCATTTCTTTTCTCGTTTTGATTTTTCTTCCTCTTACTCCAAGCACCGATTACATTGCTTGTATGGGTCATTTTCGAGTTTTATCTTTGATTTGAAAAGTTTGTATCATTTTTTTGAGTATTTTTGTGTTTGTTTTATGTTGGAGGATTCATTCCGTTTCAACTTGTGCATTTGCTCTCTCAAGATAGTGTTGAGTTTTGTTTTTCATATCATTTAGTGCATTGTTTGCTCTATTGCATTGAAAAAACAAAAACATATTGCATTCGTTTTGCTTTGAAAATGAAACGTTCCTTTTCTTAGTTTGCATTGTATAGGCTAGGAAAGAGTTATGTTTTCCGTAGATTGCATCAGATGCATTAGTGGATGTTTTCTCATGATTTACTTATTTTCTATGGCTTGAAAGTTTTCTTTCCTTCTCGTAGGTAGTTTTCCTTGAACGAAAATGGTATCCTTCTGCATGTAGTTTTGCACTTAGGAAGAATTTAGATCTGACATACGTTAAGGCCTAGAAATTGAAACTTAATCCAAGATCAACGTTAAAATTTATTTCAATTAACCTAAGGCAACATTGAAACCTAAATAAATATTCTAGTGGTCTAAGTTAGAGACGTGTTTTGGCATCTTAAAACCTAGTAGCTGTCGTTCGCCATTTGGCTCCATATAGCGCTAGAACGGACTTGTGCTCCCCATACCGTCGAGTATATAAAGGGAGACCCCTCTAGGTTGCAATCCTTTTATCCATAGGAAGTCGAGTCTGCCTCCCTGAAACTGTGATACACCGAACACAACATTCAGGGAGACTACTTGCACGTACGTCAAGTCCTTGGTCATTTCTCTTTCATTTGATCACCAAGGTGTATATGGAAGTCCATGGAAACTTGGTATACCCTCTTGCTTAGATTATTTGAGTAGTCATTTTTTATCTTTGCTGACTCTTTAAATTTGAAAAAATCATCGAGCGCTTGTCCTTTCACGCTCGTTTCAACCTGAAAGTGATAGTCACCTTTTTCCTGTTTCTCGACTCTTAAAGTATGAAACGACATGGTTTTGTTTCAATGTCTTAAAATATTAACTGTCCATGAAATATTCCAGGTTAAAGTTAGCTTCCTTAGCATTGTTTTAAGGTTGTTTCTGATGGCAACATTTCCGGAGTTCACTAACCAAGGAATCCCCTCCGAAGGGAATCCTGGTCCTTTTCCTGCTTTTGGAAATGTTGGTGCTCCTTATATGGCAACATTGTCCTTTCCTGGGTTAAATGTTGGGTTTCCTGTGTGATTATTTTCAACCTCGGTGGTTCCGAGCGCTCCGACCTCTATTCAACCATCTCCTCCACCTGAAAAACATCATGTTGATTCTAAAGTGGACCTCTCCCCTTCTTCGTCTGTTTCTTCATCATCCTCTTCTACTTCACCTGGTGAAAGTCTAAATTGTAGTAACCAGGTGGCTAAGAAGACGAAGAAGAAGACGAAGAAGAAGAAGTTAGATAAAGGAGAGGCTAGCTCTATGGCTATTGCACTTAAGAAACCTTCCCTTGAGAAACCATCCAACCTTCCATGGACAGTCAAATTCCCTTGCATGTTGTGCAAAGGTGAACATCTTCTTTGAGATTGTCGTGGCATTCCCAAGGTACTTGAAGCATGGTCTAATGGCAGTCTGCCATTGTGTTTGGCTTCTGGAAGTTATATTGGTAACACATCTTCGACTAACTCTGATAAGACTCATAAGAAATAGGGTACAATTACCAATCCCTGTAAGTTGTGTGAAGGGCATCATCCCATTCACCTTTGTCTGTACATGGATGAGACCAAGAGAGTGTTGGACAACTCTATTATTTCTGCACCTTGCCTTCTGGCTGGTTACCAGAAGATTTCTTCGAGTCCTCTGCTGGTTGATTCAACGATCAGTCAAGAGTCATCCTGGGTTGATCTCGTTCCCTCAAAAATTCAAATTCACGAATCCATTCCCCACCAACCATTGGTCGCGGAATCGATCGATCTGACCCCATATGTGGTTCATCAGGTCTTTTTTGTTGAGAGTGGATCTCATTCCCCTCATGTTCTTCTTTTTTCTTCAGATTCTTAGGACTTGGAGAAATATTCTCCCGTCCCTATAGTTCAAGCAGCTACTCCTCCTACTCCCATGATGGAAGTCCTAGAGGATGCTCCTCTTGCTTCGGTAACACCTCCAAGTAGTTTGGTCGCTTCTTTCGATTGGAGTCGATTTACAGGATACCGCCTTCCTTATTATGTGCCTTTTGAGATCACAGTGCAGATCTTTGATATGGTCGTACCTAGCATGATTATAGATGAAGGTGCATCTATTAGTGTTCTGTCTTCAACTACTTGGCAAGCTTTTGGTTCTCCACCGCTTATACCTGTTACCCAGAATATTTTGGCTTTTAACATAGGAACCAATCAACCATTAGGGATCCTTCCAAATTTTCCTGTTACTTTGGGGAGGAAAACCATCTATATAGACGTGATGGTTGTTCTAGGTCGCTTAGATTTCAATTTACTCTTGGGGCATGACTATACTTATGTCATGGGCATGGTAGTCTCTTCCCTATTTCGTGTGATCTATTTTCCACACAAAGTTCAGATAGTGACCATTGATCAGCTTTCATTCTTTGGTCCTGATGTGACATCTGGTCCACCATCGTCCCTTCCAGGTCTTCATCTGTCGCTTTTATCTTCCCTGCCACATGTTAGTTATGTGGCTACCCGTATTGTGCCTGCATTCAGTGATGTTGCCATTGTGCATCATGTGCTGGGGGCATTGGGTCTTGATTTTCAAGGTGTTGTTCTCCCATCAGAAGCAAACCTCTTGGAATCTATGACCTCTTATTCTTCATAATGAAATTTCATAGGATCAGAGTTCATTTTTCTTGTGTCAATCTCCTTAAAAAATGAAACAATCTCTGTGAGGATAGTTCGTCTTCTATTTCAACCTCGTTAAAAAATGAATTAGCTCATGAGGATAGTTCTTTTAATGTGTCAACCTCGTTAAAACAATGAAAAACATTCCTGTTCAATTCGAGTCTTTGATAAGATCTCATAAAATCCCAGTCGAGTCTTTCTCTTGATCTCGTAATTTTAACCTTCACTCCATCTGCCTTTCATATGGACTACAGCTTGGGGGGGATGTGCACCTCGAATTGAGTCACCATGCTGGCGGGCATGCTTGTTTTTAAAGCATAGTTTGTTTCTGTTTCAAGCTTGTGTAAAAATGAAACCAACTTCAAGCAGATTTTCCTGATTTCAAGCTTGTGTAAAAATGAAACCATTCCCATTTTACCTCTTATGATTTCCATTTTATTGGCTTGTTTTTGCTAGATGAGCCTTGTTTTCTCATTCCATAGTCACTATCTACTTAGCCAATCATATGACCTCACTTGGTTGTTTCACCCATTCCTGAGGAACCGCTGCGATGAGTGGTCTTGTTAGCCAGCCTCTTGACCTTTACTTGTTCTGAGCAGTTCCACCATTACCGGAACTAGTAGCTACCCTTAATACCATTCGTTCCTCTAGGAGGAGTAATCTTTCCACTCTTTTCTAACTCTTGAAAATTGAAAATATTGTCAAGACTCTTGTCATTTTGAACTCGTTAAATGGATGTGAAACGATATCTACCCAGTATAAATTTACCCCTTTTTCGGGTTGGGATAGATTATTTATGAAAAAGGAATACCTTAGCCTATCGTGACTAAGAGGTTCTCTCAGACACAGTTTTCTACCTTTTCGGATCTGTGAGACTATCTACAAAAAGGGACTGCTGGAGTTTTCTTTTCTGCCTTCTTTTTAAACTCTCTAAACATGAAAATATGTCGAGTTCTTCCTTTGTCAGACTCGTTAAACTCTGATGACATCGGGCTTCGTCACCATGAAGTTATTCAAGTTCCTCCTTCCTAGGGCTCGTAAAATGTACTAGGATGGATTTTTCCGAAGGAAAAACTTACAGTATAAGCATATGCTATCCCCTTCAAGATTGTTTTCAAAAATGATTGGGGTACTTGCCAGAAATGGTGGGGGAAAATGGAACCAGATTCTAGTCATGTTGGCAGTATGTTTCTCTTGAACATGGCACTTGTCTACATTCGTGTCAGGTTGGGGATATCTCATTTTGTCATTTTTGCCTCCATGGGTTTGGGTAATCCCTTTTGACCTCTCATTTTCTCTTTGCCACGTCATCATGACCTCAGATCCTTTGATGTCAAATACTGCCAAATCGAGTGTCATGATGCTGATATGTTCAAGAGAAGTTTGCCTCTGAAGTTTTCAACCTCCCTCTGATTCTCTGTTGGTCCTGATTCACAGACATCATATTCCTCTGTCTCATGTCGATGATGTGGGAAATATTATGGCCCACCTTCGATCAGGTCACTTCTTGTCAACTTCAATTCATTATCTAATAAATTGATCTAGAGACTCACTTTTGGTAGCTTGGAGCCTGCATGCCTCAATGGCAGGTTCTTCGCATTCGACGTAAGGTCCACATCATTGGCCTTCGATCGACTGACTATGTGGGTGTTCGACACTAGATCACTGTTCACATTCCATGGATTGTATCTTTCATACCTTGAGAGCCATTGTCATTATTGGTGGTTCCTCTCGCGTATGTTAACAAATTTCATCATTGGCTGGTAATTAGACGATTTTCTTGCATGTTCAACTTCAGATCATATATTCACATGCTTGAATTTGTACTTGTTCAGATCAAGATGGAGCGCAAGACCCTAGGTTTTCTCTGATAAAATCCAGGTTGTGGGTTCTTTTTATATTATCATGACTTATTGCATGACCCTTTGATTGGATGGTTGTGACCATACCTGAGTCTATTTTTTGATCTTTTCTACTGGATGGCTACATCCATACCTAGATCTTAGTTTTTTATATACTCTTTTATGGATGGCTGCGCCCATGCCACATGTTCATGTATTAGAGATATCATTTGTATTTGTAATTGCAGGTTTTCTTATAGCGGTGTTTGGTTTGAATCCATTCTCATAAAGCATTTCACGCCTCCCTCTCCCTCGGACTTCATGCTTTAGGGGGCATCTATTACACAACTTTTTGTCACTGTCCCTACAATCCCCATCACGCACATTGGAGGGTCATTTCTGTGACTTCTAAATAGTGTCATGCCTTGCAAATAACATCATTACATCCCTTTTGATGAAGACAACATTTTTCTTGTTGACATTTCCTTGAGCAGAGCAGTAAAAATCCATGTTTTTTCCTTGGCGCGAGTATCTAGTTCTACCCTCGCGCCGAAGTGGAAGATTAAAACTAGGGCCCACGCCACCTGGCGCTTTGTCCCAGTGTAATGCCCAAGCCAAGCTATTTATGAAATGCTTTTTAAAAATGGAGGCGGAGGTTCCATTCCAACCACCTCCGGGATGAGTCATTGGGAGTGGTTGAACTGAAACAACCACAGGGCTCCTACTTTATTTAGTAGTTTCCACCTCCCTTGGAATATTCCTAAAGGATAGGCCTCCATTCCACCTTTGTAGGGATCCCAACCTCCTCCTTTCCCTCTATATAAACAAGCCTTATCTCTTTATGAAAACTAGTTGTAGCTGAAATTGTTGTAGCTGAAGCTGAACTTGAAGAACTGAACACATTATAGTTGAATAATTGAGTTATTGAGAAGGTAGAACAAGGATAAATCCATCGAGAGGTCCCTTATCCTGTCCGAATTCCCCGACGAGCTTTAAGACGTGCTTCATCCGAGCTGTGCTGGAAGAGACTGCAATGTCAGAGCATGGTTGTATCTCTTCTTTCTACCTATTAATATAAGTGACTATTGTCTGGTTCTTGTCTTTTGTTTTCTTACAAATGAAATATGCTAATATTCTCTGACTGATTAGTAGTTTTTGGATGAAATTAGTATGTGGTATGTGGTTTTTGTTTTCTGATCTCTATGTAGGTGTCCAAACGTGATAAGCGGAAGGGTTGTGACTTGTCTTCGATCAGGAGCGAGAAGTTATCATCATCACTACAAGTGTCGATGATAGATTTGGACCATAGGCAGGCCATCTTATTCGCATCCTCTTTCATTCAAATTTCTAGGAAACTACACTCTAGCATGATTCCTTGTTACTAGACCCACCCTAGGGATAGAGGGATCGTATCTATCTGCAGAGAGGATTTACATACATAACAACTGTGATAAATGTTTATTTTTCCTTGCTTAGGTCCAAACCCTCTTGTTTGATAACAACTTTCCAGATCAGTGATCCAGTCGCAGCCTTCTCCCCCGGTCCTCCAATGGCCATTCCACTATGCGTTACGACATTTACGCTTGGATATTTGTCTCGCAGCGCAGCCTTAACCCTCTGCACATTCTGCGTAGGTGTCGGTTGCTTCTCCTGCATTTTTTCTATCAAGATTGAAAAGTATTCAATCACATGATCCAGCTGTCTACAGTACCGGCAGGACTGCCTCGTAGGATTCGGACAATATCTTTCAAAGTGCCCTACTTATCCACAGTTATAACAAATCAATTTTCCTCGGCCCCGACCTGCGCTTCCACCTCGACCGCCTCCCCTGCCCCTAGCCGGGGAGCCGCCTATGCCTGCGGGAGACCTTGGTGACGCAGGATCCATTCACACCCTATATAAGTTTCCTCAATCTATCATCAGATCATACGTTCGATAGTTCTTCTTATCATGTCCTACTGACC
The DNA here is from genome assembly GCA_034641835.2 of Pinus albicaulis. Lineage (NCBI taxonomy): Eukaryota > Viridiplantae > Streptophyta > Pinopsida > Pinales > Pinaceae > Pinus > Pinus albicaulis. The sequence goes on from CM076570.1 coordinate 1,554,294,413, forward strand.
GACAAAACTTGCACCATTGCTGCTTTACTTCTAGGACATACGCACCTAGGTGGGGGCAATGGTTCATATCATGTAGGTCGGCTATGTGGCAATCCTCTCACCACAATGCAGGCTTGCTCGAGCCTAGAAGCAACGGACTAAGTCCTCTACTTGATCTTGGACGCAGCGGACTAGGTCCTCCTACTTGCATATAGTCTGTTAATAGAGGGCAGTTATCTTTGGTGCAACCATTTAGCGGTCATTCACTCGGTGTGAATACACAAGATACTTTTTTCGCACAGTAATATCTTAATCAACAATGATAAGGTCTTAAGAAAATTACCCAGAAACCCTTGAAGAATCTTCGCTCTTCTTCAGAGTAAAATACAAACTGATCGATGGTGAATTCCATCACGAAAACCTCCTAGCACACTGTCCACCCAGTGGTACACCATGCGAGTGATGGTGTTATCAGTCTTCTCTAACTTCTGGATCAATTCGGGGGTCCACTGCGTGACCCGTTCGTCCTTCCAAAACTTTTGAAAGTCGACCAACCTTGCGATCCACTCCTAGAGCTCGATCGCAATTGCACAAATAAGATCTCGTAGATATCTGTGAAAATATACTTATTTTTCCACTCCTCAGTGGTCAATCTCTTACTGTGGTTTTCTTTCATTGTGAACCCCTAAACTTTTTGTTCGAACCATTCATCAATTTCTTTTCTTTCAGGTTTTCAATACGACCTTCGCATTACCTGATCCCTCTCTCAAAATGCTCCCAGTCCTGGTAATGGAACCATTTGTTGGCTTAAGGGGTCCTGACCCAGGTTCAGAGGTTCAAGTTTTTCCAACAAACCCCTATAATACTAGCCCTTTCGGCAGTGACCTACTTGCGCATGCCAAAGTCTCACCTGAAGTAGTATGGGTGGGTGCTGGAACCAAGTTTCCACACCCTGGGAGAGGGTAGGTAAGTCAAGCAGAACTGCGTTCAATCTTATAGTGACCAGATATTATATCACAGAGCCTAGATCTATAGATTCCCTTTGCATCCATGTGCGCCACAACAATTATATTCACAGTAATCAACAAATCATGAGCTCATATAATGATAGCGCAGCTATTCCAGATATTCTTGCATGAAATGAAACAGGCAGATCCAGATCGCAGCATAAAAAAGTAACAAAAGTATGTTCACAACTTAAATCAATAACACATCAGCATATATTAATCAACCAAACATCACAAATTCATATCACAGTAATTCCAACAAATTCAGACATCCAACAATACTTCTGCATTCATAAATCCTTCAGATCTACTTACAATACCCAAAACCAAACCTGCGCACACATTAGCAGGGTCCACACACAGTAGGACAAATAATCTCTGCACACATAGCAATAGGAGTCCTTCCACAACAACCCTAACGATATCTATCAGCTCGCACTTAGCATCAATCTCTATTCAAATATGTCTTACAACTCAAAAAGGTTCAACTACTTATACTATTTTAGCCTAAACATCCAATGGTTCGCAAACCATGGTTTGCGGGCTCTAGGTCTACCCTTGACCCATTTACAATGCATTAGGGGCTTTGACCCACCCCAAAACCCCTACGTTAGACTAGGTATAATAAAAATATACAAAATGGACCAGTTTCGCAGCTTGCAGGGGACCCTGTTCCAACAAGTTGTCTGATGCATTATGTGAGATATCTTTCCACTTGTTAACTTCAACGCCTATGATTTTGTAGTTTCCTATGCCACTAAGAGAGTTTATTGCTCACGTTTCTAGTTTGCAGTAATTGTTTTATAACAGTTAAACATCTTCATGTTTTTCTCAATTCCTTTACATCCGTTTATGAGCTTTAGCACAATTTCTGTTCAATGATTTATATCATTAAGAATTAGTTTTTTCCACCCGTACTATAAGACTTCTTGTTATGCTTAATATAGAGGAATGTTAGCTAATTAGTTTGCAAGGAAATTCCATTGCAAAATTAAATAAGCGATTGTTGTTCAATTCGTTGTGTTTGTTGCTCCATTCAGTATAACTGTTTTTCAATTCATAAAGTGTGTTGTTCAACCATAGGTTATTCTCGTTGAGCTTATTTAAACAGACTAGTTAATGGAATTTTACAATTCCATTTCTTTTTTATTTGATTGAACTTCGAGAATTAGTTAATCTTCTTCATGGTAATATAGAGTAGCTATTTTTGATGTCACTCGCATATATTGTGCTTGCACTCTTGAAATAAGAAGACTTACCCTGGGTTGAAAATTGAATGAGAAACATAGAGGTTGCCTATAATAGACAATTTAATGAACCAACAACTCCCACTCCTCCTAGATATGTGAGTGGTGCAACATGTTGAGAGGACTCTTGGATTATCTTCCAATCAGGGGGTCTCCCTGGTGGAGTTCCTCCATGTACTGAAACATCAAGGCCTAGAGCAAGTTGTATATGTGAGTGCACTGATTTTCCCCTTCCCTTACTACGCAAGTCATCCTCCTTCTGTGCATAAACGTCCTGAAAAGGATGGGTGTGTATGTTCCCAATCACTGGATGTTGGCCCTCCTTCCCATCTTCTCCTACCTTCTACAAGATCACACAGTCTAAGGTGTCTTCTTCAGCTTTAATCAACCCATGTACACCCAGCATCTCATTAGTGTCAAAATTCTTGATCACAAGGGAATGATCTATCATAGTGTGTGTCCCCAAGGCTGTATTCAATGTTGGAACACACTTCCTCCATTTTTTTGTCCCATTTCCTATCAACATAGACACCTGCTGCTCCTGATATTCATATGTAAGATCCTTTTGAACTCCTTGCAAAGATAGATGAGTTCCTCTAGTTGAAGCAATTGCTTCATCTCCATATCCAAGTAGATCTCCTCCAACTGTCACAACATTGGAGGATCTTTCCAGCTCTTCCTCTTCCTTCTCTTCATCAATGGAGAATACCTCATCATTAAGAGATCCTTTGTCTTGATCTCCTTTTGAAAGAGGAATCCTCATGTCTTCTTCTTGAGAAACGGAGTTGGTTTCATCGATCCTTCCAACTCATGAAAAGGTTCTGATTTCTTGGGCTTGGTTAGCTCTCCCAAGGAAGTTTCAAAATGTTTCAGATCAAATATTTTCACTAACCTCTTAGTGAACTTTGCACAAGTAGATATATTTGCATCATTTAATGAAGAAGATTCATAAAACCACGAGGCATAAGCCTTACCTTCAATATGCAGTGCTGCTACTCTAATGGCTTTATATTCTGAAACTTGATGCAGATGGAAATATGTGTCTAGCTTCTTTACCCAAGCCTTGGCTATGCTCTTGGGTGACCCATCAAAGGTTGGTAGAAATAATATACCCAAAGTGTTCTACATGCACCCTCTTCTTCTATTGTGGTTACTGGGTATTCTATTTTCCTTGAGTTGATAAAATCCTTGGAAGCTTAGATGCTCTTTGAAAATTCTAGACTGAGATTCATATTCTTGGATATAGTCACCAAGAGTCTCCTCCTTTGGTGTTTCTCCTTCCTCCTCTTCCCTTGCCAAGAATGTAGGCATGGTAGCACGTTGTAGATCTGATGGTGTAGTTGCATGCTCACACCCATAATGTGAAATTTGGAGATTTATTCATGTATAAACTCTCTTGGAGAATCTCTATACATCTCCATCCTCATCTATATGATGTATTTATTAATTCCCTGCAAAGTTTGGAAAATAAGTCTTGAGAACTCCTTCCCTTTCATTTCTCCTAATAATGGGGTTTTACCCTTGTTTTCTTTATCATCTATATATTCATACTTTTGGTTTCTTCTGAGATACTTCCTCTCTCTATTTGTAAGAGGATCTCCTTCTTTTAATGAAACATTGGCTTAAGATGCATAGCCTGAGCCAAGATTATGATCTGATACCATTGTAACATTCCCAAATGGGAAAAGTAAGAATATAGTGCAAAATACTTGAATACCAGTGTAAAACATCATATGAAAACATGACGCCAACATGGAGCCTTTCCATTAAGAATGACAACAACAAAATAGTACAATATAGAACAAGCCTCCAATAAGAAAAACCCTCAATAAGAGGTGTTGCTACTATATCAAAAATGTCAGAAGACTGCTACAATGCAGTCAGAGGTGCACTGCTACAAAAAATGAACACAAAATATATATGGTTGTTATAAGCCTCAAAATATACAACAAATGAATATGTAGACTCTATACAACCTCCAACAAGAAACCAAAGAGAGTTTTCAGACATACACCAATATACAAGCTATGAATCAAAGCCCTTGGGTTGAAGATTCACTACAACACATAAACTGGAAAGGTGTGGCTGATTTGATATGCCAAATAGTGTAGTATCCTCCAATGGATCCTCTAGATGAAAGGCTGATCCCTTCACTAGGAAACCTCCTCCCTAAATGGTGTACTAAAACCACCCTGCAAGTCCTCCCTAAAAAGAACACAGTTCAAGACAGAAACTACCTTGTAGGGGAAAATAAATTAGTGGCCTGATGCCAAATGCTGCAATAAGGCTCAAGGTCCTTCCTTACTATCCTCCCAATGGAAAGGAACCCTCCTCCACTGAAAATAAGCACTGAAGTGACCCAAATGTGTTCTCTATTGCTGCAACTTACAACATAACACAACCCTCAACAAGATCTGCGATGTAGATGAAAGATGGAGCTTGGCCAAATGCATAAATATGGAAATGTAGTGCAAAGATCTTCCTAGAGGCTTCTCAAGGAAAGAGGTGGGATTACTGAATAGGCACACCCTGTGCTAAACAACATTACAATCTTAGCTAAACAGCTGAAGAAAGATATATGTCTAAACAAACCATATAATCAAAATATCATATCATTAAATGAATCCATATGGTTTCCCTCCTCTTCCATATATAAGTTACGATATTTCTAACCCTAGGCGCCACTCATTTAAGACACTACTTCCATGCAAAGAGTCTCTAAGTAAAATTGCGCTATCCCGCAATGAATTCCACTGCTCCATGAAAACGTTGTTGATTTGGTCAAAGTTGACCCAATCTAGGTATTCTAGCCCCTTTTCACACAGAAGGGTGCTCAATTAAGTTGCCAAGATGTCCCCCTTTCACATTGGCATTGATTTTATTCATATTAGGGAGATTTATGGATGTCCATATCCTCTTATTCAACAAACAAGAATTCAAAAACAAAAATTAATATTCCAACTAGCTCATGGCTAATTGGGAATATTACAAAAGGGAAGAGACAAGTATTTTCACCTAAGTTTGCGAGGAGTGTTCTTACATTTGACACCATTGTTGATAATGTCAGAGTTACGTAGTGGAAAAACAATAAACACACACAGCAATCAAACATGAAGACAAGAAATTTAACGTGGTTCACCCAACCAATATGGGCTACATTCACCAAACAGAGGTATCAGAAATCTTATTCATCAATAGGAGATTACAATAGCAGAATTACTCATCTGCACCTTCTCTTCACACACCTCACATCTCATATTCATTTGCCTCTACAGGCTTACAATTTATAGATGTAGAGAAGAAACTAAATCATAAATTCTATCACACCAAACTAGGATAGAATATCTCCTCATGCTGATTTGATGCCATCAGTTTTGGAACAAACCCCTTGTTGGAATTATCTATGAGATTTTCTCCAAAATAATAGATAAAAAATCTCAACAATCTCCACCTTGACAAAAATTATCCTGATACCTCGTTCCTTTATTATTTTTATTTTCTTTGCAAGCTAAGAGAAGCCAAACACCATCATAGCTTCTCTAATAAAACTGGTTTCGTGTACATGTCTGCACATTTTTCCTTTGTATGCACTTATTCAAGAGAGATGCCCCGTTCAGTGATAGCATGTCTTACAAAATGGTACTTTATAGGTATATGCTTTGATTTACTATGATAGGCTAGATTTTTAGCCAAGTGAATTTCACTTTGACTATCACAAAATAACTTAATGTTGTCCTGTAACCTACCAAACTCACCAAACAAACCTTTCAACCAAACCACTTCTTTGCAAGCATGGGAAGCAGCTATGTATTCTGCTTCTATAGTGGATAAAGCAACATTGTTTTGTAGCTTTGACATCCAACTAATAGCTCCACCTGCAAGAGTAAAGACATATCCTAAAGTTGACCTTCTCTTATCCAAATCACCTACAAAATCGGAATCAACATATCTACAAACAAATTCACTACTTCTGTCATAAGTGATACAATAATCACTTGTTCCTCTCAGATACTAAAGCACCCATTTTGTTGCTGACCAGTGTTCTTTCCTTGGATTTTCCATATATACCTTCTGACAACCCCAACTACATGTGAAATATCTGGTCATGTACAAACCATTGCATACATCAAAATTCCTACTGCATTAGCATAAGGTATTCGAGACATATATTCCTTTTCTTCATTTGTGTTAGGACATAAACTTGAAGAAATCTTAAAATGGGAAGCTAAAGGGACTGAAACTGGTTTCACATTGTTCATACCAAACCTTAAGAGTATTTTCTCAATATACTTATCTTGTGATAACCACAGCTTACCATTTCTCCTATCTCTGAAAATCTCCATGCCCAAAATTTGTCTTGTTGCTCCTAGATCTTTCATATCAAATGTCCTAGCCATTTGAGCCTTTAACATGTTGATCTCAGTTATGCTTTTTCTTGCTAAAAGCATACCGTCAATATACAACACTAAGATAATGAATATGCCATTACTTAATTTCTTAAAGTAAACACAATGATCATATTCACTTCTTATATAATTTTGGCTCATCAAGAAAGAATCAAATTTCTTGTACCATTGTCGAGGTGACTGCTTCAGACCATAAAATGATTTCTTGAGCCTGCAGAAAAATTTCTTGTTGCGATTTTGAACAAACCCTTGAGGTTGTTCCATATAAATCTCTTCATCTAGATCTCCATGTAAAAATTCAGTCTTAACATCTAGTTGTTGTAATTCTAAATCAAGTAAAGCAACTAATGCTAAGACAATCCGAATTGAAACAATTTTAACAACTGGTGAAAATATCTCATGAAAGTCAATTCCTTCTTTCTGAGAAAAACCTTTTGCGACCAGCCTCACTTTGTACCTGTCTTCTTTATCATCAACACCCCTTTTCAATTTGTAAACCCATTAAATCGCACAGTTTTTCTGTCTTTAGGAAGTTCCACTAGATCCCATGTGGCATTTTTGTCTAATGCCTTCATCTCATCCTTCATAGCCTCTTTCCACTTATTACTATTAGAACTTTCTATAGCTTCCTGATAGCACAAAGTTTCATCATCATTAGCGGTTAAAGCAACTGAAGTAACATAATCATCATACCTTTTAGGGGGACGTCTGATTCTCGTGGACCTCCTTAAAGATGTTTCTGGTTCTTCCACAATTTTTTGATTATTATCTATAGGAACTTCTTCATGATCAGCATCTGAAACTTGTTCATGGTCTGTATCTGAAACTTTTTCATCTAGACTATCATCAGTATTTGAATTGGTTTCAAACTGAATATGTTGAAGCTTAGGTACATTTTCCTGTTTCAATTTATTATCTACATCTAGATTATCAAGTGAAGATTCATTGAATTTAACATCTCTGTTAATGACGATATTGTGAGTAGTAGGATCCCACAACTTGTATCCCTTAATCCCATCACCATATCCAACAAAGATATATCTTTTTGATTTAGGATCTAATTTAGAATGTTGATATTTCAGAATTAGAGCATATGCATCACAACCAAAAACTTTCAATTTAGAATAATCACAAGGATGACCTTTCCATACCTCTTGAGGAATTTTGCATCCTATTGCAGTTGATGGTGATCGATTTATCAGATAGCAAGCCATAGATACTGCTTCTATCCATAATTCCTTCTGCAAATTAGCGTTACTCAGCATACTTCTTGCTCTTTCTAAAAGAGACCTATTCATGCGTTCAGCAACTCCATTTTGTTGAGGAGTACAAGCAGTAGTTCTATGTATTTAGATCCCAGTATCCTTGCAATAATTATCAAATTCCTTTGAAGTAAACTCACCACCATTGTCAGTTCTTAAACATTTAATGGTTCTTCCAGTGATGTTCTCTACTAATGCTCTAAACTTCTTGAAAACTGTGAATAAATTAGATTTTATTTTTAACATGTAGACCCATACTTTTCTAGAGAAATAATATATAAAAGATACAAAATATGATGATCCTCCATATGAGGTTGTAGGAGATGGACCCCAAACATCAGAATGGATATAATCAAGGATTCCTTTACTAGTATGTTTTCCAGTTTTAAATTTCTGCTTACTTTGTTTCCCATATGTACAATGTTTGCAGAAATATAATTTAGAAGATTTTAAACTAGGAAGTAACATTCGATCAGATAAAAATTTTAATCCTCTTTCGCTCATATGACCCAACCATTGATGCCATAGTCGAATAGAATCATTGTCTTTTTCAGATATAGTAGAAGCATGATCTGACCCTGTTCTTCCTTCTAACTAAAAAAGATTTCCAACCTTCTTTTATTTCATTACTAATAGGATTCCTTTGTAAATTTTCATTACTCCACCTTTAATAAAAATTTTATATCCATTTGTGTCTAACACTCCTAGAAAAATAAGATTTTTCCTAAGTTCAAGCACATGTCTTACATCAGTTAAGATTTATTTGTCCCATCAAACATTTTAATCTGGATGCTTCCAATTCCCACAACATTACATTAGAAATCATTACCCATGTAAACAACTCCATCATTGATTGATTTATAAGATTTAAACCACTCTTTATGAATGCACATGTGATTGGACGCACCAGAATCTAATAGCCAATGTTGATCATGATTTAACAAATTAACTGATAGAACTTCATTACTTATACCTGAACTGGATGCCGAACCTGAACCTGTATCTGTTATGTTTACCTCTTTTTTTTCTGTTGAAGAGTCTCCTTTGGATGTTTGTTGTCTCTTCCAACAGTCCTTCTTCAAATGTCTCGATTTTCTGCAAAACCGGCATTTTATCTTACACTTCTTCCCTTTCGATTTTGACCGAGAATTTTTCTTCTAATTGAAGCATTTTTCTTTAGAACAACCTCTAACCATCATTGCTTCTGATGTAGAGGTTTCTAAATTTTATCTTTTCCTAGTTTATTCAGACAGCAAAGCTCCAACAACATCATCGAATTCAAGGGTTTCTGATGAACTAAGACTTATAGAAGTAACAAAATGATCCCATGACTCAGGCAGAGAACATAATAAATTTAAAGATTTATCTTTTGAATCAAATTTTACTTCTATGCTATCTAACTGCACCAAGAGAGTATTAAAGGTATTCAAATGATTAGTTATTGATGTACCTTCCTTCATGCGCAAGTTGTACAACTGTCTTTTCAAAAGAATCCTGTTGGTTAAGGATTTCGTCATGTACAATTTTTCTAACTTGGTCCATAAACCAGCAAATTTTTTCTCTTACACGATGTTAAATAACACATCATCTGCCAAACACAACTGTATGCCACTCAGTGCTCTGTTATCGATGTCACTCCATTCGTCATCTGTCATGGTGTAAGGTTGTTTGGATTTTCCCAAAAGTTCCTTCACTACACCTTGTTGTACGAGTAGATCGTGCATCATAACTTTCCAGATCTCAAAGTTATTTTTCCCATTAAACTTCTCGATCTCAAACCGAGCACTTTGAGTTTTTGACACTTTGAGTAGTTTGTGTCAAAAAAATTCCAATTTCAAATCTTAATAAATGAAGATTTTATTTTTTATCAAAATTATTAATTTTGATTAAAAAATTCCCTTTAAAAAAAAATATGCAATTCCTTTCGCACATTCCACCATCAAAAAAACTAGTTCCTAAGCCCTAGGCCCTAGGCCCTACACAAGTGCATATTTCAAATGTTTAAATCAATAAAGTGCCACCATATATCAAAAAATATATCGATTTATTAAAGTGCCACCATATATCAAAAAATATATAAATCGATATATTGCCACCAGCATTCACAGTATATCAAACAATAAATCGATATATATTGGCATTTCAAAATACAAATCAATTTAATCACTTTACTATTATGTGTGTACCCCAGCTCACATTCACTATTTCCAGCTCACGACATGTCCAGCTCCAGCTCACGAGCTCACGACGCTGTTCAATTTAACAATTCACGCGCTCCTCACATAGTCACGTTAGTCTCACTCCATGGTTCCGCTTCCAGGATGCGACGAACAGACCTCCATCGTGGGAAATCGACCATCGGCATTCACCAATCAGTCCACGACATTCATCATAGCGGACCCGGCCTCATGGTATTACGATCCACACAAGGAGCCATGGTCCATGACTCTGCGTTATTTTTTACATTCCACAGTCCCGGCTGTCACGGCATCACAGCCACGATCCACGCTGATCCAGGCCCGGTCAATGGCTCTGCAGTCCATGTAGAGTCACCGCTGGCTTTGTTCGAGCATAGGGGGATGCTGACAGTGCGATTGATAGGCTCACAGTTATGCAATAATAGCCACGAACTCGGCTTTACGAGCTCTACACAACCAATACCAAGCTCCGATACCAATTGTCAGAGTTACGGAGCGGAAAAACAATAAACACACACAACAATCAAACGTGAAGACAAGAAATTTAACGTGGTTCACCCAACCAATCTGGGCTACATCCACCAAACAGAGGTATCGACAATCTTATTCATCAACAGGAGATTACAACAACATAATTACTCATATGTACTTTCTCTTCACACACCTCACATCTCATATTCATTTGCCTCTACAGTCTTACAATTTATGTAGAGAAGAAACTGAATCATAAATTCTATCACACCAAAATAGGTTAGAATGTCTCCTCATGTTGATTTTATGCCATCATTTTTGGAGAAAACCCCTTGTTGGCATTATCTACGAGATTTTCTCCAAAATATATATAAAAAATCTCAACAGATCAATGTGAGATAGAGAAGAAACCTCTTTTCCATAAACATAGTGAGTCAGCACCAATGGAGGTTGAGGTAACATAGCATGTAGAGGTCATATTAGCTGAAGAGATCATCAGAGAGAAAGATAAAGAAATATCAGAATTGAAGGAGGCCTTCTCCATTTCCAAATCTCAAGTTACTTTCCTTCAGCATGAAAATTTTCAATTGAAATTGAATCAGCTCCTACAAAGCAAGCCCAAGTCACACATGAAGGAAAATAGAGGTAAAGGCAAGAAGATTATTGTTTTTGACCAAATGTAGGACATGGAGGCTGAAACACAAACAAAAATACCAAAAACAAGAGGCATCAAAAGGGCACTGGAGCGAGAAAGATAGTCAACTCATCAATCTGAAGAGTTGACCTTTGATGAGGTTATTGCCATGGAGATCAATGAGGACAAAGAGCTTTGATTTCCAAGAGTTAATGAGCATTTGGAGAAGCTTTTAAAAAAGGCTAAAAGAGATAATAACCTGCAAAGATACATGACAAACCACTATCGCACCAGGAACACCATTTCTCAAATAAGGTTGAAACAACTAAAGAAAAGTCTTCAAGAGGCACAAATTAAGCTCAAAGAGAAGGATAGCTTGGACTTATTGACTGAATATTATTTAGCTATGTAGCCCTTCCCTCACAGGTGCTACATTACCAATTTTGAGAATTTTTTAAAATTCTTGGTATTTTATATGATTTTTGCAGAATTCTGGAAATTTCTCACTGCAGAAGGGTAACAAACTTTTGTTACTCTTATTTTAGGGGCATCCAAATGATGATTTATTTACATGGATGGATGTATTTTGATGATTAAATCACAGATCAGGAACCCCCATGGCATGACAAGATGTAATTTTGGAGAAAAATCTCAAAAAACACTAATTTTTCATGTTTCTGCCTCCTTTTCAGATCCTCTGTTATTCTTTTGGAGTAACCTTCGGAGAATGGAGTTTTGAAGGACTTCCCGTGGTCCATTTTGAAAAATTAAAAATGTTATGGAAACTAGAGACATAGGCTAGTTGATAGTTCTTTCAAAAGTGGATTTGGAATCTTAAAAGTGCATCCAAACTTCTGTTACACTTCTGCAAAGTGTTCTTCTCTCATAAATGTCACAAGTCAGCATTGGATTCCTCAGGACACTAGTCAAGCTAAAAAATGGTCACAAATATGAGGCATTGATTTTATATGAGTTGGAATTAGATTTATTGGGTTGGTTTTTGCCTCCTATCATGATGGAATATGTAATTAATGTAAGGGACAAAAACTCCCAGTTTATAGCTAAAATTCGAGAATGATTTCTAACCTCCCTAGAAACTAGGAAATGACTCATCTTTTATATTTATGATCCATTTTGGATGGGATTTCGACCTGATGAGGTGTCATAGTCCATATTTTATGTAAGTAGACTCTCTTTAGTCCCTTTTTGGGTTGGATAGTCTCATATTGCAGTGGAGCTCTTTTAATCTGCTTTTGGAATGAAATCAAAGACAAGTTTCCAAGGATTGTGTTGAGATACTTGTGGTATTCTTTGGAGCATATTTTTTTCTCATGTATGTTTATAATTTCATGCTTAATACCATGTATTCTTACTCATATGTGTTTATCTTGTAATTTTATGAGTAGAAATCATGTTTATGCATGCTCTATTTTAGACAAGGTTAATCATACTATGTTTATTTGCTTCTAAACTGATTGAATTCACCTCAGTGCTCATTCAAAATCTCCTCCATTTCATCATATACCAAATTAATTATTAAAATTATTTCAAACTACATATCTTACCTTACATATTCTCTACAGATTCACCTTGAATTTTACACCTAAAAACCTTATACACAGTCTACTCACTGTCTTTTCTATCCAGCACTCAAAACATCAAACAAATTCTATTGATTGAGCTTACATACCTAGCCTTAGATAATTAGATACCCAGTCATTCCTTTGACTATAAATTGAAAATGAGAGAGCCCTCCCTGGTCCTGGTAGGGTTAGCTACTTGACCTAAATTTTGGTCTATGGTTACCTTTCTCCAATCCTATTGCCAGCCTTGGGAAGTTGGGGAGAGTGATAACATTGTGCATATACAACACAAGACCACCTACATATTAAATGGTAAGTATTTCATTCAAATAAGAGGAAAATACCACCGGTTTTGCTTGGATCATAACTTGAGAGGAAAGAAAATTTGTGGGCATGCCAATCCAAGCTTAGTTGAGTTGATGGATGAAGGGCCTAAAATTTTGGGAGTAGATTTAAGGCTTATGTACCATGTTCATTAAATCTAGACAGACTAAAATATTTTATGATAATTTCCAAATTGAATATGATATCCATAAAAAAAATAATATAAAAACCTTGGACATGGAATACATCACCTAGATCCATTGGAATGTACCCGACATTTTAATGGGAGACACCCAAGGAAATACTTTGTTCCAAAAATAGTATAATTTCCAAAAAAACGTTTTCATGAGGGATCCAGTAGGAAAAAATTGGTTAAAAAGATAGAGGAAAAGGGATGAGGAAAAATGGAATCTAGAAAATATACCTAGCTTAAAATATCAATTTATACCTAAACTACTCAACCCTAGCAATCTCTCGGTTGATATCGAATCTTTACATGGGCTTGTATATATTATTTCAATTAATTGTAAAGACAAGAAATTAACTCACTAATAGAAATTAGGCCCATGAGGTTTTAACTAGAGGGGAAGGCACTAGATTTGATCCTATGCACTCCAAACCTTACACTTTATAGAAAGAGGAAACCCAAAACAAACACGGAAATGATAAATCAATGTAATAACAAAGGTTAGTATCGAATTAATTGCTATATATAAGCCCAAAAATGGACCACTTTGTGACATACCTTTGAGCCTTGCTGCCCCATGGGTGATGGGTAATGATGGTGGTATTGGTATTTTTTTCATTATCTATAAGTAAGGAAATCTCCTAAATGATGAATGGGTCTCACACCATTGATATTGGGGTGGGTTATCTAGCACATATATTAAGGAGGTTAGTGCGAAAATTTCCATTCTCCTCTCATACGATCCACGCATTCTCTCTATTTAATGCTCCATATTTGTCTATGGGAGCATAGTATGAAAACAAAAATTGATCGATATAGGGAGTTACAGGGAAACTTGTATATTTCGCTAAAAAAAACCTTTGAAACAATAAAACCTCTAACTTTCTAAAAGAGAGTCTTTTTATGGAAATAATGGGCTAGACACTCCTCAGTTTGGGCTCGATATTCATCCCATATACCTGTCCATACAATGGTTTGATTTCACTTGAGGAGAATGTGAAATGGGAAATGTTCGACTGCACACACATTGGTGGCATTCAAATATGTCATAGAACAAAGTCTTGTAACCCTTAACCTCTTATGGACTAGAACAAAATAAAAACCCAGTTAACCCAATAATTATCATGTCCTCTCAACTTAGTCCCTACATCTTCCTTGGCTTCCCCTGTGACTTAACCCCTCTTTTCACATTCAACCAAGATGAAAAGGATTCAATTTCAATAAGAAGAATGACCAAGATTAGGAACCTTGAGAAATTTTTAGTCCATGCATTCTCCTTGGATGTGTCTGCAACTCAACCCCCCCTCAGCTCCTTCAACAGAGATAAAAAGGCTTCAATTTCAATATAAGAACTAGCGGGATCAAGAAACTTGAGTAAGTTTTAGTCCCTTCATCCTCCTTGGCTACAACTATAACTCAACCCTTCATGTTACTTGAACTGGGTGAAAAGAGGAAGAAATAACGGGATCATGAAAATTGAGAAAACTACAATATTTCAGTCGAGAAAAATTGTGCCATTTCATTACTAAGAAAAACATTATGTCACGAGAGAGACAAAATAATCAAAATAAAATAGTGGTATGTCATGAGAGAGACAAAATTATAAAAATAAAATATTAATTAAAATAGAAAAGGGCCAGTTGAAACGAATCTATTAATTCATCTCAAATTAATGTCTTAAAAGGCCCCTATGTGTAGTAGTGTTAGCACTATAATTGTAGCTCCAAAAATATAAATAACAAAAAAAGCAATGGCATTAAACATTTTATGTATTTTTGTCTAGATTCAAAGCACACACAAAATCAAAAATATTAAAAGTGTTCAAAAGACCATATGAAGCCCAAATTTATGAGATTCATAACGAATTCCTTAGGCTCCAAGCATAAAACTCAATAGCTCAAATGCTAATAACTAATATCATATTGCAATATAACTGGTTTGAATTTCAAGAACTTGTCTAGGCCTCATTGACCTAGGATATGCTTTTGCACTGCCAATTTTTACCTGTAGTGATGTACTTCTTAATCCCATTAACCTAACTTTGAGTTAATTCATTAGACATTAATTAAAAATATTATTTAGGTAGGAAATATTTCTCTTAAATGCCAAGAGAACAATGAAATGCAATAAAGAATAACTCAGGATCAATCAGAAAACATAAACTCAAAGCATGTAAAATGATCACATATGAATAATAGGTATTAATCATCTACACAAATCCCTAGCATAAAGAAATAATCAACTACAAGAGTGTAGGTACCAATAATATAAGCAGTCAAGAGTATTGTTGAAATACATAAAGCAATTTACTAAGATAGTTACAAACATATAAAGTCTCATTTTTTCTAATGGTATCATCAATGGATAGTTCAATTGCAATTCTATGTGGTAAGCTAAATATAAATAGTAGGAAGAAAGGATGTTTATCCAATATATTCAGAAAACAAAATATGAAACTATAGAAGTTTTTCAAGATCCACTCATAAACTAACTCTGCCATAACGTTTAAAATAAGTAAGCTATGAAATTCAACAATGTTAGGTCCCTATATCACTAGTATAGTCCCTTATTATTGTTAGTGTAACCCCCTTATTGTTATTATTGTACCCTTGTAACCCCCATTTTTTTATTATTGTGCCCTTAAATTATTATTGTTAGGTCGGCTAGGATTACATTGTGGCCCACTAGGATTACATTATGACCCCATGGACTCCTATATATAGAAAGGAGGTTTTGTGAATTGTATCATCCAAGAATTGTTCATTTATGTAATGTATTGGAGGTTTCCCCCTCGAAGTGGCTTATTTCTAAGGCGTTGATATCTCTTTTCTTCTATTTTCGCTGCTCCAAACAGGTCATCGTGGCATTTTCGCTATAAATTTTTTTTACGAAGTTTCAGAAGCTGAAATTTTTTGGGTGCAAAGCCGAAATCATGAGGAAGAGTTTCTAAAAATTTTAGAGCTTCGTTCGCAATATTTTCGAAGATATGATCTGTGGAAGTTAGGTCTTTTTTCAGGATCCTAAACAGGTCATCGTGGCATTTTCACTATAACTTGTTTTCTACTAAGGTTCAAAATCTGAAATTTTTAGGGTCTGAAGCTGAAATCCTAAGGAAACTCTTCAAAACATTTCAGAGCTTGGTTCACAATATTTTTGAAGATATTATCTGTGGAAGGTAGTGCTTTTTCAGGCTCTCGAATTTCATCTCAAAGAGGTGATCGTGGGAAAATATTCATAAATCTCTCTTTGAGCATTGGATTGGAGTGCCGTAAATATTGGTCGCAAGTACATGGACTATAGTTTCTTGGCTATAAATTTTAGATCCTAAGGATGAAACAGTGACACGTGGCAAGTCGTACAATTTCGCTCTACTCAACCAGTCCAAAATTGGGTCATTGTGAGAGATTGGACATAACTTTGTCTTGAAGAATCCAAATTAGATCAGACCTGTGGCATTTGAAAGAAGCTTCAGAGGGCTACTATAAGGCTGAATTTCAGATATTGAAGATTTTCAATTACAAAGATAATTCAATTTCAATATTCATCTCCTCAAATCAAGTAAAAGGTGTGCATTTTTTTCCGAATTGCATAAGTCTTGTTTGAAGAATCAAGTTGAATTGATTCCAAGGGCATATTGTAGAATAGATATCAATATTGGATTATAAAATGGCCCCTAAAAAGAATTCAACACCCATTAAGCCTTTAGAAGGCTCTACTATGACTCATGAAGACGAAGAATGGCAACATGACATATCAAAATTACAAGAGCAAGTGCAACAAATTTCTCTCTCGCAAAGAACAACAAAAAATGAAATGGAAGTTTTGAAGAAAGGTGTGGATACTAAGATGGATGGTTTGAAGAAAGGCGTGGAAGCTAAGATGAATGGTTTGGAATCTAAGATGGATGGAATGGAAGATAAGATGGATGACATGGAAGCTAAGATCGATGAAAAAATGAAAGACAACATGGAAAACATGAAGAAGGATCTAAAAGTAGACATCAAAGGTTTGGCAAAGTTGATTGAAGAAATGTTTCCTAATGGTGAAAATATAGTAGAGGAAACTTAGATGAGAAAAAAATAAATGTTAATCATGATTTCATAAACTCTACTGTTGGAGGGAAGAACCACCATATTCCAAAAATGGATATGAGGAAGTTTGATGGAAAGGATCCTGTAACATGGATACTACAGATGGAGCAATATTTTGATCTCCATAGTGTGCAAAACACACAAAAGGTACGCATTGCAACTTTACATTTAGAACAAAATACATTTGTATGGTATCGATGGCTTTGCTCCCGTAAAATTTTTTTCACTTGGTCAATTTTTACGGAGGAAATGATAGCACATTATGAGGATACAAAGAGAAACACCTTCTTTAGCCAATTGATAAATCTCAAACAAAAGGGTTTAGTGGGGCAGCACATTGAGGACTTCCAAAAATTGAATATAAGGGTAACTAATATTCCGGAGGAACACAGGATTGATCTCTTCATAGGCACTCTAAAGGATAACATCCAACATGAAGTTCGTGTTTTGGAACCTGATTCATTGGAGAAGGCATTCAGGTTGGCAAGAAAAGTTGAATGTAAAATTATGGCGACAAGGAAGCCTACCACTCAATTCTATAAAAAAGGAAGTGTTGCTACGCCTAGATTTCCACAACCTACAAGGTTGAC
Organism: Pinus albicaulis; assembly: GCA_034641835.2. Lineage (NCBI taxonomy): Eukaryota > Viridiplantae > Streptophyta > Pinopsida > Pinales > Pinaceae > Pinus > Pinus albicaulis. The sequence goes on from CM076570.1 coordinate 1,554,312,392, forward strand.
ACCACAACAATTGGAAGAAAAAAGAGCAAAAGGGCTTTGCTATAGTTGTGATAGAAAATACACTAAAAGTCATAAGTGTGCTGAGAAGAAATTATTTTACATAGATTGTGAAGAAGAAGAAGAAAATGAACAAGAAGAGGATATACACCAGGAACCAGCCCTAGAAGAGGAAGAAATGAATCCGACCATATCGTGTAATGCACTGGCAAGAATTACCACTTCTCAAACTCTCAAGATAGAAGGACATATCAAGAAGAAAAAGGTAATAGTGTTGATTGATTCAGGTAGCACCCATAATTTTATTCATTGTAAGGTAACCAAGGAATTAAATTGTTTCCTATACCCAGCACCAGAATGTCAAGTGATGGTTGCAAATGGAGGAACTATAAATTGCTCTGGAAAATGCCATAATATCAAGCTAACCATGGGGGAATATGTATTTACTAGTCCAATGATTTCCATTCCTATGGGAGGTGCTGATGTTGTACTAGGAGTACAATGGTTACAATCTTTGGGGACGATACCTTTTAATTTTCAAGAAATTTTCTTGAAATTTTTTTCAGAAGGAAAGGAAGTCAAATTACGAGGTATTGTAGGGAAGCCAAGAAGGATAATCAGCTCTAATGTCATGAAAAAGCTTCTAAAGAAATAAAAACGAGGCGTAATTGCGCAATTATGCTCACTAGAAGTTCCAACATCAAAATCATCTATTTCTGCAGATCTCCAACAAGTCTTGGACAATCATTCCAAGGTGTTTGAAACTCCCAAAGGACTCCCACCTATTCGTGATCATGATCATGCTATTCATTTGATTCCAGGAAGTGTTCCTCCAAACATCGGGCCTTATAGATATCCTTACATCCAAAAGAGAGAAATTGAACGTATGATTGCAGAAATGTTAGAGGCGGGTATAATTCAACCTAGTCAAAGTTCTTTCTCTGCTCCTGTAGTATTGGTACACAAGAAGGATGGATCATGGCGCATGTGTCCGGATTATAGGGAGCTCAATAAGCTCACCATTAAAGATAAATTTCCCATTCTGTGATTGATGAATTATTGGATGAATTACATGGAGCAATTTATTTTACCAAGTTGGATCTTCGTTCAGGATATCATCAAATTAGAATGAAGACTGAAGATATTCCAAAAAAAACATTTCGAATTCATGAGGGTCATTATGAATTTTTGGTCATGCCTTTTGGCCTTACCAATGCACCTTCTACATTTCAAGGGTTGATGAATTCCATTTTCAAACCCTTCCTTAGAAAATTTGTGCTAGTATTTTTTGATGATATACTAATCTATAGCGGGTCTTGGAAGGATCATGTTGAACATGTTGACAGGGTGCTCAAACTATTGCAGGAGAAACAATTATATGCAAAAACATCCAAATGTTTCTTTGGAGTACAAGAGGTGGAATATCTGGGTCATATTGTGTCTCATGAGGGTGTTAAAGTAGACCCTAACAAAATTAAAGCCATTAAGGAATGGAAAGTCCCCACAACCATAAAGCAGTTGCGAGGATTTCTCGGGTTAACAGGGTATTATCGCAAGTTTGCTAATAATTATGGGAGAATAGCAGCACCTCTAACAACATTATTGAAGAAAGATGCATTTTCATGGACTCCTGAAGCAACTAAGGCCTTTGAACATCTTAAAGAGGCAATGTGCCTAGCACCGGTCTTAGCTACGCCAGACTTCACAAAAACCTTTATTGTGGAAAGTGATGCCTCAGGAAATGGAATTGGTGCAGTTTTAATGCAGGAAGGAAGACCCATTGCTTTTGAAAGTCGTCCAATCAAAGGAAAGTATTTACAGAAACCTGTTTATGAGAAGGAAATGTTAGCAATACTGCATGCACTAAAGAAATGGCGAACTTACCTAATGGGAAGACACTTCAAGGTAAAAACTGATCATGATAGTCTTAAACACATTTTGGAACAAAGACTATCTTCAGAAGAGCAACAAAAATGGTTCACAAAGATGTTGGATTATGACTTTGAAATAATCTACAAAAAAGGAAAACTTAATGTTGTTGCAGATGCACTCTCAAGAAAGAATGAAGAGGTGGAAGCATTGCTTTGTGCCATTTCTATTATCCAACCAGATTGGATAACCGAAGCAAGAGATGAATGGAAGAAGGACAAAGATGTATGGACACTCATTCAAAAGTTGCAGAAAGATCCTAGTACATCTAATACATTTAGTTGGAAAAATGATTCCTTATGGTACAAAGATCGCTTATATCTTTGTAAAAATTCCCAACTAAAACAAAAGATTCTTCTGGAATTGCACACTTCTCCTTTAGGAGGACACTCAAGATTTTTAAAAACTTACCACAGGGTGAAGAAAGAATTTTTTTGGGATGACCTTAAATCTGATATTCAAAAGTTTGTGGCGGAATGTTTGGTTTGCCAGCAGAATAAAGTGGAGACAATTAAGACCCCGGGACTTCTACAACCTTTATCCATTCTAAGTCAACGTTGGGAGGAGATTTCAATGGATTTTATCACAGGTTTACCGAAGTCCGAAGGCAATAATTTCATCATGGTGGTAGTTGATAGACTTACCAAGTATGCACACTTTTGTGCATTATCTCATCCATTTAAAGCAAGTACAGTTGCTACTACATTTATGGACACAATTCAGAATCTACATGGAAACCCAAGGGTTATTGTGAGCGACAAAGATCCCATTTTTACTGGAAATTTTTGGACGAAGTTATTTTCTTGTTTGGGTACTCAATTAGCTCATAGCTCATCTTATCATCCTCAATACGATGGTCAAACTGAGATAGTAAATAAATGTTTGGAAGGATATCTTCGTTGTTTTGTATCTGATAAACAAACACAATGGGTCAAGTGGTTACCTCTCGCTGAATGGCGGTATAACACTTCCTTCCATACTGCAGCAAAAATGACCCCATTTATGGCACTTTATGGATATCATCCACCATCCATCACATCATATTTAAGGGAAAATTCGAAGGTTCAAGCAGTGGAAGATCACATCGAGCATCGGCAAGAAGTTCTCCAACTCTTAAAGGATAACCTGAATTTGGCACAAAATCGAATGAAACAACAGGCAGATCAACATCGTAGCGAGAGAAGTTTTGATGTAGGAGATTGGGTATTTTCACGGCTACAACCATACAAACAAATGTCCCTCAAGCAAGCAAAGAAGGATAATAAATTATTGCCAAAGTACTATGGTCCTTACAAGGTGTTGCAAAAGATTGGTACTATGGCATACAAATTGGAGCTTCCTGCTTCTTCGCGAGTACATCCAATTTTCCATGTTTCATGCTTAAAGAAGGTTATAGGTGAAAATCTTCCAGTTCAAACAATATTGCCAGAACTTGATGAGGAAGGAAAAATAATATTGGAACCTGAAGTGGTCATGGAAACAAGAACTCGACAGCTATGGAATCGATCAATTTCAGAGTATCTCATCAAGTGGAAGAACTTACCCACTGAAGATTCTACATGGGAGGATGAGAATTTTATACAGAAGCACCTAGAGCTACTCAAGCGTTGAGGACAACACTTTTTGAAGAAGAGTGGCATGTTAGGTCCCTATATTACTAGTATAGTCCCTTATTGTTGTTAGTGTAACCCCCTTATTGTTATTATTGTACCCTTGTAACCCCCATATTGTTATTATTGTGCCCTTAAATTATTATTTTTAGGTCGGCTACGATTACATTGTGGCCCACTAGGATTACATTATGGCCCCATGGACTCCTATATATAGAAAGGAGGTTTTGTAAATTGTATCATCCAAGAATTGTTCATTTATGTAATGCATTGGAGGTTGCCCCCTCGAAGTGGCTTATTTCTAAGGCGTTGATATCTCTTTTCTTCTATTTTTGGAGCTGGTTACACAACAAACAACCTAGAGTGATCAACCATATCAGCTATGGGCCTAAAATTTCTGACATTGGAAGAAAAAAAATACTAGAGATTCACCAACAACCATGCATCTCTATAACAAGGACAAGGATAAGGTATAAGATTTTCCATATTGGAGTTGTCACTAATATTTTCTTCAAAAGGGTAAACATAGAAAAACCAGAACTTGTTTTCCTTCTTTGATGAAAAGGTTTTCCAAATTGGTGAAAATAAGCTTACTAGGAGTTAGGCCCAAGAAAACGTGGTATGTATAAATTGACTAATCTCATTTGATAAAAAATTGCATGGGTGCATCACCATGGTCCAAGATGTTGAAAAATAACCAAAACCATGAATACATTGTTCATCAAGACAATTTCACAACAACAACAATCTTAGCTTCAATGGTCCAGCTACCTAGCACTCTTATCTCCAACATAACATTTGGCTTCTAGAAGAGTCATAATTCATGATACGATAAATAAATTAAACTATAGATACTACTTTACCATTAATTACTATGTGAATTTAAGGGAAGAAAAAATCATTGTATATACATCTTTTTTACCCTCCAGTTTTGTTTCTGCATTGACAATTTTGTTAATGATTAAAACAACAGTTTTCTACCAACAAATCAATGAAAACTACTAAGATAATTGCTTCAAAAAATAAAATATCTAGCATTTTTCTTTGATTATGTGCATTATGTGCCCATTCTCACATTTCCAATGAACCCCTCCCTAAAAGATGACATGGTTACAAGTATGGTTTAGACAGGGTCTCTGAAACATGCAAAACTCATTCTATTGAAAACAATTTTAAAAAAGTACAAAGGACAATCTTTGCTTCTCAAGAAATTCCATTAAAACAATGCTTATCAGTCTAGACTCTAGAGAAAACTAGATAGTTTAATGTGAGAAAGTTGTAGACTGATCTACACCTACATTACTATCCCTCCAAGAAAAATATGTGCCATTGATTGCAGTCGAGATTCACATCATAGAGGGGTAGAAACTCATTCTTGGATTTTTAACTTCTCAAGTTGAAGAAGAGTGATCTTGAGAACAATTTCAAAACCATTCAACATTAACACTTTGCATGGAACCTTCCAAGGGAATAACATAGGCATGTATTTGAGGATGCACCTATAGGTTTATGGAAACTTATTTTTGCAATAGATATGGAAGAAACATCTCAAACTATTCCTTCTATCATATTTTGGGGGGACTCTAGCATGGGAAATGCGTACATGTTTGACCCCAAAACCAACAAAAATGTGCTAAGGGTGTGCCAAATCATCCAACATGAGCATCAAATAAATTTACCAATCTAAATTTTACATCAATCCTCCAAGTTTTAGGCCACAAATCTTAGTCTCTCTCTCAAGTTGAGGAAACCATATATAGGTGAAGTTAAACCCACACACAAATAAAGTCTACTAGTTGCATGGATAACAAATAATAGAACCATTTTCATGTAGAAATCCCATGAGATGTATAAACATCTTAACCATATCAACCCCATTTCCTTTAAATAATTAAAAACTTTCTTAGGAAAATCATGATTCTCATCCTAAATCCACAATCTTTGTTTCACATGAGCTATAAATGTTTCAATTCATTACATAGAATATTATGATTCCCGTTTTCAAACTTAGGATACTTAGGATGTGTCTTAATATCAAAACTATTGACTTTTTTTTTTTTTTTTTATCTATGAAGTGATAAATTACCCCGAAACTCAATACCTTTGCATTAAACTATTTTCAACACAAGGCCTTGTTTTCCGCTAATAACTTGTTCCTTTGCATGATCATCCCTTGCGAGAATTCCATGATTAGCACCGAAATCGTATTTTCCACTTCCAATGTTTCCTCCATGTCCAAAAAACTTTGTAATGATACTTTTGTATTTCCTGAGTTTCAAGAAATATTGGAGCTTTTGCAAATATGAGACTTATTTCTTGGTTCAATCTATCTACAATTAATAAAGGAAATGGTAAAAAATTTCCACAACACTAGAAGCTAGGTTAATTATCCCACTACGAGTCTACTCAAATGAAATAAATTAGTCATGACAACTTGAGATGAAATTCCATTATTAACATCTGCTTCAACAAATTTCCTGTAGAACACATTTTTGATAACTTTAAATAAGAAATTAACTCCTCTTGTAATTTTTTTTGTCTTTGTCACCAAAAAATACATAGCCATCATGAACGTTATAACATAAATATTTGAAAAAATAATGTCATCCATTGTTACCTCCGGAACTTCCTCGACATAAATAAAGTAATTTTTCTAACCTAGATATGCATTGGATCTTAGTTGCCAATGCAAGCAGTTCACTATATTTGCAATATAAAATTGACCATTCCTTTTCTTTTTCTTATGACAATGTACGAAAATTTAATAGATTTCTTCTCTTTGATCAACATTAAGATAGAAACCCTACTGCCTTCAATTAAAATATAGTCTTCTTGACTGATCACAAAGTTTGGTGATAGAAACCCTTTTTCCTTCCATTAAAATACAGTCTTCTTGATTCATCACAAATTTTGGTGAATTCTAATATCAAACTACCCTTTATTTACATTATAATTTTAGTGAATAATGCAGAAGAGTCAATCCATCTATTTAAATATTCACTGAAATGTGCCCAATACATTGAATTGAAAAGTTCATAGTCCACTTTTTTGGTTCTTTAAATTATAAAGGCAACATATTGTCCAACTATGGATCCATTTTCAACATCAAATAAATGTTATGGCATACTACCACCCATCATTAATAGAAATTTGTAGAATGTAAAGACCAATTGAAGATTCTTCTTAGGTATCTTTGTGTATCTTTATGAAACTGTTAAGAATATTTTCCATTTAGCGTAGGTGGTCGCTGGTATCATACATAGCCATGTAGGGAACATAAGCCTTTCCTAGTAGTGTACTCTCAATGTGAAGCAAGTGATTCCTAACTACTAATAATACACCTTTGGCTGAAAACATCCCTGCATGACCTCCTGTAACAATATATGCACCATTGGAGACCTTCACCCTATAAAAACAATAACTAGTGGTGTCCATAGAATAGGATCTTCTTTCATGGCTCTTGCAACAAGTAATGGAAATGAAAAGTACACCTTCACAATGTCAAGTGACACAATATGTTTCTTTGAAGTTGAATATTTTTTTTATTTTCGTTTGAATATAGTGTTATTTCCACAGACCACAAGAATTGGTAGAAGATAGAGATTACTTTTAGAGATGCTCTGTTTTGCCCTCACTAGTACAAGGAATCCTACGAGAATTATTAGATGCAAATTTCCTGATTTCTTGTATTATACCTCTTGTAGTCTTTCATTTCAAGCTAAGTTTTTGATATGCATTTTCAAGAAGGGATTTCGCATAAAAATATTCAAGATCTTCCATAAATTTCTCCAAGGATAAAATATGTGGGATGTAAGATCCCAAACCTTAGTAATTTAGTCAGATCTAGCACATTCTAGTGTTCTCAATAAAATTACATTCAGTAAAAATCATGAACATAGATGGGATCTCAAAATGCAACCTTTTTATATATATTATTGGCTGAAAATAAATACATGCCCATACAATAAAAACTGAGCTCCTGCACATGGCATGCTTGGCTACTCGTTAAATAGAAAAACAACATTGAAGCACAATCGTGGACCCTGGATGGATCCACCACACGAAATTCACCACGGGGTTTTCGTCCTGGGATCAATGCTAGAACTGGCCAAGCCAGGTTCTCAACCCAAACATAATAAGATAGATAATACGAGAATGCATCTAAATGCTTAACTTCTCTCATCTTTTATAGGCTTGATGGACTTTCTAGAAACCTTATTTTATTATTTTTCTCGAAACCGACAACAAATAACATGAGTCAATACCATGGGAAAATATCATGGTAAGTACCATGGATCGATTTTGTCCACTTTGACTAGATCAAGAAAGAAAATATTACATGGGATTATAGAACATAAGGGTTGTAAACATGCCTTGATTGTAATTATGAAAAAAAATGACTAGAACCATGCAACGTGGTCACACAGATCCTAACAGTCTTCGACTTATTTTGATATATTTGAATTTTGGTTATTATTTTGACAAAAGTGTGATCATGTTGTCACTTCTAATAATATTCTCGATCACCCATCCGAGAGTTCTTTTGTCTATCTCCATGTCTTCCACCGCTACCACCATCCTATCAAAGGATTTTCCTACGATTTATCCATTCAGCTGCACTAAATTCTATTTGAGCTCGTTCTCTCTGCACTCTCTTCCTTTTGATGAATCAAATAATAAAGCAAACTCATATTACATGTGTAGCTTATGTTCTTGACGCATATTATAATTTCATAGCTTTCATTCTAACTATTACAATGCAATCCCTGGGAGATCGATGCCATTATCAGAGTTCAATGTTGAACGTTTTGTATTTTCATCAATATAAAGTTGTTTTTGCCAATGCGTGGCAAGAAAATATTGCCTACGACTTTTTAAAATACTAGAATTGTACAAAATAAGATTTTATATAACCTTCAATAGATTATATATCTAAATGTAAATATTAAAGAAACCTCTTGGAAGTAGCAATTGCAGAGGATACCATGACAGACAGGAAGAAACGGTAAATATTATATAGACATGTAAAACGCAGGGAAAGATTGTACTTGGGTTCTGGCTCAAGTTGTAGATTGAGATCATAAAAGGATATAAATCTCATCTAAATCTCCATGATACATAACACACAATTAAATACCAAGGAATTGCATAATTAGGATAGAACAAAAACCACCTTTCACTCGTCCAGAAAAAATCTCCAGCATTTTCCTCCATTGCCACTGTATTTAATGATGCCCAATATGGGCTCAAAACCTCGATTCTTCATATAAAAACCTTACTAGTGTTTGTTTAAAACCCTGTTCAGAATTTTGTCATAGGATCTTTACCATCATTACATGAACTCGAAATATGGAGCAGGAACTTAACTACGGTGGCCATATTTACATGTTATTAGATCTCCCAATTTTGGGACTAATTACACCGTTCAAGACACTTCAGTGATTTCATGATTTGGTATTGTCATTCTCTCTGGCCATTCCCTTTGAAAATTATTAAATCCACCGATTACATGGCAAGTTGACACAACACATTACAAGCTAGACACATTCTTTATTGGCTGGCACAATTACAATTCAAGAATTTCCCAACGTTACTCCTACTCTATGTCTTTAACAGATCAACGTACAGAGTATATATACACTCTGTCTCAATTCCTAAAAGTTTTACTCTGTTCAGTGAAAGAGTCTCCACCAATTTGGCACACGAGATTCATAGCTCATCATAACGCTCCAAGAACCATTTTTTTGGTTCTCATCACTTATTTGGTTAACATTCAACACTCCATGACTTTTAGATCTCTGAATAGAGGGTGTACTTTCCAGACTTGTACTACGACTTTATACACACATGAATTCAACATTTGATTTCTCCTGTAGATCGATTTGGCTTTGGAACAAATCGCATTTGCCAGAGAATTGAGCCCAACACAACTCAGCCCTTTATTTGGAAAAATAAGAGCGGGTTAGGTGTCGTTCATTTGCAGCAATTCTTGAAACTCACCCGTTTCTGCTTTCACCTCACTGCCTGATGTCAGCGATGAGAATATTTCCGGGACTTTTTATATCAATGTAAGTTAAAGAATGTAATTCCAAGTACTGTAGTACGAGTGTCTTAGTTCAGTTTCAGTTAGTCCAGCTCAGTCGAGTTTAACTACAGTCATTTGTTGCTGATGTTTCCAATGTAATTTCTTTAACTCATTCGTAATATTGAGATCAGCAATCCTCTGCTCCACTTCTTTTTAGTTTTTTAATTCTTGTCATGGTATCAAAGCTAGGTTGCATAAGCCTCTCCAAAGAAAGCAGCAACAGAGCCAAGTTGGAGCTGTAGAAAGGAGAGACGAGCCTGCATAAGACTCTTTGATAGAGCATCAGAAGTTTGAGAAATGTAAAAGACGTCACGTGATAAAAAGCCAAAGAAGAAAAAAAAGCCTGGCGAAGCCAGTGAAAGCGCCGGCAAAACAAATAGAAGAAAGCCCGATTTTTTTTTTTTTTCTACAATAATGCACCTGTTGTTGAGAAGCTCAGCGTTAGTCTTAACGCAAGTGCTGAGTGCCGCGTTAACTCTCATCCTGCGTTGATCGACTGCGTTAACACTAACGCAGGCCAGGAGTTACTCACCTGCGTTAAGGTAATCCGTCAAATCCAAATCCAAATCCGTGGAGCAATTGCGTTAAGATTTAATTTTTTTGTTTTTACGAATATCCAGTGAAGAATATGGAATGAAAGTCAACGTATTCAAGGTTTTTAAAAAGAAAAGATGCATGAATGTATGGCATGAAAACGTATTCAAAGTATGCACGTGAGGGATTTTTAAAACGCTTTATACGAAGGTTTCGACATGTTAAGGAAAAGTGTTTTTAAAGTTTTTTTTTTTAATAAAAACAAAACTTAAAACTTAAAATGTGAAAAAGGTTTTTTTAAGGCTTTTAAAAGGGAGCCAGCCTATTTTTTTTAAAATGAGTGTAAATAATAATATTGGTTTTTAAGGGTTTTTTTTTTTTTTTTTTTAAAAGGCTTTAAGGTATATTTTAAAAAAAGGAAAGGATTTTATGGCATGTGAAAGGACAGAAGAAATTTTTTTCAGTTAAAAATTGTGAGAGCCTTGTGAAAGTGAATGTTTAAAAGGAGATTTTTTTTTGAGGAAGAGAGTATTTTAGAAACAAGGTATTTAATGCATATATAGTCTCGTCTATTTGTGGACGCCAAGCAATGAGGTCATGGGAAAAGTCAAGAGGCTAAAGCAGAAACAGAAGATGTTCGAAATCTTTTTAGATCTGGAAATAAGAAGGCAAAAAGACGCCTATGCGTTAAAATGCATAAAAGAATCTGTTGATGACAGCATTCTCCCTCTGATCTCAAATGCCAAGACAACCAAGGAGGCATGGGATACCTTTGAGAGATGTTTTGGTGCAAGGGGGAGCATTGGAGTTGACGATGAAGGTGGATTTGTAGCAGCGGATCTACAACGAGATGAAGATTCATAAGCAGCAGAGAGAGAGCACAAAGATGCTTGTGAACCCCACTATACACAGTTACATGTGGACGATGATTTTTTGATTCCAGCAACGGAGCTTGCTGACGAAGATATGATGATACCAGCAACAGAGCTTGCTGACGAAGATATTATGAATCCAACAACAGAGCTTGCTGATGAAAATTTGATGATTCCAGCAACACAGCTTGCTAATGAAGACTTGATGATTCCAGCAACAGAGTTTTCTGATGATGACTTGTTGATTCTAGCAACACAGCGTGCTGATAATGTTTTGATGAATCCAACAACATAGCTTGCTAATGAAGACTTGATGATTCCAGAAACAGAGTTTGCTGACAATGATTTGTTGATTCCAGCAACGGAGCTTGCTGACGAAGATTTGATGATACCAGCAACATGGATTGCCGACGAAGATTTGGTGATTCCAACAACAGAGCTTGCTGACGAAGGTTTATTGATTCCAGCAACACAACTTATTGATGATGATATGGCGATTCCAGCAACTCAGCTCGCTGATGATACGGTAAATCCAGAGACTAATAATGTTGATTTTGACAGATAATTTTTTGCTAATAATGACTGGTTGCAGACGATGCAACAAAAATAGGATATTGACATGATACTATTTGGTGAGATAACCCCACTGCAATTAGTGGAAGACAACCTGTTTGCAGCAGCACAGGTTAGTAAAGAAAAGAAAGACCAAACAGAAACAGAGCAGAAGAAAGAAGCATAAACAGAAGCAAAGAAAGAAGTCTGCAAAGGGAAAGCAGAAACAGAGAAAGAGGCAGAGAAGGAAGCGCAACAACATAAAGCTCTCATTGTAGAGAAAAAGAAAGAGATAGAGACAGAAACAAAGAAAGAAATTTGCAAAGAAAACGCAAAAACAAAGAAAGATGCAGAAGCAGAGAAGGAAGCACAACAGGATAAAGTTTCCACTGCAGAGTAGAAGGAAAAAGAAAGAAAGAAAGAAGAAGCGCAATAGGAGAAAGCTCTCATTGCAGAGCAAAAATACCAGAACCAATGTCATTCTGAAAATATTTTTAATTCTAACATTGATTTCAAGTGTGCAGGTACACAAATTGATTATGAAGAAGAGTTAAAGTTCCTTGAAACATGGCTTGCAACACCATGTCTGGATGAGATTTACACAGAAGATGTAGATATGAATGTTGAAGATGACATGTATGACGAACATGTCAATGAGATTTCAGGTATTAGAGTTCTGAAGAGACAAGATATTATTCTAATCTTATGTTGCAATAGATTGATGATGAAAAACCCACTAGAGAAGACAATATGTGGCAGCAGCCTACATTTCTTGAAGATGTCCAAAATATGCTTAGATAGCCTGGAACAATAGAAGACCTGCACCAGCAAATGAAGAAACAGAGTTCTCAAGGATACAACAAAGCAAAAACTCTGAAACAATTTAGAGGCTACAGAATCTGGAAAAAGAGAAGAAGAAAATCAAGACTAGTTGAAAGTCAATTTTAAATTGTAAGCCTCGTTGAGACATAGACCAGCAGATATCTTAATTAAATTTTTTATGTGGTTGAAATTAAAGGGGAGTGTTAAAGAATGTAATCCCAACCACCTGCTAGGTGTCGAAACCGTCAGTACAAGTGTCTTAGTTCAGTTTCAGTTAGTCTAGTTTAGTCGAGTTTAACTACAGTCATTTATTGCTGATGTGTCCAATGTAATCTATTTAAATAATTTGTAATATTGAGATGAGAAATCCTCTGCTCCACTTTTCAATTATTGTCAGTAAGTTATTATGCTTCAAGCACTCACGAGTCTTTTCCTCTGATAAATCTGCTATGCAATCTGTTAAATTTGCTATGAAATGATCTCTCAACCATTGTTCAAGGGCTTGATTTCACCATAATTTGTCTAATTATTTGGTCGTGAGGCTTCCACACAATTAATTGTCTTCAGAAAATTGCAAAGGACCTCTAAAGAATTTCTTTCACTGAACCTTTGAAAGATTTTCGCTCAAGAACAAGACAAATTTAAGGAGAAAACAACTCAGAGATTCAAGCTAGCTTCAGAAATTCTATTGGAGATTTCCAAGCCTCCAAAATAAATTGCTTTAACTTCAGATAGATATTGGATCAAACCACAATCATTATTATCATCTCTAAAATGCTCTTGGCCATGGATCTAACTCTAAGGCATAATCAGGAACTCAGACACTGATGGGTTCTCGCATAACAAGGAACTCGGATGCTGATGGGTTGCAAAAGAGTTCGGTAGGGGCAAGTGCCATTGTGCAGAGATAGGCTTAAACCCGCGTTGTGTGATTAAGAAAAAGTATAAAAATGGCGAAGTATAGAGTGTTGCAGAGGGTGATGGAAAGTGCAGAACAAAGGGGAGCTATTTGTCTTCTTGAGCAGGCTCAGTGAGGCATAAGCAACAAAATAGCATGCCACCGCTGCACTCGCAGGTTTCTTTAAATGCATAAGTAGCAAGGTGATGACAGTTGTAAGGGTGGTTTATAACTGTGATGTTTCATGAGCCAAGGATTCCAATGTTTAGGTGTTATAAAGTCTCGAAATTATTCTATTGCTCGGAGGAGGCCGAGTTTCCGGAGTCACAAGTGCAGGGAACTGTGGGATGTATCGACACATGGATTATATACAGACGATTCTGGAGCTTAAATTTTCAGATATTGGATAAGTGGTGGAGCGTTGGGAACTTGCTTTGCTGCTGTTGTGCTCGGGTTTAAGTTATTTCAACCCTGTGGAGCTCTTGAGTGGCTGTGACTGGTGCATTCTATCTGTTTTTTCTGGGGTGGTGTGTTTATTTTCTGGTATCGAGAAATTGAAATTTTCCGGGGGAGTGAGCTTACGTGAAGGTTTGGGGGGAGTGGTTGATAAGGCATATCATCGTACTTGTATGGTCCTTCCAACGATTGCGTGGGGATTTCTTTGGCCTTTTCTGATATAGAAGCGACCAGGGATTGTGACTCGTTGTCCGGATTGGGTGGATGATCCATTTGGGTTTCTACCCCACTGTCCTTATATGCTGGATTTTAACCATTGGGTACCTTACATTTATGTTTTAGGTCGTTGGCGATTACAGATTTTTTATTAATTTATGAATGCATCTGGGTTTTTGATGACAAGTGGCAACTACGAAGAACTCGAGATAGTCCTCTTGGACGTCGAGTCTGTGCATGCCATTGAGCTGGCGGAGGCTAGGGCCTTATCGAGCACCTTTCCCAACAAGTGGACTTCTCACATCTTATCCTCCTCTATCAACATTGCTGGTTTTACTGAACATAGGGTCGAGCCGACAATGCTCTGTTCTGTGTGGTTGGAAGGGAATGGGAAAGGGTCGAAGGGGAAGATCCCAAATTTAACGCTGAGGAAATCTGAGAATTCTCGTCTACAGAAACCTTTTAAGTCTGTTGGGATGAGAACGTTGTTGAGTTTTGGTAGCGACGTTATGGGAGAAAGGGCAGAGAGCCTCCTATCTCAAGCTATTATGGGGAGGTGGAATTTTGCGAGTTTGAGCTCCATGGATTTTTAGGGCTGGCTTATGACCGCATGGAGAAAAATTATAGGTTATGAACCCCAGACTAGTAAATTAGCTCATGGTTAGTTTTTTTTTTATTTTCTGAAAGAGGAAGATATGACACAGATTTTGTTGAGGACTTGGGTACACGGCAGATCTTTTCTCCCGTTGTTCCGATGGATTATGGATTTCCATCAGGTGGATAATGCTCCGCGATCCCAAATGGTTTGGGTGTTGATCCCGGGTCTACCTATCCAATTTTGGGTGCCGACTATGCTACTATCCATTGAAAACAGTATTGTATGCTTCAAATTCGTGGACCCAAAATGTACAGGAATTTTTGATAAGAGAGTTGCTTGGGTCCTTGTGGAGATTTCTTATGCGGTTTGGCTTCTAGAGGACATTGACCTTGAATGGGAAGGCAAGGTTTTGCGGTAGAGACTTGATTATTGGAATATGTCGTTCAGATGTCATCTGTGCAAGGAGATCGAACATCTTATGAGATCCTATTCGAGATGGAAGACGGACCAAGGTAATGGCATGGCGAAGGATCACCGAAAGTCGTGGACTCTTCACCGGGACTCGGAGAAGCATCCTCCACCTTTTTCATTCCTCTACTATCTTGGGTAAGTCCAATTTCTCGTATGATTCGCTTCCGGGTTATGATTGTCGAGTGAGGGGGGGCAAGTGATGGTCCAGGTTCGGGGGTCGATCCTAGGTCGTCTGAGGGTGTCACCAATATGACTGATGGGTGTCAAGCTCCTGTTATGGTGGGGGGGGTGGGGAGGGGGGGCGGGTTCTGGACTGCATTGTTCATCTAAACCACGTGTTTTATCGGAAATCATGCATCCCTCCTCATCGGCTCCCCAGACTCGTCATTCCTCTTTGCACCCGACACCTCACAGTAAGATTCTTCGTAGTGAGTCCCCTTCAGTAGAAGAGGGTAATTGCTCGCCGGTTATTGCTGGACCTTCCCTGTCACCGAGGAATTCGGTGGGTAGTGATATTGAATTACTTCTCTTGGACCCTGACGTGCAGTTGTGCCCCCTACCTATTGATTTAGGGCGGTCAAATACCCCCCCAGTACATCTTTTCCCATCTACAACTGCAAATGTAACTATTAGGTGGGGAAAAGGAAGACTGAGGGTGAAGAAACAATCTTTGTCCGTGGGGGGTGAGGTCATTGGTCTAGATGGAGGGAATTTTAGGGATATACCGATCACCATGGCACTTAACATGGTACTTAGAGCGTTGGAGCCCTCTAAGTCTGATCCATGATCCTTTTAGTATCTGCTAATATTAAGGGGTTGGGGGGAAGGGCAAAGTTTCTGTTTATGAGGGGGTTTTTTTAAAATGTAATCTTGTCATTCTCTGTGTACAAGAATCTATGCACAATGTTGATAAATTGATTGCGTGTTTCCGTTCAATGTTCCCAGATTGGCACATCGCAGCTCGGGATGCCATGGGTCTCTCCGGAGGGGAGGTGGTACTGTGGAATCCGGCTATAGGATCATTTAAGGCTTATGGTTTTTTCAGGGGAATTATTCTCTCAGGACACATCTGGGGTTTAAAGCATAGGCTTCACATTATCAACCTGTATGCTCCATATCAGCACAAAGCTTCCTTTTGGCGGAAAATGGACTCCTGTAGGATTTTAACACTTACAAAACTAATTATGGTGGGGGATTACAACACCACTTTAAATGTAGGTGAGACCTGGGGTGTTAATGGGCGATTTGATCCATTGACAGACTTTCTTAGGGAATTATTAAAATAAAAAAAATCTCTGTGATTTAAAGATGGAGGCGACGGTGCCAACGTGGTTCAATTGGAGGAAGGGCAGTGATTCTATTTGTAAGCAAATTGATCACTTCACAGTGAATTCGTACTTTTTGTCTCAAATGGGGAAGTGGACCGCCACTATAGGTGACGTTGTATTTTCTGTTCATGGGCCCATTATTTTGGGATGGAATTTTTTCAAGGTTGTTGGCAGAGTCCCTTTAAGTTTAACAAGGTGTGGCTTAGGGACCTTAGTTTCAACGATCTCGTGATGGAGCACCTTCATTTAAACCCTAGAGATGTGACCACTTCGGCGATGGATCACCTCATGGACACGCTGAGGGGTTTAAAAAAGGAGGTTAAGAGATGGTATAGGAGGAAAAAGATGGTCCTGAAAGCACGCTTAGAAGTATTTGAGGTGGAAACTGCTCGACTAATGAAGGGTCTGGAAGAGGATATCCCAGAAGTTGGTATATGTGACAAAATAAAGTAGGTGGAGAGGGAGAAAAGGGAAATTATTCTTATAGAAGATAAGTCATGGAGGCTGAAGAGCAGGGTAGTTTGGCTTTCGGAAGGAGATAAAAACACCAGGTATTTCCACGCTTTTGTGAATGGGAGGAGAAACATCAATGCTATATGGCAGATTGTGGAAAATGGATCAATTTTTAATTCCACTGAGGATATACAGGCGGTGGCTGTCTGTCATTTCGATGCTTTGTTCAAAGAGCGAGAGTCGGTTTGTTATAATGATCAAATGTGGGCGTTGGAGGAAATTCCTAGGATGTTTGATGAATGTAAGATGTTGGATTTCTACAGGCCGATCACGGATGTGGAGATATTATCAGTGATGAAATCTTTCGTGGTGGACAAAATTACGAGGCCAGATGGCTGGACCCTGGATTTTTTCCTCCATTATGCTGACTGTTTTGTGCCTCTCATTAAAAAAATGGTAAATGATGTTAGAAAGACTGAGAAGATCAGCGGGGCTATGAAATCTAATTTTATTGTTTTAATTCCCAAGAAACTAGATGCAAAGTCCTTGAATGATTTTCGTCCTATATCTCTTTGCAACATGTTATATAAAATTATTTTGAAAACAATAGTGGAGAGAGTTAAAAGGGTACTGTCCAGTTTCATATTGCCAGAGTAGTCTGGGTTTTCGAAAGACCGGAGCATCCATGACGTCGTGGAAACAACGCAAGAAATTATTCATACCATTCATATGAAGAAAATGAATGCTATGGTCATGAAGATCGACCTTAGTATGGCATACGACCAGGTTGATTGGGGGCTCCTCAGAATGTTACTATATAAGATAGGACTTGACAAGGTTTCGATACAATGGATCATGGTTGTGTAACAGATTCCTTCATGGCAGTTATTGTAAATGGTGATGCTTCTAGTTTCTTCAAGCCAGGAAATCGTGCATCTATTATGAGGATGATGGAAATATTGTGAATTATGATTTGATTTCTGAAAATGGCACTTTATTTGATTTTTCTTATGATCCATTAAGTATGGGGTTTAAATACCTAGGATTTAATTTGAAACCAAATAGTTATACTACAAAGGATTGGTACTAGATGATTGAAAAAGCAGAAAAAGGGATAACAGGATGGACAACTAGATGGCTATCAAAAGGGGGCAGATTTATTCTGATCCGGGTAGTTTTACAACAGCTGATGGTATACTGAGCTCATATCTACGTCATCCCCAAGAATATTTTGACAGGCATCAGAAAAGCTATGATGAAATTTCTATGGAATGGTAGAGAAATGAAGGGGAAGTAGCACTTGGCAAGTTGGGATTTGATTATGAAGCCAAAGGAATGTGGTGGATGGGGACTGAAGGATCTTGATACGTTTGGAAGGGCCCTTCTTATGAAATCAATGTGGAGGGCTTTAATGTCATAGGGCATCTGGAGTGAGATCATAAAGTTCAAGTACTTAAAGGAGAAAACTCTGGAAGATCTATATAAGATGGGATGGAGTGACATGAGGGGGGCATCCACTATATGGATTGGTTTCAAGAATTTGTGGCCTAGTTTCACAATGTTTCTGAACTGGAAGTTTGGGGATGGAGGTAAGATTCTCATTGGACAGTCGAGTCTTTGGGGTGGTTTGGGCAATTTTTACTACAGCAATGAGCTTATTGAATATCTAAATGGGAATGGATTATTTTTCATGTGTCAAATTATAAAGAAGCAGGTTAGCAGCATTCTGATATGGTCATAGGTGAATCTTCTTTAGATTTCGAAGCATCTAATCAGTGAGTGGAATGACTATTCAAGGGATCTGAGAAGCAGGGGATTTCTGTGGACTCAGGGTGGCAACGAAGTGACATGGAATGGGCCGATGAGGAACACAATGCTAGTAGTTGAAGACACTTATGAATTTTTTTTTTCACACAATCTGCAAGAGCACGAGAACATAATTTTCAAGGGGATTTCGGAAAGTAATGCTCAACTTAAAATGAAATTGTTTCTCTGGCTTGCACTTATGAACAAAAATCTAACTTGGGATAACTTGATGAGGAAAGGTAAGATGGGACTAGGTGTTCGTAAACATTGTATGGAAGCAGGTGAAGATAATATGCATCTTTTTTATAAGTGCACTTATGCTAAAAATGTTTTATAGGTTTTACGTGCCTTTTTCAAAATGGAGACCTCGCTACTGGAGAATACAGAAAAGTTCATTCTCTGGGAGTTAATGAAAAATCATAACTTCAGAATTGTTCTGGCATTGTATCACTAGTTCATCTTGAACAACAGAAATAGATGGATTTTTTATGAGGTCAATAGCAGTCCAGAGGGCACTGCTCGGAAAATCCTCCAACAGTGGGACAAACACAAAATGACACAAAGGCCTCCGGTGGATCTATCTAAGCGGATGAGGCAAATAGAAATCCAATACCCAGCTGGATTTTTCGATGGGGCTTCACAACATTCCAGGTGCAAGGGTGGTGTCTAGCTGATGATCTTGCCACAATGCCATTAAAAGTTATATTTGTATGGTGGTACTGGGACTAACATGAGGGCCGAAGTTCTGGGATTATGGGGACTTCTTTGGTTTGCATCTCAGCTATGCATAGATAACCTGTGGGTGTCTGGAGACTCTAAGTTTATAATTGAACATCTCAAGAATGGATCCAAACTATATCCTGGACAATTGGTTACATGGCTGGAGCGAATCAAAGTTTTAAGGGACTCTTTCTCTTCAATAAACTTCCAACACATCTCAGGGAAAAGAACTCACAGGTGGACAGGTTATCAAAGAAAGGTTTGATCGTGTTATTGGTTAACCTATGTCTAGGAGTACAAAGCTACAATAGTATCCTTACTTGGGAGGATCTTTTTTTTTGTGTTTTTTGGAGGTTCTGGAAGTGGTCGTTTTTTAAAACAATTTTCTATTTTTGTTTGGTTTCGAATAGGTAAGAGTGAGGAGTATGGGTCAATAGCATTTTTGTTGACAACATTCAGTGTGTGGTGGTTGTCTAAGGCACCATTTGTATTCATTTGTTTTGTTAACATTGTCATATGAAGACTCCTATTGGGAACCACAAGGTAGATGATAGAACAGTCAAGGGAAGTAAGGTTTTTATCAATTTTTTGAACTATAAAGGAAATATCATGTATATTATTTTTTGTTTGCTATGACAATTTACAAGGTTTAAATATGAACTGGCACATTATATAAGCTAGATTTTTTTCTATTCTGATGAAAAAAAAAAATGATGCATGCTTAGAAAACAATCAACCTCTCCTTGAAAGAAATACAAAGTAGATCTAAACACCCTCGCAACACAGATCTGTGCCACATGCAGAATTTGATTTAGATGCTAAATCACCGTGGAACACAGTCAATAGGAAACAGCCAAATACTGAGAAGTAATTAACTGGCAGCCTCCATGCTGTGGCAATATTAGAAATTGATTATTCAATGCCATGCTGCAATCACCCAAAATAAAAGAACCTTAAAAATTCTTAGGGTTGTCATCCAACAGAGCTTCATCTTCAATGTCCACTTCCAATATTTCAGGCATCCTATTTTGCAAGTAAGTGCCAATCTTGGCCAATACCATTGACCTTTCGTGCCAAAACGGACCTTCTAGTATGAGCTTCACAGAGAGGTCATCTACTTTTGAAATCTCTACCACTCCTGAAATACCCACTACAGAATCAAAAGGCTATATTAACTCAGATATGGAATCAATTAAAAATTGATTAACATTTTCCTCTGTCAAATCTTGTACTTCAGCTGCCCTGTTGTAACCAAAATTGTGTGATTATAAGATCTGATACTTGTGGAGCTTATCAGTTTCTTCCTTTGAAATCTATTTCGGATATGAAAGCCATTGCATCTTCTAAATGAAGGCATTGATATTACGGTAGAAAATAGGCTTGCAACTTACAAATAAGCAGATACATCATAAAACCAAAAAAATCCATTGCACATTAAATCTCTGAAATAAATAATGAATAAAAAAAATATTTACAGACTACTTGGCCTTTCTTCACACTCACACTCACACCCTATCTGCCTCCTATCCCATCAAACCCTTGAATGTCTTCAAGAAATATCATATTTACAATGAAAGGATTCTAAACTAATTTCAATTTAAATCCTACAAAATCTCCTCACCAAACTTCTAAATCCCTAACTCAATCTCCAAGAGATATTTCAGCTCCATAAAATATGCATGAAACTTCTAACAGCTAAGCCCTCAAATGTTCTCACACTTTCGAGAAAAATCACAAATTAATCATCATTTTAATAATTTAAACACTAGGGAATCTCTCCCTTCAAAAAATAAAAATTCCCCTTAGGTTTCTTCAAAAATGAATTTATGGTGTAGGATGCTCCCGCATCAGACTCCCAAGGAACAAAATGTTCCATGATATCCTAATCATGAATTATTGTTGTTGACATCATCGTGGTTTCCAAACTTTATGTTGTTTCTCACCACTTTCTTTTCCATCTTGTTGCTACTTTGTAGATGTATGAATTTCTCTTGGATCCCAATTCTTAAATTTTCTTTGTGCAGTCATCTTGCTCTTACTTGCATTAACAATCACATGCTTGTTGTTGCTTTTGTTCCCTATTATCCATTTGAAAGATTTTCTTTCCAGTGTTGTCTTCTTTATCTCTACCTGCTGCTGATATTTGCCTCTTTGGACCGAATAATTTAATCCTTCACAAGATATCTTACACTCAACCAATTGATCTCTCAAGGTTTCAAAATATTTAAAATCTTGATCAATGCACCTTTTATCAATTCCTTCTACTATCAACATCATGGGTTTCCTCCAAGAGGTTGTTTTCTAATCATGATGTATATCACTCCACAATTCATTGGCAGAAGTTATAATATACCATTCCTCTTCTTCTCCCATTGTCCACACACCCAATGCTTTATGTGGAAGTCCTTCATCTTCAAACCCGCTTGAGTGCTTGCTTGGTATGAAAACATAAAACCAATCTCTTGTATGGTGATTTTCAATTGTGAAAAATTTCCCTCAAATTTCTTCATCTTGCCAATTGATATTTGCATTCACATAATATTTATCTGCACTATCAACTTCTACACCATCAAATATTTGGTCTTCACCTCCTTTTGGACTTGTGAACAAATTTTGTTCAAATTCTGCCATTTCTCTCTCTCTCTACAGTCCTTTTTGGCTTCAACAATACCCTGCATAACAATTGTTAAAATTCTGCTTTCTTCATCCCAAATTCCATGCTGTTGGGAACATTTCTCTTCATGAAAATCATCAGCTAAATTTTGATCTAAACCCTGAACAAAAATTAAACATCAAATATTTCACGATCATCATGTTCATATGGAAATGATCATACACAATTACATCTTCAAAATTCTGATATTCCTGCTGCAACCAATTCAGAAATTTAAAATATGAATTGTCTTCAAGCCTATCCCTTTGATCTCTGTCAATCTTCCAAATATTTCTTCCTTCCTCAAACCTAAATTTACATTTCTTGTCATCTTGAAGCAATCTTTTCCATTCAGCGATCAATGTTTCAACCTTATACTGTGAGAGAATTTCAAGAGTTTTCTCCCACTTTCTTTCAAGAGTTTTCTCCCACTTTCCTTCATAAACTTCCAAATAACATGGTTTCTTTGACCATTCTCCTTTCAGCTGCTCCATGCAAGGCTGATTTCTTCCATCTTTGTACTTGCACATTCAAACATTTTGTAGAAATTACATTCTTCCTGACATTCCTTGGTCTCATGCTCAATTTCCAACATACATTTCTCTTCTTTTTGGCTGCAATTTTCTGTTACATGAGCTTTTTCTTGTACTTTTTGTCCATCTTCTGCATCTCTTTGATCACAATCATCAATCTAATTTCTATCTCAAATAATTCTTGGTTCTGCCTAAACCCCTTGATGACCTTTCAAAGCATATCCCTATTCTATCCTTCTTTGAGAAATTTCTACAAATTCTTCTCTATGATTGTCTTCATAAGTTAGTCTCCTTCTTTTCCTGGCTACTTGAGATAACAATATATCTTCTTCCTTGGGTCCTTGGCTGCTTCTTAGTCTTTGACTCTTTACAATTTCTTTTCCATTGACATAATTGTTTTGAGTTGCACTCTCCTTATTAGCTCTTGTTTTTCCATAATTGCACATCTACAAGATATACATTGTCTCCTCCTTTTCCAGTTTCCAATAGTTCTCAGTCATACAAACAATTTCTTCAGAAATAATTAGATAAAAACTCAATAAAAAAATGTACAACCACCAAATTATACCTCCCATATTGTTGGGTATGTGTTATATTCTTTCCACAACTAGTCATGCGCAGGGGGGTTACAGGAGGGCGATAGACCCCCCTGTATGTTGCATTGGGTGCAGTAGGGGGGTCACAGGGGGGCGACATCCCCCCTGTTCAGGGTCCGGGGCAGTGCACTGGGAAAAAAAATTTGGACCTTATTTTTCGGTGGGCGGACCCGCCCATGGTTTTGTGCATGGGTTTGCACATGGTTTTGGGGCATGATGGTTTTCAACCCCTAGTATTTTGTAGATCCGGTCAAGGGAACTACAATTACGTTCTAATCTAGGGTTAATGGATTGGGGTTTATGTACGCTTCGGCATGTATATATATTTGTTGTAACACTAAAAGGAATATAATGAAAAATCAAGTTGGTCGTCCCAATTTGGGATCCAGGGGAAAAACTCTGTGTTAATCTGTTTTGTGTTTTATGCTCTCGCTATTGTTTATTTTCTGTTTTAAAGATTCGCTTATAGATAATTTCTATATAGGGTTAAAACCTACACATATTACTCTTCTTTTCACAAAATTGTGAAATTTTGATCTAATTTCATTCATTACCTTCTTCAAGGTTGTCTTCATGACACACCCCTGAACTTCCTTCTTCTAAAATAGTCCTTTGAAACTATCCAAATCCATAATCAATTACCTCTTGTTGTCCTTTATAAGAATAGTCCTCCTTTTCTTGGAATGCTGCTCCTTCCTCTATTTCTTGCATTGGTTCAACTCCTTTTGCTTGATCATTAGTACCTGCAATTTCACACTCATACACAAAATTAGTTTGAAATACATTACAATTTCCTTCTTCACTTGATTTGATCTACATATCCTCTTTGTGTTGCTCCAAACACTCCATCATCCCATCACTCTCATCAGCATCCTCTCCTAGGATTGACCCTTCTTCAGGTTCACAAAAGTGAAATTCTTCTCTATGTTCACTTCTACTAGTTTTCTTTTCTTTCTTCCTCCAAATCTTCATCTTTTGCATCAACTTCTTGGAAAATAACCTCTTAACAGGCCACTTGACTCTTTTCCTCACATTCACTCCATATTTCAGATCCTCTCTAATCCCCTCTTGTAGCAATTGTTCCAAATGATTGAGTTGTGTCCTTTACTCAACCATCTCTCTATCAATTTCTTCATCATCTACTCTCCTTCTACCATTTTTTCTGGCCTCTTCTTTCTTCTTTCTATGGCTTGCTTCTAAGCCTTTTCTCTGACTGTCTGGAGTCATTTTCACTTTTCCTCTTGTGAATTTTTCCATGTCCACTTGGGAGCTACACTAAAGCCTCTCTCTTGCAGCGAGTCTCAATTACTACTAAAAGATCGCTTATCAAGCTTCCCTCTTGTGCTTGATCTCCTGGGATCACTTGGTTCTCTTTCCTCTAGAACCCTTTTGAGAATTCTCTTGATCTTCTCTGGCTTCTGCACTTTTACTCCTTTTCTTCTTCTTCTGACTGTATGGCTGCCACAATTCCCTTGTCTGCTGCTACCTACATATACATATCGGTATTCATCAAAATTCAACACTTAACAAGACCTTCTTTCCATGATCGTGTCTTTTTCTCACTCTGCCCTTAGATGGAATGATATCAAGTTGTACTTTTCCTTAATTTTCAGGTACCTTCTGCTAATTCTCCTCTGCAATTCACTATACTCTTATGCAATTCCACTGCTGGACATTCACCTCTGCACTAAAAATCCAATCTCCATGCACAAGTTTCACTTATGCTTCCTCAAAGAGCATTATAGGGTCTGTCCCCAATTCAAATCTTCCTTGATCATATTTTTAGAGAAAACCTGCCCTGATACCAAATGATGCCTAATATGAACTTAAAACCTATATTATGCATATAAAAACCTTACTAGTGTCTCTTTAAAACCCTGTTCAGAATTTTATCATAGGATCTGTACCATCATTACATGAATTCAAAATATGGAGCAGGAACATAACTGTGGTGGCCATATTTAAATGTTGTTATCAAATCTCCCAATTTTTGGACTAATTACATTGTTCGAGACACTTCAATGATTTCATGATTTGGCATTGCCATTCTCTCTGGCCATTCCCTTTGAAAATTATTAAATCCATCTATTCCATGGCAAGTTGACACAACACATTACAAGTTGGATGCATTCTTTATTGGCCGGCACAATTACAGTTCAATAATTTCCCAACGTTACTCCCAAACTATGTCTTTAATGGATCAACGTACAAAGTATATATACACTTTGTCTCAATTACTAAAATTTTTACTTTGTTCAGTGAAAGATTATCCACCAATTTGGCACACACTATTCATAGCTTGTCAAGGTATCATAACGCTCCAGGAATCATTTTTTTGGTTCTCATCAATCATTTGGTTAACATTAAACATTCCATGAATTTTAGATCTTTGAATAAGGGCGTACTTTCCAGACTTGTACTACGACTTTATACACACATGCATTCAACATTTGATTTCTCTTGTAGATCGATTTGGCTTTGGAACAAATCGTATTTCGAGAATTGAACCCAACACAGCTCTACTCTTTATTTGGAAAAATAAAAGCATTAGGTGTTGTTCATTTGCAGCAACGATCCACGCTTAGAAAACAATCAACCTCTCTTTTCAAGCAATACAAAGCAGATCTCAATGCCATCGTAGCATAGATCTGTTCCACATGCAAAATCTAATTAAGACGCTAAATCACCGCGGCACACAGTTGATAGGAAGTCGCCCAATACTAAACAGAAATTAACTAGTGGCCTCCATGCCATGGAAATCTTAGAAACTGATTATTCAATGCCATGCTGCAATCACCCAGAATAAAAGAACCTTAAAAATTCTCATGGCTGTCATCCAACTGAGCTTCGTCTTCAATGCCCACTTCGAAGATTTTAGGCATCCTCTTCTGTAAGTAAGCGCCAATCTTGACCAAGACCATCGACCTTTCGTGCCAAAACCGACCTTCTAGTCTAAGCTTCACAAAGAGGCCATCTACTTTTGCAAGCTCTACCACTCCTGAAATACCCACTACAGAACCAAAAGGTTGTATTAAATCAGATCTGGCATCAATTAAAACTTGATTAACATTCTCCTCCGTCAAATCTAGTGCTTCAGCTGCCCTGTTGTAACTAAAATTGTGTGATTATGAGCTCTGATACCTGTGGAGCTCATCAACTTCTTCCTTCGAAATATATTTCAGATGTGAAAGCCATTGCATCTTCTAAAAATGAAGGCATTGGCATTAAGGTAGCACACAGGCTTGCAACTTACAAATAAATAGATACATCATAAAACCGAAAAAATCAATTGCACATTAAATCTCTGAAATAAATAATGAATAAATAAAATATTTACAGACTACTTGGCATTTCCTCACACTCACACCCTATCTACCTCCTATCCCATCCAACCCTTGAATTCCTTTAAGGGATATCATATTTACAATGAAAATATTTTGAACTAATTTTAGTTTAGATCCTATAAAATCTCCTCACCAAACTCCTAAAATCCTAACTCAATCTCCAATATATATTTCAACTCCATAAAATATGCATGAAACTTATAACACCTAAGACCTCAAATGTTCTCACACATTCGAGAACAATAAAAAATTAATCATAATTTTAATAATTTAAACATTAGGAAATCGCTCGCTTCAGAAGAAGAAAAAAAAAAAAACATTCTTCTTAGGTTTCTTCAAAAATGAATTTATGGAGTAGGATGCTCCTTCATCATTTACTGCAATATAAGAAGTGGAATTGAGGTAGTTTCTTAAGGTATACCCTTCATTGAGAGCTTACACAATGCCCTGAAAACCAAAAGCTCATCTCATCGAAGCTTGTTACTAGTTTTAACTTACAAATCTCCACCTCGTTCCAAATCACCATCAACCAACTCACACTTTCTTCCATCTAGAGCACTGTTGTACATACTTATCTCCCAATACTTAAGAGATAAAATATATTTATCCTCGAATAAAGTAGATTAGTGGTATTTTTCACTGCAACAGAAGTAGAATCAAATGTAGCATCGTGGCCCCAAATTGATTTCACTTGAGCTAATGGTGGGTGGGTGTATAGAAAAAAATAAGAATGAGAGGAGAACTCCATTCAATTTTTAGAACAAATATTCCAATGAACCTCTTCCCCTAGAACCTCTTAGGGAAAAAATTAGTGATTTCTACCCAAACGATAAGGAAGAAGTGCTTATTTTCATGGCATTTATCACCTAGCTTTCCATGCTAGTTTTCAATTTTATGGAGCGAACGAGAACAACCAATGCCATCCAGATATTTGAGATTCCTTACCATATTAACAAACAAGGTATATCCAAAGATATTATCACAACACCGCCCCACAGTGTATTTTACGATATCTCGCTCCAATGCATTATATATTCACCTTTTCTAGATTAACCACTTCGCTTCTTTTCTAGGAAACGCCTAGATTTGGTGCACTCCCCTTTTCTTGACATACAGTGAGAAGTTCAACTATGTTCAAATTAGGAAAAATCAGAGAGGCATAGAAGGGACCAAGAGAGCGAAAGAAACAGAGCACAGATGAAAGAGACAAAAACAAATCAACACATAACACCAGAACGAAGCTATCACTGCTTAATTACATAGAGAAATTTCAAATAGAAATGGTGATGATGGACTCTTGCTGAGCATCTGTATTTATACAAAAAAAAACATTTAGTTACAATAATTAAAATATTATTTTCTCAGGTGGTGTTTTCCCTTTCATTTCTGCAGACGGTGGTGAATCTTCGACATTGCCCATTTCCTCTCTGCAGATGGTGGTGACTCTTTGACGTTTGAAAAGTCATGGCAGTGAGGTGGTGCATGCGACACTGATGGGAAAATAATTATGCTTAAATTCTCCCCCTTAATTATTTTACACAAAATAAAAGAACAAAACTTTGCGATTACATCAAAATGATGTTACATCATACATACTCCTATGTTTTCCCTATGAGTTTCAAACAATAATTTTACCAAGGGTTTTGTAAATATGTCTGCAAACTGGTCTTCTGAACTTCAAAACTCCATACATATTTCATTATTGCTTACTATGTAGAAATTATATAACTTATGTGTTATATGTCCAAGATTCTCCCTATCTCACACTATTTTAACTTCATGAAAAATACAGAATCTATTCCACCATTGATCATTTGTGGAAATTAAATCAAGATTACAATGCACACATGAAACAATAAAAATTCACACACATTAACACAGTTGTTTAACGGGAAATCCTGAAGTTGAAAACCCCAACTATCTGTATATAATAAATGTCATAGAGATCACGCAACAATCCTCATACAAAGCTAATCATATCAAGCTCTCAGTACAATACAATTGCTACACACTAATCAAGAACAATAAAAAAAAATCTACACTGATTTTTGCCCTCCTGATAGCCTGCCTCTACTGTGCAATCCCCACTGAAGAATGGCTCTGGATGAGTTCGAATTTCTCCAGCCTTGCTCACACAATCCTCATTGGCATCTCCACTGAGTGTGTGGTGCATACAATGCAACACTATAGTCACAACTGATAGTTACACTTGCTCTTTCACCAATCTCTCCGCGGAGTCTCCACTGATCTGATCTGCACTATAGTTAACTTTTGTCTTTGTCCAGTTAAATAATGATTTATTATTTAGTGAATTAATTTAACTAATTAATTCACTCAACTTCACTGAAAGTATCAATCAGTTAGAAATAGACAAAATTAGTTCAACTAAGTTTAACTCCACAAGTGTAGTTAAACTAGAAACCAACTCCACCAACTACTTCTCCAACTCCACCAAACTCTGCCACTGGAGTTCTAACTGAAGTCCTCCATGCATGAACCATCAGTAGCTCTAGGAATTGTGTAATTCCTTCAGCTAGCTGATCTGAACAATATGTTAACTGAATGTTAGTGCTCCAAGAGAATAAGATAATGTTTAGAATCCAAATATTATTAAGAGCTAATAATATCCGACATGTCTATTTTTAGACTGGCAGTCTAAAAATAGACTTCACCCAAAATGTCTAAAAATAGAAGTCCGTCTATTTTTCCAACTTGACCAACCATCCACAAATAACATCCTGCAACTCATAGAATATGATTGACATGTCTAAAAATAGACTTTGCGCCAAAAATAGCCTGCGGGGCCCACTTAGTGAAGGCGACTCTTTTCACTAACCTCATCATCTTGTTGAATCTCAACACTCCCTCTCAAAAAGATAGGGATTATCTGCTACCCCGATCTTGTCTCTATAGTATTTGAATTTTCTCTTGGTGAGCGCCTTCGTCAGAATATCTGCATCCTGATCTTCCGTAGGAATGTAAGAAAGAAACATGATCCTCCGCTGCACACAATCTCTGATATGATGGTACTGGATGTTAATATGTGTATATCTATCATGAAATACTGGATTAACCGAGAGTTTAATGCAAATCTGATTATCACAATATATCACAGTAGTATCTAAATGAGAACTGAACAAACCGACCAAGATCTTCCTCATCCACATAGCCTTGCATGTAGCCAAACTTGCTACCATGTACTTGCCCTCCGCTGAACTGAGTGCCATGGATATTTGTTTCCTACTGTAACAAGAAACTGTTGTATATCCGATACTGAAAATCCCTCCAGATGTGCTCTTTCTGTCCGTTGGGCTTCCTGCCCAATCTGCATCTGTGAAGCCATGCAGCTTCACCTCATCTGACTGTCTGTACCACAATCCATACTTAGATGTGCCCCTGAGATACCTTAGGACATGCTTTCCTGCCTTCCAAAAGAGCTTGGTAGGCTTCACCATCGCTTGTGAAAGCTGGTTCACATCATAGCATATGTCCGGTCGTGTATTGACTAAATACATGAGCGAACCAACTAACTGTCGATAAACAGTGGCACCCACTACATCTGTCGATGTAACATCCTCTTTCCTCCAACCACCAGGAAGAGGAGTGTCGATAGGCTTGCAGCCTTGCATGTGAAACTTCTCTAGTATCTCCCGGGCGTACTTGCCTTGAGACACAAACAGTTCACCATTCCGCTGCCAAATTTTCAATCCTAGGAAATAATGAAGGAGGCCCAAGTCCTTCATCTTGAACTCCTTTTCAAGATATACCTTGCATGAGTATATCAACAGTTCATCACCCGTTAGTATTAAATCATCTACATAAAGCACAATTATCAAAAGCTTACCCTCCACCACAATCTAGTATAGGTTTGGATCCGCCTCACTCTTGGCGAAACCAAGTCTAGTGAAATAACTGTTTATCCATGTGTACCAAGCACAAGGTGCTTGTTTCAGCCCATACAGTGCTCTTTTGAGCCTGCACACATGCAACTCGCTGCTGAAGATTGCTAATCCTTCACACTGCTCAATGTACACCTCCTCCTTAATGATTTCGTTGAGGAACACAATCTTCACATCCATCTGATAAATGTGCCAACCCATCTGTGCTGAGAGAGCAAGGATGGTCCGTATGGAAGAATACCTTGCAAAAAGTACAAAATTTTCTTCATAGTCAATCCCCTTGATCTGTGAGAAGCCCCGAGCAACAAATCTTGTCTTATACTTCTCAACGCTCCCATCAACAGCTTTCTTCACTTTGTAGATCCATCTCGAACCTACCACTGATTTCCCTTCTGGCCTTGGGACAATCTCCCATGCACTGTTTCTGACAATCGAATCATACTCTTCCACCATGGCATCTACCCATGCAAGATTCTCCACAACTTCCTCGAAAAAGGATGGCTCCATCACGATACACTTGTTCATCAGAGCCATGTATCTAGTAAATCGGTTAGGTGACTGTCTCTGTCTACGCTGTGATGTAGGAGCTCCTACATTCTGCACTGCATCAAGATTTAGTCGCTCAACTTCTGTAGTGCGCTTTCGCCCTCTAATGTTTGGCGTTGCATGAGTGGTTTCTTCCACTCCATGAACCTCCTCTTGTGGCTGATCCACATCTTGAGGCTCATATTTAGGAACAAGTAGGTCCTCCTCTACATGCAAGTGTAGCTCCCTCTCAAGCGACAACTTCATGGCTTTCTCCTCATGAAATTTGATATCCCGTCGCACGATAGTCATCCACTGTATGGAAAATACACACGACAATTGTGGGGTGTTTCTGTGTACCCCACAAATATCCCAACCTCTACAGTCGGCTCTAGCTTCTTCCTGGTCTCCTTCATCACATGAATGTTAAAACCAAAAATCTTAAAATGAGAAATATCAGGCTTCTTACCAAAAAATGCCTCTTCGGGTGTACTCATGCCAAGTACTCTCTGAGGACAACGGTTTTGCACATAAACCACAGTGTTGCATGCCTCAGCCCACAAGTGTATGGGAAGGCCCTGATCATGCAACATCGCCCGTGCAGCACCCATAATCGTTCTGTTCTTCCTCTCAGTGACCCCATTTTGCTGTGGGTTATGAGGCGCTATGAGTTCTCTTCGAATTCCTTCTTTGCTACAGAAGTCTTTGAATTCGCCAGAGATGTATTCACCACCATTATTGCTCCGAAGAGCTTTCACTTGCTTCCCTGACTCTTTCTCAACCAGCGCCTTGAACTCACAGAAATTTGAGTATGTCTCGCTCTTCTTCTGCATGAAGAAGATCCAACACTTACGAGAAAAGTCATCAACAAATATCACATAATACCTGTGCTTTGTTGTTGAAGAAACTGAGAAAGGTCCACACACGTCTGTGTGAATTCTCTCAAGGATCATCGAAGCACGACTATCCTTCTCATGAAAAGTGGTCTTCACACATTTTCCCAAAGTAAATCCCTTGCACTGATCTGACTGTGCAAGTGTACCTTTGGGAAGCCCAGTAGAAAACTGCTGCAAAATTTTCAAAGCGCCATGGTGAAGATGACCCAATCTCATGTGCCACAATTCGCCCTCATCTCAGCTCACCACTCCTTCTGCTTTGCTTGCCATTGCAGCAAAGCCATCTACCTATAATTGATAGAGATTCTTAACTCAAATCCCTATCCTCCTGGTTTGACAAGTTGTTTTATGGCACAGGAAAGCCTTTCCCTCACTAAAAACAACATCATAACCCTTGTCTTCCAGCATCGCCATAG
The DNA here is from genome assembly GCA_034641835.2 of Pinus albicaulis. Lineage (NCBI taxonomy): Eukaryota > Viridiplantae > Streptophyta > Pinopsida > Pinales > Pinaceae > Pinus > Pinus albicaulis. The sequence continues at coordinate 1,554,344,601 of CM076570.1, forward strand.
AGATCAGATTCTTCTTCAATCCTAGAACATGCATGGCATCCTTCAAGATGAAAGGTTTACTGGACTCTCTCTCAAAGGAATGGTCCTGATACCAGTCGCACTGTATCTACCATCATCGCCCATCTCGATGTGCACTCCAAGATCCTTTTCCTCCAGATCACTAAACAAATATTTGTCTTCGGTCATATGGAAAGATGCACCACTATCAAGAATCCCCACCAATCCCATCATACTTGAAACCAAGCAAGTGATCAAAGAAAATTTGAGCTCAAACTACGAGGCTAAGGCCTCTCGCAGAACTAGAAACGCTCTTATTCTTCTTCTTCTATGGGTAATTAGTGGCGAAATGCCCGTGCTGGTGACAGTGAAAACACTTCACCTTAGACAAATCATGCTTTTTTGCATTCAGCTTCAGATTTGGAAGATTTCTTCCCTTTTCCTTTCCAATCTTTGGCAGCCAAAGCGCAATTTTCTTCATCTTCATTCTTCGATGAAGATCCATCCCTGGTACCCTACCTTATCTCCTCCTACACAAGATCCGACCAAAGTCACTCCCATCGTGGCAGTTTCTCCCGTCCATTGACAGAGTCTTTGTAGTTATGCCGACTCTTCAGAAGCCCAAGGAGAGCCAAGCTCACCAAGTCTTCTTCATCAACAATAACCCCCACACTTCCTAGCTCATTCTTGCAGTAGAAAAACTTCGTGAGGTATTTTGGACTACTGTCGCCTTTCTCCATTTTTATTTTTCTAAGCTTGTCTCTAAGCGCCAACTTCCTCTGGTCACTTTTGCTTTGGAACAAGTCTGTCAAAGCCTTCCACATTAAGAATGGAGTGGCTTTCCCATGAAGGTTGGACACAATGTGGTCCTTCACACCTTCCAACAGAATCCTTGACACTTTTCTACCTTATTTTTCCATGCGTCAAGTGTGGCTACATTGCTAGAAGCAGGCTTCATAATATCAACATCTATAAAATCCTTCAACCCATTATCATCTAGCACCACCTCCATCCTGTCCTTCCATGCTATGTAATTCAAGCTACCCTCAAGGGCATACTCCAATTGCAATCCCTTGAAAGAAATTTCAATGAATGCTCAACTTCGACACCAAGAAAACACTGCAGCAAATTCGAATTCCACCAGCACAAAACTCAACCGCTTCAATAATTGCAATGTCCTCCAATGATCAACACTACTCCAATACCATGTAGAAATTATATAACTTATGTGTTATATGTCCAAGATTCTCCTAATCTCACACTATTTTAACTTCATGCAAAATACAGAATCTATTCCACCATTGATCATTTGTGGAAATTAAATCAAGATTGCAATGCACACATGAAACAATAAAAATTCACACACATTAACACAGTTGTTTAACGGGAAAGCCTGAAGCTGAAAACCCCAACTATCTGTATATAATATATGTCATAAAGATCATGTAACATTCCTCATACAAAGCTTATCATATCAAGCTCTCAGTACAATACAATCGCTACACACTAATCAAGAACAATTGGCAAAAATCTGCACTGATTTTTTCCCTCTTGATAGGTTGCCTCTATTGCGCAATCCCTATTGAAGAATGGCTCTGGATGAGTTCGAATTTCTCTAGCCTTGCTCACACAATCCTCATTGGCATCTCCACTGAGTGTGTGGTGCATACAATGCAACACTATAGTCACAACTGATAGTCACACTTGCTCTTTCACCAATCTCTCCATTGAGTCTCCACTGATCTGTTCTGCACTATAGTTAACTGTTCTCTCTGTCCAATTAAATAATGAGTTATTATTTAGTGAATTAATTTAACTAATTAATTCACTCAACTTCACTGAAAGTATCAATCAGCTAGAAATATACACAATCAGTTCAACTAAGTTTAACTCCACAAGTGTAGTTAAACTAGAAACCAACTCCACCAACTACTTCTCTAACTCCACCAAACTCTGCCACTTGAGTTCTGACTGAATTCCTCCATGCATGAACCACCAGTAGCTCTAGGAATTGCGTAATTCCTTCAGTTAGATTATCTAAACAATCTGTTAACTGAATGTCAGTGCTCCAAGAGAATAATATAATGTTTAGAGTCCAAATATTATTAAGAGCTAATAATATCCGACATGTCTATTTTTAGACTAACAGTCTAAAAATAGACTTCGCCCAAATTTTCTAAAAATAGAAGTCCATCTTTTTTTCCAACTTGACCAACCATCCACAAATAGCATCCTGCAACTCATAGAATATGATCGACATGTCTAAAAATAGACATAGTCTAAAAATAGACTTTGCGTCAAAAATAACCTGCGGGGCCCACTTAGTGAAGGAGACTCTTTTCACTAAGCTCATCATATTGTTGAATCTCAACATACTAATTCTCAAAAAATGATACCTCATATCAACATGTTTACACTTCTTATGGAAAGCATAATTTCTTGATAATGTGATATCAGATTTATTATCACAGAAAATATGAGTTGGTTCTTTCTGTTCATGAAACAACTCAGTCAAAATTATTCTCATCCACACAGTTTGACATGATGTTGTTGTCGTTGCAACATACTCTTCTTCAGCTGATGATAGAGTCATAGTGGATTTCTTCATTAATTCCCATGAAACTACACCTGAAACAAAATTGAACACATATCCAGATGTGATCTTCCTGTCATCAATATTACCTGCAATGTCACTATTTGTATATCCAGTAGTTTAAAATCTGAATCAAATGTATACAAGATACCATAGTTTCTTGTTCCATCAACATATCTTAAAATATTTTTCCAAACAGCCAATGGGTACTCTTCAGAGACTCCATAAACCTTGAAATTAAACTTACAGGAAACAATATATCAAGCCTCGTTGTAGTCAAATACATAAGACTTCCAACTAATTTTTTTTACAAGGTTGGATCAATATCTGAACCTTGATCATCCTTACTGAGTTTTCTACCAATTGCAATTGGAGTTACAACTGGCTTACAAATTTCCATCCTGAACCTTTTCAATATATCATTAGCATACTTAGATTAACAAATGAACATACCACATTCATATTGAGTTACTTCAATACCAAGAAAATATTCCATTAGGCCTAAGTCAGTCATATCAAATTCTATTTTCATGCTTGTGTTAAAATCATCTACTAAAAGATCTCTAGTGAAAATCAAATCATTAACATATAGGCACACAATAAAAAATTTACCTTCCTCGTTTACTTTTGTATACAAAGTTGGCTCACTTGGACTCCAGATGAATCCATTTTTATACAGATATTCATCAATTCTACTAAACCACACTTGGGGTGGTTGTTTCAATCCATATAATGATTTATTTAATTTGTAAACTCAATCTTCCTTATCATTAATTTCATATCTAGGAGGTTGTTTCACATAAACCTCTTCTTCCAAAAAACCATTTAAAAATGCAGAATTAACATCCATCTGATATATTTTCCATTTGTTTTGTGCAAAAATATCTAATACCATTCTTACTATGTCAAGTCTATCTACAAGTGCAAAATTTTCATTATAATCAATACCAGGTTGTTGATTGAACCCCTTAGCTACAAGTCTTGCTTTATGCTTTTTAATTTCACCTTCAACATTCACTTTAGTTTTGTAAATCCATTTAACGCCTATAGTATTCTTACCTTCAGGAAAATATACAAGCTCCCAAGTATTATTTATTTCTATAGCATAAACTTCTTCATCAATAGCTTTTATCCAAAAATTTTCTCTCACGACTTCATCAAAATTTACTGGATCATATGAAAGTAATGAAAAATTTGAAACTTGATTCATTTCATCGTTCTGCTCATACAATTATTTTAAACTTCTATTTTTCTGACCTTTAATTCTATCCTTTAAGGTAGCCATTGTAGGATTAGATTCATTACTCACCTCCGACCCAATTCTTTGTTGTCCACCATAACATGATGGTTTTCCATGTTCCCAATTTCTCAGTGTTATGCATTGTAATGGAATAAATATTGGTGATTGGCTTGCTGAAGTTCTTGCAGCATGTATATATGGAATCAAATGTCCACCTTGTACTTATTTCTCATCTTCATTATCATATCCATGAGAAAATATAGCTCCCTCTGCAATAGATTTATCTATGCTTCCATCCCAAGCTTCTCCTTCCTTGAATTCAACATCTCTACTAATAATATATTTCTTGGTGATGGGATTATAGAGTTTATATGATTTAGATTCTTCACTATATCCAATAAAGATACATTTCACACTTCTATCATCTAAATTCTTTCTAAACTATTTAGGAACGTGTGCATAAGAAACATAACCAAAAATTCTTAAATGAGATATATGACAACTCTTACCATTCCATGCTTCTTCGGGAACTCGGTCCTTCACACTTTTCGTCAGACTTCTATTAAGGATATAAACAGCACAAGCTACTGCTTCTCTCTAATATTCATTTGGTAGATGTTTTTTCTTCAACATACTTAGATCCATATCCATAATAGTTCAATTTTTCCTTTTAGCTATTCCATTTTGTTGTGGAGTATAACGTGCAATAACTCCGTCTTGATTCCATGCGATTGACAAAACTGAATGAAATCTATCTGAAATATTCACCACCTCTATCTGATCTCAAAATTTTAATATGCTTTCCACTTTCATTTTTAACCATAGCTTTAAATATTTTAAATACAGAAAATGCTTCAGTGATCAGAAATTGAATTGGGGGAAAAAATTGCTAAGAATTGAAACTACTCATAATTTCTCAGAACCTGAATGACTGGTAGGTCTCGTCTTCTTAATTCTGACGCACTTAGTTTCGCTCAAATCAGAGTCCGTATGAGAAAGTTAGAGAGATCTGTATGATTGCACAAACATGCAAATTTTGTGATAGGGATGATGACTAGGAATTAGTACAACCCAGTCAACAAAAGAATATTCCAAGGAATATTCCTTTGAATATTCCCCCAGGTGGATCAATGATTTTTTTCCAAGCGTCGTTATCGGATTGGTTGTAGATTTGTTGCAATTATATTAGTTTGAGTTTGCTTAATAATGTGTTGACACGTGGCTAGCCCGGAGGCCACCACGTGCCCCTCCAAGACCGAAATTTGGCTAAGTATGATCGAATATCATAATGTTTGTTTGAATAAAATTTTTATATGTTGGATGGGCAGAGGTCAAGCTTGACCCCATGACCTCCCCCACACAAATTCAACATCTTACCACCTCCGCTCCAAGTTATTGCTTACCATACTATGTCATTCTAATATATTTGAATTAAATAATGGTTTATGGCGGTGGTAAAGATGGATAGCCCCAAAGGGCTAGCCCTCAGTCCACAAGACCACACGCACAGAACTACGACGAAGGCTAACATTAATGGCAAGGTTAATGTGCTTAGTTAAGCACTAAACCATGATTAAAACACACATATCCATAACTTAATGCAAATTTGTTAAAAGTGCTTAACGTGCCTAAACCTCAATTAATGCGCGCTTAACAGTAGTTGATCCGAACTTTAATTGTGGGTTAAGTTGGTGGAGCCACCAATTTCGGCGGTGAACTCTAAATTTGGCAAAGTTAACTAGAGTTGCTCTAGTTTTGGAGGAACGTTTCTAGGAGAAACTGAAGAAACCATAACTTTGGCATTTTTTTGACCAAATTGGGCTCAGGAAGAGTCTATCCTAGTAGATTTGGATGATCTGAGCAATTTGGTGTAGTTTTCAGAGGCAAGGGAGCACTTTTAGGAGTTATTTTTCCCGTTTGAAGATTAAATATGCCTGAGGCCACCATGAGAGGAGGTCATGTCCGTTTCACTTAAAAACCATTTGCAAAGCCAGAAGAGGCTACTTAGGGGTTTTTGGGTCTTTTGAATCCAATGGAGTAGGTTGTAGATCCATTGGAGCATCGTATCTACATGTAATCAGAGAATTTACCATTAATCCAACGAGGGACTAGCCATTAAAGTAGGTCCAAGGAGGCGTAGCCCAGGAGGGGTGAACTCCTTTATCAACTCTGTCTAATGTGTTTTCTATGTTTTGTATTCTCTAAAAATTTACTTTCTTTTATGTTTTTTTAAAATATAATTTACTTAATGAATTGCTCATAAAAGACACACAAACTTAACACATAAACCCTTTCATAAATTGCTAATTGAGACAATCCTTAAGCACACTTTTCTTTTATACTGATGAGGAAGCTAGCAAAAGAAAAAATAGTTTGTCCATATTTAAATCAAGTTGTTATCAAAGCACAATTTAGCTCATTTTAGCCCAAGTTTATCTCAGGGTTTGCCAAGGTTAGCTAGAGAATTAGCTATTGGTTTTGTATTTGTATAAGGAGAATTTAACTATGTGCAAGTTTATGTGTGTCTCCTCTCTTCAGGAGAAGGCCAATATTGAGGACCTAGCTTTCAAATAACAACAAATAATATTTTTATGCATTACATGTGTGATGGAAGCTTCATCCAACACTGTTTCTAATCCATATTCCTTAGCAAGACTCTTTGATAAAGATATGTTGCAGAAGCTATTCATCATGAGAGATATGGTACAAGAGATGTTTGAAGATAAGAAGGATAGAATGATAATTCAAGAGAAGTTTATGCCCATGAAGGAGGAGAAGCAAGAGCTTCTTGAAAAGATGCATGAGATGGAGATTCAGCTCCATATTTCAAATGAAACCCTAGCCAAGTATGTGCATTAAAATGAGATATGAAAATCAATTTTATCTTCTATTCCCACTAAAAATGATTGTGTGGGTGTTTTTGAAAGACACACTAGAGGAATAGAGTCCAAATTATTGATGAATATGGGATATGACGGTAAAGGATTGGGAAAACATGCACAAGGCATAGTTGAGCCAATTGTTGTTGAGGAAAGGCCTAAGTATTTGGGTCTTGGTTATGGAAAAAATGATGGAGAATGCTCCAAAGACAAGGAGGCACATGAAGGTGTTCCAAGAAGGAATTTCATTACATGTTCATTACCTCAAGCTTGTAAATTTTGTGTTCACGAGGAATGCAAAATTTTTACACCCACTTTGCAAGAAGATGCTCATAAGCATGAAACTAATAGAAATGGAAAAAAAGAGGATGTTGAAAGCTCTACATCCATTGAAGCCATTGTTGGTATTCAAAAGAGAGCCACTACCTCGTCAAATTCACCTCCTCAAGAAGGCGATAAAGGTGAATGTGAAAGGTAGAAATCTTCCTTTAATCAAGTTTCTTTTAATTATGATAAACATGGAAAATCCTTACATAAGATTTGGAGAAAATTTACATGTTCCTTTTGTGGTTTGAAGAACCATAATGTTTCGAGGTGTTGGAAGAAGATATCCATGTACATGAAACTGTCAAAACAAAGGAGATAGAAATCCAAAGGTCCAATGGACAATGAAAACCATGTTTAAAAGAAGATGCAATTATTTTGAACTCATTCCTAAAGACACCTGTTGGACCACTAGTTGTTGAACATCGAGGTCATACTTCCGCATGTAGATCAGAAGATTCTTGACCACCTTCAACAAAAAAATGGCGTAGCATGAGTGATATCCTTGATGATCCTACCTCTATACCTCGGTTTGAGGAAGATCCGCAATCAGTCTTAGTTATGGAGCCATGCATGCCCATGCATGCATATATGATGCATGCATATGATCCACAGAATTATGCAGAAGCAACTAGGCATCCTGAATGGGAAGCAACAATGGATGAGGAATATAATTCTCTCATTGAGAAAAAAACTTGGGATTTGGTTTCGTTACCTTCCAATCATAAAATTGTGAGGTGCAAGTGGGTTTATCGGACCAAGCAAGCAAAAAATGGCCAAGTTACTCAATATAAGGCACGGTTGGTAGAAAAAGGTTTTCAGCAGGTACATGGTGTTCACTATGATGAGACTTTTTATCTAGTGGAAAAAATGGATTCCATTCGACTAGCTCTCTCCATTGTAGCAACAAGAGGATGGGAGGTGCATCATATGGATATGAAGAATTCCTTTCTTCACGATGATCTCGAGGAGGAAATCTACATGGAGTAGCCATAGGGACACATGCGCAATTCATCTCTAGTATGCAAACAAAATAATTCTCTCTATGGCCTCAAGCAGGCACCTAGAGCATGGTATGAAAAGATGGATTCTTATTTGTTATCTCAAAAATTTTTACACTGCAAATCTGATTCCAATGTTTATTTTTGAAGAAAATTGACTCCTTGTTGATCATAGTACTTTACGTAGATGGTCTTTTGATAACAGGCAGTTCAACTTCTGTCATTACTAAGATTAAAACTGCATTACATAAGCAGTTTTCTATGACATGCATGGGCTTGCTAAATTTATTCCTTGGACTAGAGATCAATCAGAGTGGTTCTAGGATTACAATTTCTCAACCAAAGTATGATAGATATCTTTTGGCACGATTTCGCATGAGTGACTGCAAGCCAACAACCACATGTTTCTTATCAGGGATAAAGCTTGAGAATGGCAAAGACACACCATTAGTTGATTGCACAATATACCATAATCTTGCGGGAAGTATTCTTTATCTCACTCACTCCCGTCCTGATCTCTCATATGCTGTAGGAGCAGTTTAGAGATACATGCAGGAGCCACATGAGTTACACTGGAAAGATGCAAAGTGCATCCTTCGATATGTCTAGGGGACAATCACCTATGGGATTCATTATGTAGCTAATTGTTCTTTCAAAATCATTGGGTTCACATATTTAGAGTGGGTTGGCGACAACATTGATCACAAGTCCACCTCCGATTATGTACTTAGTTTGGGATCCGGCCCAATTTGTTGGTCAAGGAAGAAGTAGGATGCCATTGCTTTATCATTAGCAGAGGACGAGTATAGAGGAATAGTCAATGCCACTATTCAGGCCATTTGGATACAACATTTCCTATCTAAGCTTGGGATTAGTGTCCATCATCCAACTGGCATCTGGTGCGATAATCAAAGTACACTAAAGTTTTGCAGAGATCCAGTGCAGCGTCAATGAACCAAACACATCGAGATCCACATGCACTTCATTAGAGAACTCATTCATGATAGGATCATCGATCTTCAATACTGTCCTTGTTCCAAGCAAACTGTTGATATCTTCGCCAAAACTTTCACTGAGAAGAAGTTTTGATTCCTGTGAGATCATCTCGGGGTGAAGGACACCACTGCCTAGCAGTTGTGTTTTCTCTACTTTTGCATTATATTTTTAGGGGGGGCGTTCTTCCCATTAGGTTTTCCCTCTTTCATCCTTTTCATGCATTGTAAATGGGTACCTAAAATGGCAGTGTTTCCGGGACTCATTCATTTTGCATGACACTCACCTAAGTTATGCTTAAGCGGGGGTGTTGGTGTACATGCACCTAGATTAGCTTTAGTTCCAATCTAGAGATTGCATGCAATGTGCACTTGTCTTTAGCTAGTTAACTTGAGTGCTTTACATGCACATAGTTAACTTAATTAGCTTTAGTCTAACTCTAGATATTGCATGTGATGTTCACTTGTTTTTAGCTAGTTAACTCGAGTGCTCACATGCGATGTGAAATTGGCTTAGTTAGTTAACTCTAGTGCTTGCATATGGTGCATGTGCAGATTATCATAACATACAACACACTTAGCTTCAGTTAGCTTTAACTATCCATATTTATTGCATGTACAATTAAGCTTAACTTAGTTGCTTTTATACATTGATTCTAAAACTAATATTCTAGAATTAATTTCATTCTTTTCTCGATTCTTGCTCACTCCTTTGTTCTCTAGGAAGTTTGTTCATTGTTTTGTAAATCTAGATCTTTATGTCTCAAAATATCATAGAGGTTAGTCAAGTTCCCAAACAAATCTGGAAGCATCATCAATCTGGAGAAAAAAGCCAAGTTAATGTCTTGGGAGGTTTTCTAAATTTCGAAATGAATCTGGAAGCATCTACAAATTGAAGCAGTAGGAAAAGTCAATATGCTGAAGGTTCATCAAATTCCCAAGAGAATCTGGCAGTGACTTGAATCCTCTACAGTACTTTAACTACAGATGTTTCAAGAACAACAAAAGATAGAATTCATTTGGCGAAAGTTTCAGATCTTCAGCTGGCCAAGGCATTGGACGGTGCAACCCAATTTTTTCAAGATACTCTAGCTTCTCAAATATTTAATAAACTGCAACAAATTTCAAACTCCCTCAACTGCGGAGGTGTTGCAATGTTAAAATTTTTAAAGTGGGTTTAACCTCACAAAAGGATAAAAAAAAAATAGAAGAAGCAGCAGCAATTCTCCAGTCGAGAAAATTACTTGAAGAGAGAAGAACTAAGCCACTCAGACTATGAAATAGGGTTATTTATGTGTGAAAGATAAAATCAGGGGTTATGTATGATGTTGTCATAAATTTAGAGTTTAGTTTTTAGGTAATGCACAACTTCTATTTATAATATTTAAAGTATATTTATTTTTCATAATAATAGTTATTCTTAATTCATGTTTAGTTGTGTTGGTGTTATACTGAAATATATGTATAATTGTTAGATGGACATTATACTTGCTTATAAATATCTTTTTCTTGCAATAGAATTTTGGTGGTTATATATATATATATTGCAAGTGTTACAATGTGATATATACTAGAAATTTTTAGTTTTTAAAGGAAACTCTTGAAATATATTATATATTGTTAAATTTTATATATATATATATATATATATATATATATATATATATATATATAACATTGTAGTGAGTGATAAAGTGAAAGCTATAATTTGTTTTTTTGTATTATTGATGTTACAACTGTTATGTCTATGTTATATAGAGATATGTGACTATTTGATATTTTTTTTGTTTTTTTAGTAGGCATTTGCATCATATAAATAACATAACTAGATATATGATGATGTAATAAGCTAAAATTGTTACTATGTGGTCCTCATCATTATATGCAATCCCAAAATACTTAAAAATGTGTTATTACAACATCTAAATCTAACAAGCTCTTTCAAACTTTTATGGAATGGTGTTTTGAGGAATGCTCAATTAAAAATTCATTGAAAATTAAAAAACATCATAATTTGGAGAGGAAGAGAAGATGTCAATTGCACCGCATAGGTAGTATTATCCTAAATAAATTACACCCAACACTTATAATTTATGGCCAGTCTTTACATTTAGACAAAATTCTTTTCTTTTCCGCAATCATCATCATATGCACTTATTATATATGTAAGAAATTTGGTTGGATACCTCATTTTTGGTGTTTCTCCAACTAAGATACATAATAAGCATGTTTAAATGTTGTTGCATAGGAAAACCATGACAATTTTCTCATATTGGGGAGTGATTATTTTCTATCAAAATGATACATCCGAAACCATAGAAAACTACTTGAATGAATTGTGGTATCAAATTCATGAAGCTAACTCTCTTAACATTCATCATTGGGTGGAAAAGAATGAAGTGGATGTGTTCCTACTAGATCAAGAGCCATTCACCATAGGAATAGTGACTAGATGGAGAGTGGAAAAGGATATTAATTATGGGGACATCAACAACTTTCTAATGGATTTTACATTTTACACAACCATTAGATGTTATTTTGGTTTCTATTTTCCTTATTTACTTTGCCTATGTTATTCTTGTGATACAAATTTATGAAAATCTTGCTTATAATAGACAAGTTTACTAGACCAATATCATGACTCCATTATATGCTTTCATTTAATGTTTAATTCTAGGAATCATACACACTACACATGTGTTATTGGTTCAAGCAATTATATTTACTACATGGAAAATATATTATGTAAAATAAATTCATACACTACTTGTTTCTAGTGCCTTAATTTATTTGTCCAACATATGTTGTTGGTCTATAATTTGAATCCAATGATCAATTCAATATTCTCAAATATAGAATGTGTGTTTTTAGTGTCCTTATTGGCCATGCAACATATGTTATTGGTCTATAATTTGAATCCAATGATGAATTCAATATTCTCAAATATGGAATATGTGTTTCTGGTGTCCTTATTGGCCATGATAGCATTAAAGTTCTGGAATATTGTATTCGTGAAATCTTATGAGTGATAGTGTCATTTCTACAAAATTGTGGATTTTTACACATATCAAAATGGAATTGGCATTAATTGAGTCATATCAAAGATTGGACTGTAGAAAATAGTTGCAATGCATTTGCAATCATTTCACCAATGTGTTTTAACTTCCTATCGAAGATGGAAACATTCATCCTTTCTTGTGAACAATGCTCTCATAGAGTTTTGAGAGATAATGTATGCATATCTCTAAATTTGTCATTCCTCAGTTCAATCATGTGTTTACTTGTTCAATTTATTTCACCTAAATATATGTTCATTCACATTATATTATCACCTAAAAATTGTGCATCCAATTATGCCATAGATTGCTAGAAACTGTCATTAATCAAGTCAAATCTTGGTTATCTAAAGAAATTAATTAGCTTTGAATATATGGATAGATTTGCATGATTAAAGTTTTGATAGCCATGCCTCTTTGATATGAACTCCTCTTCAACAGAAAATGATGCAAAAATCAATGAAGATCATGTCATCATCAAAGTAAAACAATAACCTCAATTCCCTCCACCTCCCACACACCAAAAAGAGGCCACTAGAGCTGAGAAGCACTAAAAGGAATCCTACCCAATCCATTTAACACGAGGTCATGTAAGCTTTGAAGAGGTCTTTTTGAGCATGAGAAGCACTAAAAAGGAATCCTACCCAATCCATTGAACATGAGGCCATGTAAGCCATCAAGAAGTCTATAAATTAAGGCCTTGAGATAACGAGTTGGATAATAAAAAGAAAGAAGGGTTATGCTACCAATTTGTCTTGGATTCCCATTGTTTCATAAGAACTCCTTGTTAATGGGTGACCATCCTCTATTGAACCTTCCTCACCATTTTTTAGAAGACAAATCTTACAAAAGGAAAGAGACAAAGACTTTCCTGGCTAAACATCTCTTTTTGTGTTTATGAACAAACTATTTGGTCTTCATTCCATTAGAAATAAAAAATACTATGATTTTTATATTTTTTTATATTTTATACTATAATTTAAGTAATTATTGTTTGATTTATCATTGATTCTAACCATTAATGTATATTAGATTCTCACCATTGACATAAAGGATATTCAGTACCTTCATGCAACAATCTGGCAAGAGAAGGAGATAAGTAGGTGTAACTTAGAGGATCCAAGCGAAGCAGCCATGAAAAAATAAATATATACCAAATAAACGAAGTGCATTTACTAGTAACAAAATTATCGTTACCCATTCCATAATATTGCCAATTTATTTCAAGAAAAATCAACATAAAAACATCTGCATCCTCTAGAGAAAACAACTGGAATTATAGATCTAAGGTTGTCATGGCTTAGCCGACTGAACTGGGAGGGACAATCTATGGTTATATTATGTTGTACTAAATACTCCTTCTAGGAATGAGCTGGTATGGATGGAAGGTGGCGAGCTTTCGCCCTGGGCCTGAGCTGGTAAGGCTGGTAGGTGGTGTGCTTGCTCCCTTTGCCTGAAAGTAAACATCGTTCTTGGTCCTCTTCTTTCATTTTTCTTGGTTGGAACTCAACATTTTTCTCTTTCTGATGTAAATCAGTTGTCTTCATAAGTTCAGAGAGACTTCTGAACTTCTTCCAATACCGTTTACCTGCTTTTTTATATTTCCCCGATTTTTTGGAACATGTTTTCGATTTTGCACAATGGCTTTGCACGGACTTCAGACTTGGGAATGAGCCCTCGCATATCTTGCATGTATAACTTACAGCGTGTTCTGTGTTTTCTCTCTTTTGTTCCTTTAGATCTCCAGCAATTTCCTCTCTATGTTCTGTATCCGTGCTCTTCAGAATATCGGGCAAACCTTCTGTTTCCAACATCGTCCCTTTAACCTCATCAAAAATTATGTTTTTAATATCTGTGGGCAGAATATCGGTCACGCTGCCTGAAGGAGCAGACCGTTCCATCTCGCTAGGGGCTACATCATAGAACGGTGCTACATCTTTGAATTTTAACCCCTGTCGTCTTCTTCTAATCGAAACCATCTTCAAAGTAAAATCCGGCGCCGCAATCGCTGAACCTATGGTACAATAATAACAAAAACAAATTATAACAAAACGAAATAATTTTAATTTTCGATCGAAGAAAATTCTAGCCCTGGAATTCTAATCATTTATTGAAAATAAAAACAATAATAACCTGACCACTCAAGCTGACTTATTTAACCTCTTAATTTATTCTGCTTGGTTGAATCATGAATGTCTTTGTTCTTGCACAGATTCATGCAAGAACAAAGTTGACCAGGGAGTCTGACTTATTTAACCTATTAGGACGTAGTGGATAATTGACAAGGGAGTCGATAATTGATAAAGTTGTCATTTTCATGCACAGCCCGGTTGATTTCATCGTTTATGCTAGGAGTTTCGTACATATTTCGGAGGAGGGGCTCCTACACTAGGCAAACTATTATTGCTAAAATAATAGTAGTTTATTGCTTCTTCATCTTATTTCCAGAATCTCATATTATTCTTATTCAAGAACAAAGCATGGAAAAACATTAAATCTAATTATTAACTTTATCATTGACTTACACAAAATGCAATAGGTTTTGGACAAACCATATACACTCCCAAATAATATCTATGTTGTATAAATTGAATTATATGCTGTTGAATTGGTATGTACGATATTTAAATTCAACAATATATATCCAATCTATAAAAAAATATTAATATATTGTTACTGGATTTATTTCTGCCTTATAATAAACTCTACCATATCTAAAAGTTATTTAACACCATAACAATTAAATTTATTTTACAATCAATCAATACTTCATTTCCCACGTATTAATACTGTTACTTTTAGTAACGGTTTTAATATACCTTTACTAACACCTATGAAAACATTTAATATACTGTTACTAGGGTTACCTCTGCGTTATAATACGCTCTCCCATATCTAAAGCCTGAAGGTGATTTAAACACCATAGCAATTAAATTTATTTTACAATCGATCAATACACGTATTAATACTGTTCCTTTTAGTAACAGTTTTAATATACCTTTACTAACACCTATGAAAACATTTAATATACTGTTACTAGGTTACCTCTGCGTTATAATACGCTCTACCATATCTAAAGCCTGAAGGTGATTTAAACACCATAGCAATTAAATTTATTTTACAATCAGTCAGTACAGATTAAGTGTTGAAGGCAAATTTATTTTACAACCAATCGATACAAATTTAAGTGGTGAAGCCATTGGCTATAAGTTTTGGGAAAATGGGAAGTGACAACATTCAACAAGAAATTGGGAGGGAAGATAATTCTAGGAGAACGGTGCGTGAAGAAGACTTCAAAAATGTAGACCCTTTGGCCTATCGACAGAAATCAGGTGGGTTGATTGATTGATTGATGCTCACTCATGTCGAAAATATTCGGACACTTCACAACACAGTGACTCTATTTAAAGGAGGTGAACAAGCACAAAATGCACATCTATGTGTTTAGTGTTGGAGAATTAATCTCAACCACCTCATCAAATACATTGACAATGAACCATATCTCAGTTAATGTTTTGCAGTTAACAGATTGTGTTTGAAGAGAAGGACAAATTCTTAGTAGAGTACATTTTACCCATTCCGCAATAGAGTAAATTGATTAAAAGTTAAATAGAAATTTAATGCATTTTACTAAAAGGGTATGTGAAAACATTTAAGGTATTTATGTTTTGAATTAACAAGCAAGAATAGGTTGAATGTATTGTGGCTGATGTAAGTGTTGAAATACAAGAAGGAGAAAATCATGGAGCAAATTTTGGTGGGCGCCTGAAAACAACACGTTGTGTGGAAAGACGAAAAGGAGAAAATCGTGGAGAAAATTTTGGTGGGCTCCTCAAAACAACGATTACAGGTTTTATTGTATGTGTAAATCTTAGTAAGAACTCATGTTTTACTCGTGAAGGAGCCACAACCTCCATTTGTGAACTTATTTCATGTTTTTTAAGTTATCATATAAAGTTTGATAACTTATTTGATTATCGGATTTTAATCTCCCTCAGTGAGAAAGACCTTCATGATTTGTTTTCGGTAATTGTAACTATATGATTTGGATTAAGTCTAAAAGATTGTGTTTTTACAGAGGAGTTAAAAGTTGTTTTGAGGAGTGTATTCTCCATGAGTGAGAAATTTTTCACATAGTGAAAATTTTTACACAATAAGAAAGTTTGTTTATACACTGAAATGACAGCAATAAGAACAAGCTTGACTAATTCAGAAATACCTCAGTTTAATGGAAAAAATTATGACTATTGAGCTATAACAATTAAGGCTCTGTTTTCTTCACAGGATATTTGAGAATTAGTGGATGTAAATTTTTGTAGATGTTCTATGCTTGATGCAGCTTTACTTTTATTACAACAATCACCAAAACAGTTAAGTAAAATGTTGATAGAACATACCAGTGGATCTATAGAAGACAAACCAGAAACCGGAGAATGTGAAGGTGCATTACGGCGGTCAACAGGATGCTTCAACCAGCAAAGTCTCCTTGATCAGCCAACCCAGAATGTGTCACAACAATCCTCAAATCAGTCACCCAATCGACTCAAGTCAACTCCAGAAAAGTCAACGCTGTCCAAAAAAGTCAATGCAGGGCAGCAACATCAAAGTCAACGCAACTCCAACTTCGGTCAACCTTTTAACCTCGGTTCTTGTGCCAATGTGTACGGCCTCCCAAAATCAATGTCTCCAATAAATTTCAGCCTCTTTGGACCATGCGTTGACCAAAGTCAACGCTGGTCAAACCTTCGTGGAAACCCTAGCTGCAGCAATTTCGTCCTTCTCCTTCGCTGTAGTAATTCGTCCTTCTTCCCACGTGTGGATCGAAATTGTCCTCCAAGTAGCTCGTACTAGATCAAAAGAGAAGAAGATGATGTGATGAGTGAGTGTGAAATGCTCTCCAAAGTTCACTGTATTTATATACATCATTGAGGTGTGTGACACATCTGCTGGGGGTGTAAAACCTTAAGGCCGACCTGCACATATAATTTATTATAAATAATAAATTCAAAATAAATGTTTTGTTCATCAGATTAAGATAAATTTTATATGGATCTTACACCTCTCTGAAAGAGGAATCCAATAAAAATATCGGTATCTTCATCTGAGGATCACAACATGGAGTTTGGACTTAGTTGTCCAATTTTAACAATGGAGAATGGTTTCCAAGAACTAGCAGATGCAGTAGCTTTGACACAAGCAGAAGGACATTTTTTGAGGGACAACATGAAGGACTCAAAATCTCTCTTCTATATTTTTCAGGCAGTTCATGAAAATATCTTCTTAAGGATTGCAGCAGCAGCAAAGTCCAAGCAAGCATGGGATACCCTCCAGATAGCCTACCTAGGCGTCGCAAAGGTGAAGAGAGAAAAATTACAAATGTTGAGAAGATATTTTGAGACAATATGTATGAAAGAGTCTGAGAATGTAGATTCATTTTTTACACATGTAATTGGGTTGGTTACCCAAATCGGGTCTCATGGTGAGATACTTGAGGGAAGAATAATAGTTGAGAAAATTCTCAGAAGTTCACTAGCAAGGTTTGATGCCATAGTTGTGGCCATAGAAGAGACAAAGGATCTCTCAAAATTTTGGATGAGCTTCATGCATCACTGATTTCTCACAAACACGGATTGAACAGAGGAAGAAAATCATCATTGGAGCTTGAATTCAAGACACAAGTTTCATTTGGTCAAGGTAGAGGTTGAGGAAGATCAAATTATAAAGGAAGAGGAAGAAACCCACACAGAGGTGGAAGAAGCAACCCTTTAAGCTCAAGTGGAAGGGGTAGCAATCAAAATCCAAGTCAAGGCTCAAGCCAAAATCAAGCATAGGGTTAGAGGTATGATAAATCTCAATTTCAATGTCATTACTGTAAAAAGTATGGTCATTATGAAAATGAGTGTATAAAGAAGAAATATGACATAAGAAACAAACCAAGTGAAAATTTCATAAAGACAAATCAAAACCATGATAGCATGTTTTTAGCTTGTAATGTAGCACAAGAAAAACAAGGAGATGTATGGTTGTAGATTCAGGGTGTAGCAACCACATGACTGGAAACATATAAATTTTTTCCAATCTAGATGAAAATGTAAAATCTGAAGTGACATTGGGGACTCATAGAAAAGTCCCTATCATGGGAAAAGGAAGAGTAGACATTCTAACAAAGAAGGGAGAGAAGAAGTTCATGTTAGATGTTTACTTTATCCCTGGTTTCAAACATAACCTCATAAGCATTGGACAACTCATGCAAAAGGGCTACAATGTCTTTTTCAAAAATGATATGTGCACAATCTTGGATAAGCCTCCAAGAAGATAGCTTATTGCAAAATTTCACACGACAAACAATAAAATGTTTCCGCTCAAGCCAAGATTAGATTTGAAGGAAGAAGGTGCTCAAGCACAACTATCAATAAATTCACAAAAGGATGAAAGAAATGTAGCAGCTGTCACACAAGAAAATTGTCAAGTAGAAATTAAAGATGAAAATTTTTTATGGCATTTGAGATTTGGTCATCTCAACTTTAGAGGTTTGAATTTGTTGCATAGGAAATGCATGGTGAAGGGATTACCACTCATAGAAAAACCATACAGTCTATGTAAAGGATGTATCTTTAGAAAACAACACATAGAATCATTTCCTGAAGGAAAGTCAATAAGGGCAAAGGCACCCTTGGATATTTTCCACTCAAATTGATGTGGACCAATGAAAATACCATCAATTGGTCGTAACCACTATATTTTGACCTTCATATATGAATACACAAGGAAGACATGGATATATTTCATAAAACATAAAAGTGAAGTGTTTGAGCACTTCTGCCACTAGAAAGTTCTTGTTGAGAAGCAAAGTGGACACTACATAAAAGTGTTGAGGACTCACAAAAATGGTGAATACATCACGAATGACTTCCTACATTTTTGCAGCGAGCATAGAGTTCACAAAAAAATTACAACAAGGTATACACCTCAACAAAATGTTGTCACGGAAAGAAAATAGGACCATTATGGAAATGGCAAAAAGTATGTTGAAAGAAAATCATTTTCCAAATGAGTATTGGGCTTAAGCTTTAGCTTCTGCAGCGTATATTATTAATAGGCGTCCAACCAAAAGTGTTATGAATATCATTCCTTAAGACAGATGGAGTTGAAGAAAGAAATATGTCACTCACATGAGAGTGTTTGGGTGTGTGGCATATGCACATGTGTTGGATGAGTTTAGGAAGAAGTTGGAAAGCAAGGGAGAGAAATGTATATTTTTTGGATACAGTGATGAATCCAAGACATACAAGCTCTACAATCCATCAATCAAGAAAATTCATAATCAGCAGAGATGTTCATTTCATAGAAGAAGAGGCATGGGATGGAAGTTTAGAGAAGACAATTAATGTGAAGACATGTATGTCTCATGAAGACAACACGGAATTCGCCGCAACATGTAATTCCGCAATGGTGACTCCTCCTCCACTTACACGGGCTCAACAAAGCATACAACATATGACACCACAAACAAATAATAGGATACCATTGCACAACCAAGCAAGTGCTTCTCCAAGCACACCACAAGGATCTGCAACTCCATCTACTTCAAGCGCAACACCAAGCCCATCTTTCGCAAGCATAAGAAGACCAAAATTCATACATTTAAATGAAATTTATGAGCAAGATGAAGTTGATAGCAACGCTTGTCTGAATTCCTTATTTAGATTATTTTTTCATGTAGATGACCCAATATACTTTGAAGATGCAATCAAAGAAGAGAAATGGGTTTTTGCATTGGATGAAGAAATAGGAGCAATAGGAAAGAATGAAACATGGGAGTTAGTGGACGTTCCACAAGGTAAAGAAGCCATTGGAGTGAAGTGGGTCTATAACACCAAGAGAAACATTGAAGACAATATTGAAAGAAATAAAGCAAGGCTAGTTTCAAAAGATACAAGAAGCAACATGGAAGAGATTATGCGGAAAAATTTGCACCAGTTGCGAGGATGGAGACAATGCGTACAATGTTGTCGATTGCTGCGCAACATAAATGGAAAGTGTATCAAATGACGTAAAATCAACATTCTTGAATGGAGTGCTAAAAGAGGAGGTATATGTTATGCAACCTCCTGGTTATGAGATAGAAGGCAAAGAAGACAATGTATGTAGGTTGCAGAAAGCTCTTTATGGGCTGAAGCAAGCACCAATTTCATGGTATAACAGGATATATGCTTACTTGATGGACAATGGGTTTGGAAAATGTGATGGTGAACCTACTCTCTACATCAAAGAAAGTGACGATAAGCTTATTATCGTCGTTTTGTATATATATGATTTGATTTTTACAGGGAGTGATGATTTGCTCATCACTGATTTCAAAGAAGCCATGAAAAGTGAGTTTCAAATGACTGACTTGAGGTTGTTAAGATATTTTTTGGGCATAGAATTGAAACGAATAGAAAATGAAATTTTTATCTCTCAAGAAAAGTATGTCGCTGACATTTTAGAGAGGTTTAATATGCAGAACAACAAGTCAACACCAACTCCAACTGTCATGGGGTTGAATTAAAGAAAGGAAGATTGTAGCAGCAATGTCAATTCGACATTTTACAAAATTATGGTGGGTAGCCAAATGTATTTGACCGCAATAAGACCTGATATAATGTATGCAGTGAGTTTTGTGTCAAGGTTCATGGAGACACCCAAAGAGACAACTTGGCAAGCAGCAAAAATAATTTTAAAATATGTCAATGGGACAAAGGGGTATGGAGTTTTGTACTCCGCAACAGATGATCTTAGGTTGGTTGGTTACACTGACAGTGATTGGGCAAAAAGTGTTGATGACAGAAAGAGCACATTAGGATATGTTTTTCATTTGGGTTCGGGAGCCATTTCATGGGCTTCCAAGAAGTAGTCGATAGTGTCATTGTCAACAACACAAGCTAAGTATGTCACCGCAACAACAACGACATGTCAAGTAGTTTTGATGAGAAGGATGTTGCGGGATTTATGTCATGAACAAGATGGAGCGACCACCATTTTATGTGATAACAATTCAACAATTTCACTATTAAAGAATTATGTTTTCCACAAGAGGACAAAGCACATTGATGCTAAATATCATTTCGTAAGAGAATTATTAACAATAGTGAGACTGTGTTGCAGTACTGTAGGTCAGAAGAACAATTTGCAGACATCTTCATAAAGCCATTGACATGTGAAAATTTTGTTCATCTTATAGATTGTTTGAGAATGGTCAATGGCAGCTGTTGCGATTAAGGGGGAGTGTTGGAGAATTAATCTCAACCACCGCATTAAATACACTGACAAGCATCCATATCTCAGCAAATGTTTTGTAGGTAGCACATTGTGTTTGCAGAGAAGGACAAGTTTTGAACATAGTACATTTTACCCATTTCGCAACAGAGTAAATTAATTAAAAGTTGAATAGAAATTTAATGTGTGTTAGTAAAATAGTATGGGAAAACAATTTTTCAGCAAGTGTTATTAGGAAAGTCATGTTCGGCCATCTTATGTATTAAATTTTGTCTGTCATGTATTAATTTCATAGATATTTATGTTTTGAATTAACAAGCAAGAATAGGTTGAATGTATTGTGGCTGATGTAAGTCTGCAAAGACAAGCTTTACTATATGTTAATATAAAGTAGTTCTAGAAATTTTCACCTATCTTATTATTGCAATACTCTGTTTTACTCTATTTCACGTGAGTAAAATTATTTGATTAGCTGGGATTTTAATCTCCAACACTATGTAGTAAGAGCAAGACCTTCATGATGGTCTGGATTAAGTGAGTTCTACAACTCTGTGTAAACTTCTGCAACTCTATGTTAACTTCTGCAACTATATTGTCATGGTTAAAGTCATTTCCACAAGTCTGTGTAAACTCTGTATCGAGGAAAAACATTTCCTATCTTTAAAAATTTTAACATTTAGAAGAAAAATGTTTATATGCATTAATAAGAAAAAACCTAACAATTGTATTCCACTACCCCACTAACAATTTCGAGCATCATAGACTAAAATTAAAAAATTAGAGGCATGGTATGCCGAGGAAGATGAAGATAATTATTTCAAATAGAATGCGCAAACCTAGTCACCTTTCTCCGAAATCCATGGAATAAGAATAGCCGACATATATGGAAAGATAATACTATATATTTAAGCAGAGCTAGAGCTAAGGTAATACAATATATTTAGGCAGAGCTAGAGCTATAGCTCTCGCTTATATTGGGGCGTAAATGGAGCAGAATTTTGTTCCCAACGAGATTCCATTCCATTCATCATTAATGAAAGCACCCAAAACTATAAAATAGGGCAACTAGCTCATTATAAACAAACAAAAAGTCTAGAACTTGAAAATTAGTAAATGTTGATGAGAAGGAGCCAGGAACTTTAAAATCATGTACACTATAAAGTTAAAAAATTATATCGATTTTTTTTTTTTTCAGAAAGGCTTCGTACCTTGCACTCAGAAGTCACAGTGCTCGACCAGATAAGAAAAGTTGACCAGCTTTAACCTGACAACATAAGCCAACAACGTTTGATGAGTACAGATTTGTATCCTAAATCATGTACAGTATAATATTTCCTAGCAGTGTACTCTCAATGTGAACTAAGTAATTCCTAACTACTATTAATGCACCTTTGGCTGAAAACATCCCTGCACTGCCCTCTGACAATATATGCACCATCTGAGACCTTCACCCTATAACACCAATAACTGGTAGTGGCCATAGAATAGGATATTCTTTCATGGCTTTTGCATCAAGTAATGGAAATGAAAAGTACACCTTCACATTATCTGGTGACACAATATGATTCTTCACTTGAAATGAAAAGTACACCTTCACATTATGGTAACACAATATGATTCTTTGAAGCTGAATAATTTTTTTTTTTCCCTTTAGAGAATAGTCTTATTTCCACATACCACAAGAATTGATAGAAGATAGAGGTTA
The DNA here is from genome assembly GCA_034641835.2 of Pinus albicaulis. Lineage (NCBI taxonomy): Eukaryota > Viridiplantae > Streptophyta > Pinopsida > Pinales > Pinaceae > Pinus > Pinus albicaulis. The sequence continues at coordinate 1,554,367,646 of CM076570.1, forward strand.
CTTTTAGAGCTCCTCTGTGCTGCCCTCATGGGTACGTGATTTAAAAGAGGAATCTCAAGGGAATTATCAAATACAAATGTCCTGATTTCTTGTTCTATCTCTCCAGTAGTGTTGCAGTTCAAAAATAGTGTTTGATATGCATTTTCAAGAACGGATTTCCCTTAAAAATATCCATCATCTTCAATAAATTTCGCCAAGGAACATATTTGGGATTATAGACCTAAAGGGTTGGAAACACGCCTTGATTGTAATTATGGAAAACAAATGGCTTCTCATGAACAGAACTATGCAAACTGGTCGCAAAGATCCTTAAAGGAAAGAGCTAATGAAAGCCTTTCATCCGATAACAGTCTTTGACTTCTTTTGTTATGTTTGAATTTTCTTTATTCTTTTGACAAAAGTGTGATCATGTTGCCACTTCTAATAATATTCTGGATCACCCATTTGAGAGTTCTTTTGTCTATCTCCACGTCTTCCACCACTACCACCATCCTATCACAGGATTCTCCTAAGATTTTTCCGTTCAGCTGCACTAAATTCTAGTTGAGCTCGTTCTATCTGCGCTCTCTTCCTTTAGATGACTCAAATAATAAAGCAATCTCATACTACATATATAGCTTATGTTCTTGACATATATTACAATTTCATAGCTTTGATTGTAACTATTCATGATACAATCCCTGGGAGATCGATGATATATGCCATTATCAGAGTTCAATGTTGAACATTTTGTATTTTCATCAATCCAAAGTTGTTTCTGCCAATCCGTGACAAGTAAATAGTGCCTATCGACTTTTTAAAATACTAGAAAATAGTGCCTATCGACTTTTCAAAATACTAGAACGGTACAAAATAAGATTTTATACAACCTTCAATAGATTACATATCTAAATGTAAATATTGAAGAAACCGCTAGGAAGTAGCAATTGCATGGGATACCATGACATATAGCAAGAAATGGTAAATGTTAAATGGACATATAAAATGCAGGGAATGATTGTACTAGGGTTCTGGCTCAAGTTCAAGCTTGACATCAGAAAAGGATATAAATACCATCTCCATCTCCATGATACATAACACACAATGAAAGACCAAGGCATTGCATAATCAGGATTGAACAACAAACTCAACACCTCTCACTCGTCCTTAAAAAAACTCCAACATTTTCCTCCAATGCCACTGTCTTTCCCGCATAAGAAGTGGATTTGAGGTAGCTTCTTGAGGTATACTCTTCATTGAAAGCTTACACAATTCCCCAAAAAGTAAAAGCACACTGTCATCAAGGCTTGTTAATAATTTTAACTTCCAAATCTGCATCGCGTTCCAAATCCCCATCAACCATCTCACCCTTTCTGCCCTCCAGAGCACTCTTGTACATACTCATCTCTCAATACTTGGCATCCAACATATATTTATCCTCGAATAAAGTAGATTAGTAGTATTTGTCACTGCGACAACCGTAGAATCAAATGTAGCATCGTGCCCCCAAATTTATTTCACTTGAGCTAATGGTGGGTGGGTGGGTGTATAGAAACAACTAAAAAGGAGAGGAGAACCTATTCCTCTGGAACCTCCTAAGGAGCGATTTCTACCAAAATGTTAAGGAAGGCAGGCTTATTTTCATAGTGTTCATAGCCTAGCTTTCCATGGTAGTTTTCAATTTGATGGAGCTAACGAGAATAATCGATGCTATCCAGAGATCTGATCTTACAGTTTAATAACAACAAACCCTTTTATGACAAGAATTAGAAGAAATAGAAAATTACTTCAACAAATACACACATAAAATATCACTGCCACAGGAACCATGATCAGAACAATTAGACATATGCTGAGATTATTTACCCTGCTAGCTGCCTTCTCCTTCAATGCCCCCAGATGCCCACAAGCGTGAAATCAGGAAACGAGAATCATACCCTGCTCATTTGCTGCTGACTTCCGAGCCTTACCATACCATCACGCGCCTAGAGGATGCTTGAATTCCCAAATGGCACATTACAGATCTTGTCATTGACATCTACTCAAGCAAAGATCTGGAATTTCTCTAGCATAGATCCCTGCAAATGTATATTTCGGGCAGTACTCTACATACAATACTCTATCCCATATTTTCCAAGCTCTGCGACACCGATTTTAGTGAGCTTACAACAAGCAAAACGAGATCTGATGTAGAGATCTTGTCCCCGCAGAAGCAAAAGATGAGATCTGCCTCCCTACGACTACTAATAGCGCACACCATGCAAGAATCTAGTTATTTCATGCTACCGAATTTGAATATACTCAGATCCCACTAAGAAGCTTACGTTCTCCTCGTTCATGCGCGACATATCCTCAGTTTCCAACGTTCCCCTCGAGTCTGGGAGGCAGAGTTTAACAAAATGAATTTTTTCTACAGTAAGTTTTCCCAAATTAAATAGAGATTTTAATGTAAAATTCAAATGAATTTAGGGTTCTAGAGTTTTTGAGGTGTTGAATTTATTTATGTATTCAAAACTTATTTTCAATCGGAAAAAATCATAATTTCCCTTCAATTTGTATAATAAAATTCCCAAAAATAATTTTAATTAAAAAAAAATCACATAATTTAATTTAATTAGAAAAAACTAAACCTTTCATAATACAAACATCTTTCGATCTGTGCGGTACAATATCATTTAATTTAATTAGGTTGGAAAGTAGGGATCATAAGATATCCATATATTGATAAAAACATAACTAAACCTCTCATAATACAAACATCTTTCTATCTGTGCGGTACAATATCATTTAATTTAATTGGGTTGGAAAGTACGGAACATAAGATATCCATATATTGATAAAAACATTGTGATTGAAACATTTGTACCCTTGCAAACACATTGCTTCACACTCTAAAATATTTAAGTCTTCCTGACACGAGTATGTTATTCACCTTGCACTCTATGCGATTTGGGAGAATCAAAACGTTAGCTTGATCCTTAAGAGTCTTTTCTTCCTTTCATAAAATTCACTCTAACTTAACACATTAATTCTTCCCTAGTGTGGGGAAAAAAAACAACTTTTGTAATCTATGTTAAGATTATGGGGTAGGTGTCCAAATAATACCCCTTCGTCATTTTACATCTAAAACACATATTTTGTTTTTATAAGGAATTTCAAATCCTCCATTATCTAGTGTAAACAAAGCCAATAATAATTTTGTGAAGGGTGCTATACTTACGTATGTTCTTGTGGACCTCCTTAAATCTTCTAACTTTTTCTATGGGTTCTAAACTCGTAGTTAATTCTTAAAAGTTGAGAATCTCTTACTTGCACTAAATAGAGGTAGCTTACTATCCAAACTTAGAGCATCCACTCAAGGTGGTGTTTGTGGGTAACAATTACATTTGGAAAAAATTTCAAATGGTTATTGGAAGTTGCACTAGCCACTTTTGGATGTGCCCTAAGACCCCTCATTATAAACCTCCTTTCAAGCTTTACTAAATTTCTTTTAGTGGAATTAATTCCAATTCTCATAAACTTTTGAAAATCCTAGTTACTCTTTGAGAAAAGGAAAATAGGTCATTTGTGATTTCATATATCTCTACACACTTTTCAATGTTATTCAAAATTGGTTTGATAAAAAAAATTTAAACATCATTAAAGTAAAGAAACCTTTTTTCTTGCTTTGTTTTATGAATTGATTCAATTTTTGTAACACATTTCAACCCTCTCAAATTACACCCACTACATTGAGAACCATAGAGGACCATTTTGTACCATTGCAATCTCATTTCCTTGAATACCTCCCACGTTTTGCACAAAGATTTGCATACCTTGCAATGTCACCTAATCAATCTTGGCCTCATAGACCACCATTTGTTCTAGCCCTGTTAGGTCATTCATCCTAGGTGTGTCTTTGTACCCCAAGTCAATGCTAAACTTCACAATTGCCACGATAAAGCTATGGAAAACATAACTCCCATTCCTAAACTTTTGTGTTGCCTCACTAAACCTTCTAGACCTTTTGAAGCTAACAAATGACCCCATAACATATAATAATTCGTAGTCCCCAACATAAAAAGGATTATCTTTCGATATACCAAAGTTTGAGGGTATGGAAGCAGAAGACCCTTCGAGCCACATAATGACCTTTGGATGAATGCATGAAAATTGGTTACACATTTGAGCCAAACGTGGCGTTGAAATTCTAAAATTTTCTTCTTTTTTCAAATTGAAGCCCTCAAAATTCATATAAGGATTGTGAATTTTGATTTGGATTAAAAAGACAATATGTGGAGAATTATGTTGTTGTCCTAATGATATTTTTTGCAAAACAATTTAGTGTTATATAATCTCTCAATTTTCCATTTAATGTAATACTTGTCCTTGCAAACTTTCACACATGTTAAGAGGTATCCATGTGTTCACCTAGCTTAGTCTAAAATATATCATTTAATATATATATATATCTCGGCATGATCTATAGAGAGAGAACTAGGTTTTTCGTATTTAAAGTTTTTTTTTTTTTTTATGCAATATTAATTTTTTTGTTATTTTTCGAAGCTAGCGAAGTAATATTTCAATTGCATTTCTACACACGTGTTCTTGTAAGTTTTTTTCAGCTATTTAAATAAATTGAAAAACCAAGAGTACCCTTTTGAAGAGGAGTCGTAAAATAATATAGTGGTATTTTTGGTATTTGTTTCATTGTGTATATTTTATGTTGTTTCATTGTGTATATTTTATGTTATTGATCTTTTATTCAACCTTTTAAAATTGTCCAAAAAAATTTCAAGCATTATTTTTAAAAGAAATTAGATGAAAAATATAATATGAATTCGAAAATGTCACACTCATATTCCATTGGATAGAATATTCCTTCATGAATACAACATGATCAACTCCACCACCTAAGAACAATTTTTTCATGAAGTTCGCCAAGGTACCAAATGATGTTGCAGAAAAATTTGCAAAAGGGGTGCTAAAATTGTGGTTTTTAGGACTTGAGAAGCTCAATCGAGTTCTTGAATTTTAAATTCAAATAGATTAATCGAGGGTTTCCTAAACCCTCAATGGAGCCATTTACGTGGTTAACCAAGGGCTTGATCCGACAATATGACAAGGTGTTTTAATAGAAAATAAGGGCTTTATCAATCATTAATGTTTGATCGAGGGTTTGTTTTAAATCATCGATTGAGTTATTTTTTAGTGCTATAGGAGCTTAATCGAGCATTTAAAAATGGCTCGATCGAGCGATTAAAATGCTCGATCAAGCCCTCTTTTTTTCACCTAAAGACACCCTCTCTTTTTTTCCCTTGCCAAAAAGTGAAACCCACCTCGATGCTTTGAACCCTAAGTTCATTTGTGTAATTTATCAAATAAAATCACTAATGACTCAATTTCAATCAGGATCTTCCAATACACTATAACTAGCTCATTGGTGAAATGATGAATTAATGAGAAGGTAGAGATCCCTAACACATTTGAATCCTTCGCGAAGTCTTTTCTTACATTCTTCTAGTTACCAAATTGTCATGACACGAGTCTAGAATTATTATCTAAGTTTAGACAAACATCTTCCACCCACATCACAAATCATATCCATCATTGGTGTAGATGCAACAACACCTACAAAATATAATTTCTTAGGAAGCTTCTATATTTTTTCGTCAAGTCCCTTTTTCCTATAATCACAAAGGATGTCACACCACCATGCCTCAACATAAGAAAGAAGTCATCTTAAGGCTCAACACTTTGAGTTGATTTACACACAATTATGATATCTCTATCGTAATCCTTGAGGTGCCCTATTCTCAACCTTTCAACAAATAGAAATTAGGGGCATCAAAAATTTGTTGATGGGGTTATTGCGTCCATCACACAGTACAATGCTCAACCTGAGAAATAGATTCCCTATAACATAAATGGAAGTTCATATGGGAAACCCCCAACAATTCTTAATATGCATAGGGAACCACTTGTGTCTACACCTATGATAAGAAGGAATTATGAAAACCCTCTCGTTGCATCTTGTCCTCCTCCCATGTTGGTCACAATTTACTCTACCTTATGCAATTCTAATGGGGCATCCACATCCCAAAGTACATATAGGAATCCCACGGAAGAAAATCCTCATTACCCTTTATTTCACCCACCTTAACCTAATCTCACAAACTAGTATCCTAAACATAATGTTTTAAGGCTTTGAATTGTTGTTGTATTTACTTACAAGTCAACCCTTTTGACCCTATAAACCACACTCTTATCCAAGAATTTACCTCATTTTTCATCGACGACGGGAAACATCCATTTAAAGAGATTCAAGTCAATTTGTTGCTAACTGTTATCAATTTCATTGTTTTAGTGAGTAAAAGGAACTTAATTGAGATTAGTTACTGCTAATAATAATGGTTTTTAAGCCAATTCCTATAATACACAAGGCATCTAGTGACCCACCTCCATGATTGACATGGCTACACATCTATATAAAAAAGCTACAACATGGGTTTTCCTCTGAAGTACCTTTAGGAAACTCCATTGTTTATCAAATAAAACTTGGTGGCTTGAGATATGTGTGACTATCGTGTTTATAAAATCAACCTCATGTGGCTTGAGAGATGTGCGAGCATTGGTAAACATGGTCAAACATAACAAAGTATCAGTTGGGTATCAGGCTTGACTAACGAATTGGCCCAAGTCGACAGGTCAACAAAACAATTATAATTCACATGGTTGGGGTTAAAATCAAAAGATGTAAGGGAATCTACTTGATTTCTAATGATTTGACATGGTTTGGGTTTAAATATAAATATGTAAGGGAATATACTTTATTTCACATTATTTTCCATTTTGTTATGTGTCATTCATTCCCACACACGTTTTTTAAGAGGAAAATAACACAAACTTTATATTATGAAATATAAGTGAGTTACATCATTCTTGTTTTCGCTCCTACCAGACTATTCATGTCCTTAACATAGATATTAATATCTTTATTTTTATCCCCTTCGTTTCCTCCTTTTTACATAAGTATGTATGTCCAAAAAAATACCTTCATAGTACTATGACATTTCAGAATGTAACAAAAAAAAAAATACAATACAATTTTTTCATCATTTTGGAAAAACGACTTTGTCACATGTTATGTATTCTAGTAATGATCTATGATGCAAGCATTGGGGAGGATATGCCCCTCATAAACAGTGAAAAATATTTACCTCGAAACATAGTGATGCCCCTTTTTGATAGGTTGTCTATGATTTTATTTTGGTCTCTATATATGTGCTGGAAAGTGATGTCCTAGAATGAGCTTACTAGTGTCCTGATGCATGCCATCTAGTTGACAAAATTGGAGGGTTAAAATTTGAATAATCCTTTACCCAGTCTATAATTCCCTTTGCATCCCCATAAATTTGTAGATGATCTATATCCAACCATTTTTCCATTAAAATGGTGTCCCATAGTGCAATGATATCAACCCTATAATTTTCCATGTACCCACCCCCCCCCGCCCCACCAGTAGTGATAGAAATGTCCAGTTTCAATTATGATGTATGCACCACAACTACATTTCCTCAGTTGACAGGACCCATAAAAAAACTCAAGGGGGAATTTCTGCTAATAGTCTTGATTTTTGACATTCTTTTTTGTGTGTTTTTTTGTCATAATTTCACATTCTTCGTAGTATGCCACAGATTGTAGAGTGGCTTCCATGACCACTCGCTCTTTTGCCTCAAACATTTTAGAGTTTCTAAACATCCAAATAGTCCATATAATGAAGAATGGAAGGTAATGGTATGAATCATATTTTTTAATCCAATATCCCATTCATTTTTCCAGTGTTATATGCACCTTCAGTGTGCCAATTTTTAGTGTGTCCAATACTCCATCCCATACCACCCTTATAAAATGACATCTTAATAGAAAATGATTTTTGTCCTCAGATTCCATTATGTTCACGAGACAAATATTGGGACCATTGAAAACCATATGTTGTAGCTGATCTTATGTGAGGATATGACCATGAATGACCAGCTGACCGAAACATTTGAGTTTATGAGGTGTACCCTACTTCCAAGAAATATTGAGCAATCTGAAACTAGTATAACTTTCATTTTCTCTTGTAATATTTTGATATATCTCTTTTACAATTGGTTGTTTTTTCGTATCCCTACCATCCCATATCATCCTATCCTCCCTTTCTAAAATTCATATTCCTACTACTTGTAATTTGTTGGGATATGCTTCCCATTCAATTCTTTGATTGCCCATGAAGCCCAAATTTGTCGCCCTATACCCATTTTTTATGAAATTTAAAGATTGTGGTCCTTCTTGATCTAAGAAATGTTTTTCATATCCCTATTATGGAGGGAATGTATTATGTATGTCGATAAAGTGTGATTCCTCTTGATGCCTTTAATGGCATCCAAACCAATCTCAATCATTTTCCTCTTTCCTACATTCCACTTTAGAAAAATCATTATCTAATTACATTTCTTTAGCACGTTGTTCGAGATATATGAAGTTCCCTTTTTTCCTTTGACTCCTCCCCTAATCCATATGGTAAAATGATGTCCATTCATATATTTCTCTCTTATAATCCTGGATCATATATTTTCTTTTGACATCACCCTCCACATGTTTTTGATGATCAAGGACATATTAAAATGATGTGTGCCTCGAATGCCCCACCCACCCTCATCTACTCGCCTAGTTATCTTTTCACATTTTATCAAATGAATATTTTTCTCTTGGTAGAGATTTGACCATAAAAATCTAGCCATGATAGAATCAACCTTCTGCACAATGGTTTTAGATAACATGAAAAAGTGCATTGAGTATATGGAGATGTTTTGTAGAACCGATCAGATGAGAGTCAGAATCCCTTTGATAGTTAGCCATTTTAGAGTCCATCCTAAAAAAATATTTTCAAATTCTTCTATTAGCCTCTCTCATTCCTTTATTCCATATTTGTTTGGTTTAGTCTAAAGCCTAAGTATGTGAGGCCTCCATCAAGATGTGTGGCAGTTATAACAAATAGTTTTCATATTTCCTGGCATAAACTGCCCTCCATATTTGCAGAAACCATAAAAAAAAATTCTTATTCATTATCAGTCTCGTGCCCTCCCCAAAATCAAACATAATCTGATAAATTTGTTCCCATTCTTGTCTGTTTTCACTTCCCCTGAATAACAAGTAGTCTACAAACATCAAATGAGTGATATTGATGTTTTTAGATACATGTAAACTCGATAGTAAACCATGAATCCTCACTTGTGGTATCCGAAAAATCATCGCATCCATGAAAATAAGAGATATGATAAGGGATAATGAATAGACCCATATCAAGCCACTGAAATCCGTAAAGAAATTTGTGGGGGAGCCACTTATGAGGATTGCATAATTTTTGGTGGTGATACATGCCATTATCCATATAATATTGAAAGAGTCAATGCCAACTGTGTGTAACACCAACCTCATTTATTCCCAGTCTACAGGATCGTATGCTTTAACCAAATAAATCTTTAGCATGCATGCTTTTATCCAACAAGTTTTAGTAGTGTGCAGACATTCTTGAGAAAATCCTATAGCATCCTCTATCTTCCTTCCATCCAGGAAACTGATTTGTTACAGAGTGATATGTTTATAAAGGAACCTTTTAATCCTAGTAGCTATAAATTTTGAGATCCTCTTATTGTTAAACACACGCATGGTAAATAAGAAAGTAAACATACAAGGAGAAAGATAAGTGTGAGTTCTATTATTATTCACCATAGATGTACATTTATATTACATTGGTGTGAACCTTGGATTCCACATTCCAAGCTCACTTGGACTCCTTTTGTCCATTCGGCTTCCACACCTACCCATAGAGGATTAGGTGTCCAACATTCCCCCCCTTAATCCGAAGGGGTATGTGTGAGTCCAAGAAGAGAGTTGTAATAAAAATCTTCAAAGTATGCATGGAAGCACTTAGGCTGAATCTTCTCTCTGAAATGTTGGCATAAATAGGTTTTTTAAGGATGACCACCAACACTAGAACGCTTAGTGCAGTTCCCAGAACTCTTCCAAATATGGCAAGAAGTTGAAGGCTTATGGTAGAGGAAGTGTCCCTCATATTTGAAGAGGGAGACCTTCAACCTAGAATAAGGGAGTTCTACTACCTATGATGGTTTAAGGATGACCACCAACACTGGAATGCTTAATGCATTTCCCGGAACTCTACCAAATATGGAAAGAAGTCGAAGTCTTCTGCTAGAGGAAGTGCTCTGAATTCTTTGAAGAGAAAGAATATCAACCTCACATAGATGGTTTAAGGTTGTCCGCCAACCAAAAGGCATGCTCATGGGCATCTGTGTCTCTGGCTACAACTCTGAATATGGAATTACAAGTTGTGGCTAAGGCTCGCTTGAATTTTTGTGTCTCTGGATACAACTATGAATCTGGAATGAGAGATTGTGGCTCAGGCTTGCTTGATGTGGCTTCGAAGCTTGTAGATGACCACCATTTTCCCCCTTGTTAGGTACAAGGTGAGATGATGGAGAAAACTCAACTACAAGTTTGTTCAATATTTTAGAACAAGTTCTAACATGTGACTTAAACGCCTTCTTGGCTGTTGATGCCCATTGCCAAGAAGCGATCCATCCAAGATGAATATTTGTTCTTGCGGGAGGCTTGTTTCTGAAGCATCTGTGTGAAGAATCGGTGTGTCGACCATAGTTCTTGCATGGGTGAAGATCAAAATAACGATATTTCGTATGGACAACTAGATCACACTGTTGGCATTTTTCAATTTGTTTTTTCTACTTTGGAAGAGGAGCAGGATCTGGAACAGCTGAAGGTGAATTGTCATGAAGAAATTTGGCACTCTGAAATTGAATGGGCTTGGAGTAGTATGGAATATGAAAGGAAAACTCCTTGTCATATCCAAGAATAGTTCTGTGCTTGTTATGGACAAGATCTTCCCAAGGTCTGATGATGGGATTGGGAGGTGAAGCGTGAGCTTATGCATCTGCGTACAAATCTACTTTTGAACTAGGCACTGAATGTGAATCGACTACAACATTATTGATTTGCTACTTATAGGAGTCTGCTTCAAATTTCTGAACAGAAACAAGTTCAAAATGATGACTCCGTTGTTGTAATTCTTCTTGCTGAAGTTGATACTCCAATTGCAAAAATTCAATATTTTCTTATGCATCTCGTAGATAGACCTTAATATTAGACAAAGTGTCCTTGCTAATTTTAACCATGTCTCCACCAGTAGATAAGATTAGAGTGCTTAATAACTCTAATAATCCATGAATTTTCTCCATAGTCAAAAAATGATCACAACTATGAACTTGTAGAGAAGAAACAACACCCACTAACAATACAATGTCACTGGAAAATATTTTTGTAAATGTGCAGCAAAAGACCACTGTGCAATAGCCCTTTACGGTGAAAAATACTAATGATTTCTCTCCACCAAAATGAACTGTTTTGTATCAACAACAACTCTATTTTATCCATATGATGAAGTTTTAATCAACACATGATATAATGAGAAAAGGGGTGAACCCTGCCTTGAAATGTATCTCTTGACAGTCGCACTACATTACTCACGACATTGTCTTCAAGAGAGGACCACAAGAAATGCCATTAAAAAATCACCATGGGCCTTCATTTCAACACTTATATATGGCCTCCAAAAATGTATACATAATTAAACAATTCAACTACAATGGCTCGTTCACTATATACACGGTCTTTAAGAAAACAAGTTTGTCCTAGCCGACCAATGTATATTATAGAAGAAGAATGTAGCATACCATGGTACACCATACGACTTTCAAAATAATTTATAACAATAAGACTTAAATGTACATACCACGTCCTTTTAAAGACTATGCTCCATCACTAATGCAACGCAGTAAACATCACATAAAATTAGTGTTTCACAAATTCAAGGCACAAAGCTTAATATGAATCTAGTGTGCATACTATGAGAACTATAAGCAAAATCCTCTTCATAGCACTATCCATGGACCGACATGACCATATTAGTCACTCCCTTCCTCCAGAGCTACTAATATAACTCGACTCCTCAGCTTCTCGACACAATGGACTTGGATATCGTGGCTTGGCGTGTTACCATGGCTGCGTGCACTAGAGAGGAGCCATAGGAGGTTGAAGTGGCAAGTGGATGACCAACGAGAGAGTGGATATCGGTGCAAAGATTAGTAGATAGTCAAACATTAATGCAGGGTTTGCGCGCAGAGGTAGAAAATGGATCAATGTATCTAGCCAGAGGAGATTAGTAGACATGAGGGATGGAGAGGTCTGAGTGAAACCATGGAAAAACTCAACTTAATTAAACAAAATAAAGATTATGAAGGCACAGAAGCCAAACAAGAAAGGTATGGTTGATTGGAAGGAATATGTATGTACCAAGCCACGGGAGCCACGGGAGATAGACTGCATATGAAGGTGAGGCCGTTGTGTTAAGGAGCTAAGCAGGACTATGTCGAGGAGAGGCAACAAATAGGGAATTCACTGGCAATGGAGCGTGGAGATGTTGTTCATTGAGCGGTGTGGGAGCACTACAAAGCGGAGGGATAGTGAATATGTATGATGAGGTTGCGTATATGGAGGAGGGCGAAGACTACATATGGAGATTACGTAGACTGGAGAGGAGCAACATATGGATACCACGGTGCACAATATGATAATTTGATACAATATGCAATATGTTAATTCAATACCACAGTGTGCGCAAGGGCCAAGGGGTACTGCAGACCAGAGAGAACATGAACTGTTTGTGCAACACTGTGGGCGTAGGTAGAGAAAGGCCCGAGGGGACTGTACCGAATAACTAGTGCTCAAGCAGGTGGAGAGTTATGTATGACCATGGTGTGGTATGGTCAGCGTGGGACGGAGGCTTTGTATGATGTGCAGTGCGTTGAAGGTTGTAGGTGTGGTATGCAGACATTTCAATGGTATGCAATGTTTGCAGGTTTGAATGGTAGAGGAGCGAGAAATAGAATGACATGCTTATGCTTAAAATAGCAGGAGCAAAGCAGAGGGCAAGACTGATAAGACGCTCATATCAACAAAAAATTATATGTCACTGCCAGGAAAATAGTGGCATTTCTGAGCAGAGTTTTTGTGGTATATTCCCAAATACCATAAAACAAGCCGCTCACATACGAGGAGAAATATAAGCGTGAGTTCTTTTATTATTCACCATAGATGTAAATTTATATTAAATTGTTGTGACCTTTGGATTCCACATTCCAAGGTCACATGGACTCCTTTTGTCCATTTGGCTTCCACACCTACCCATAGAGGATTAGGTGTCCAACGCTTATATACTATATTACAAAGTGAAATGGGTTTGTACTCAGAAAATGAAGGAGTATCCTTTTTTTTTTGAAATTAGTGCAATGAAAATGGCGTTCATGACCCCCAAAATTCATGGAATTTTCCTACCTACCACATTATCCATGTAAAAAATTATAAAATTAGAACTTTGTAAAGAGGTTGATCACTCCATGTAATAGTTAAGATATAGTGCTAAGTTGTGGTGCAATTGGTCCAATCCGTGCTAAGTAATACAAAATTGATTTCTTGTGTCTTTATGATTTAGATGTGATTTAATTTTATGTAACTTAGTTTTCATTTCAAGTAGCATGAGATAGTTCAGAAGGGCCCACCAACTCAACCATTCTTTCCTCTTTTTTTCAGTAGTATGTAGCATAGTATTTGTGCTTCCATTTATAGTGTGTGCACATGATCATACCTTTCAGTTGTATTTAAATTGTTTGTCCATCCCTTATCATATGGAGGTTGTATGATCAGGCCTTTGCAACCAAATTGTGCACTTATCCATTAAAATTATGGCATAATATACATCAATTTTTCGTCCTTTTTTAGAAAGAAAAAAACAATAGTTTTCATTAAGATGAAAATTGTTTACATGTATCAAATTTTTGCATATAACTACATATGCAATCGATATCTATGTAGTGGCGATAATGAAATTGACACACCCAAAAAAGGGATTACACCTCAATAGCAATACCCTAGGAATCTACAAAAAAAACTCAAAAAAGAGCAGAGATACATCGATGTATTTGATAAAAATCATGAAGTATACAAAATAAGCTAGGACAAAATACGTGTCCCTAAAATCACAAATGCACAAACCCAAATTCAAAGACCCCAAATTGCGAAGCAAAGATCATTGAACAAAGCGAGGTGGCGATAAACCAAGACCGAAGCCATGAAACAACTCCATGAAAGAAATCTACAGATCCATACTTGAAGGAACCCACAACAGGTTGTGCTGGCAACAAATGATAACATCAAAAAGCCTAGAGATAGAGGAAAATGTAGAAAACCTAGGGACGGAGCAAATAAGCAGAGGCATCAACAATAAATCCATCAGAAAGAGAAGAAAACCCCACTACAAAGCCCAAAAACAAAGGCATCTCTGAGAATGTTAATAGGTTCACTTCACTTGGCGTCTTCCATTTTACCATATTGGTAATAGGTTCACACTTGCATTGATTAGGTTATGCTACACTAAGTGATTGCATATATTAGAACCCGACCTTAAATATTCCTGAAAGGTCCACAGATTTCTTCATTACAACCCACATTCAAGATAGAGATTGAGGTGTAACTTATGGTAAGTGGATATAATTATGGTAAGTGGATATAATGAGGTGTATTTTTAGGATCACAGCTCGGAATCTCCACAGTTTATATTCAGTCAAACTCAAAAACAGACTAGCTTAGGAATAATTTTGTGATATCTTTAAAACCTATTGGAGGAATCACCACACCTCTATGGAATCCATAATTTCCACCCTGGGGATCCTATTTACCGGTCTTAAATGTTTACCAAAGCCTATGGGTTTTGGTGTAATAGCAAACCTATTAATGTTATCATAGCCTCGACCCACGTTCGATTCCCCAGAGCTACGTTTGATGGGGGGTGTTGGAGGAATCACAATACCTACCAACAACAGAAGTATCTTATGAAGAATTCTATTATTTCTTCAAAGGGTTGCAACTCATCTATTTAAGAAATTCATAATTTGGTTAGATTTCCAAATTCATTTTACCTATTAAATTAGGAAATGGTTATATTTTTTCTTCAAGACACTTATAAATAGGTACATTGAGGTGCACTATCTATTGAATCATACAACCCAGAATATCAGTTGATGAAGAATTGTGTTATTTTCCTTCAAGGGTTGCAACTCATCTAGATAATAGACCTTCCAAAATCATTTTTCCCAATGAATTAGACAATGTTGCAATAAGATGGTGAGAATTATAGACGGGGTCACAGTGTGCTATAATGTTATATGTTAGGGCTCAAATAGCATGTTTTGAAATATATTTCATTTATTATGTTTGGAAGGATCTTGTTACAATTGGAAGAAAACAACCAAGGGTAAGAGTTTTATCCACAATATCAACTTATGTTTATGTAAAGTTTCGCAACTCTCGCAACAAACATGAAAAAACAACTTCATCTTCATTTTTAGAAATAGAAATTTCCAATAAAACTCAACGTTGAAAAAAAAATGTAGCTCATCCTTATCTATAGTGTATCCACGTTGACGCCCTTTGGTGTTCCCATCACCAGTTTTTGAGGTATTCTTGTTAGAGACATGAATAACTAATTCCAAAGGGGTCGAATAATACGATGATTATTGCTTCAAAATTAACTAGAAATGGTTGTGACTCACTACCATAATTTGTATTACATGTGGGTAGTGGATTTTAGTTCACTTTTCTTCATCGAATGTGAAAAGGAAGGATTTACCTTGATCGTAGACAACAAATAGGGCACATTAAAATACCAAAGCTAGTTTCACAATTGAAAAAAATATTAATTTCATTTGAAATCATTAAAACACGATAAATGAGAGTCCAGTCCTAGTGCTTGCGCGAGGATTTAAAATAACTAACATAGCTTGGACAAGAGGTAGCTCTTACTATGGATTTTGATTAATAACAGAGTTTTGAGCATTTTATTTGAATGGAGCCTTTTGTGAGTAGATTTATTCAGAGATATGTCTTCGAGATCCATCACATAAAGCATTTAAGTTATTGATAATTGTTACCACCCTGGAAAAAAATGAACAAAAAAATGGAAACCCAATAGAAATGCCTTTTTCTATGGTATTTGTCATTAACCGATACATATATTTTCCACGTGTTACTCTATATGATTTCACTCCGACTATGAACTATTAGCTCTGGCTATCACCTCTTTTATATGATCAACTATTGGTTGACGCTAGGAAATCAAGGGGTTGAAGCTCTTCCTCTTGATTATGCTTCTTTGCTGCTTCCCGAAGAAGGGCATGTAGAGAGGGGCCTCGAGTTATGTGAAATCAATTACATTACCATTATTAGTAGTAGGCGATAAAAATTGACAACATAATAGAAGGACTACATATATTACATAGAAATAAATCAACTTTGCAGTGCATCCATCTTTCAAATTATATATATTTAAAATGGTAGAAATGTTATACAATTATAGAGGTTTGAGATTTTATAATCATTTAATGCTTAATATATCTATGAAGGTGAACGGTTAATACGGTACAGGAAGTCCTATATTAATGGTTCTACGGTTAATGTAAAAACGTTTAATGAAAGAAATTTCAATAAAATATTTTTATGATTGTCGACATATAACGAGCTTTGTAATGTTATACTACTTATTTTAAGTTGTTGCAATGAAATTTTTTATCGCTAATAAATTTGGATCCAATTATTACGATGTAGGTTAACTTGGAATTATATTAATTGTGAAAAGTGTTGTTACATTATGGGAGATTTACTAAAATTTATATGAATAGTTCAGTTCAATCAAACGATATTCTAGGCCTGCACTTTATCTGGGCTCTCACTCGCACCTTATTCACTAAATAATGTTTCATTCATAATTCCAAATATCATGATGAATATCATACCTTCATTTTTTGTTTTTACTTTCTATAGGTTTTTTCAACTGTGTGTTTTATTATAGCTTTCATTCAATATGATTTAAACATAATTTAATCATTTCAATTTTCCTCATAAAACCATAATCAGCTGAAGGATCAAAATGATACAAAAGAATGTATACATTGTAAAATTAATTGAGTATGAGGTATAATAATAGTCAATTTTTTGAGCATCGGTATGGTACTCAAATTATTTAATATTTTAATAAAATTTGGGTTTTAATTTTAGTTGAAACTATATCAAAAATTGAAACTAAATTTGTATTTTTCCATTTCCATTTTTATTTTCTCTCTCCTCCTTTCTTGAGCACAAAACCAAAAAACTTTGTTTCTCGTACCTTTTCCATTTGTGGTTTCGTTTCCCATTTCTCGTTTCTGGTAACATAATTTGAAACCAACTAATGTGGCTGGAAATGATTAGGGAGTTGAAATGATTTATGTAATGGATCAAAAATAGAGTTGTATGAAAATAGATGTTTGAAGCCTGCAATGAAGAATGTCGCAACTGGCTAGGAATGCGAAAATGAATTTCTCTGACTATAATAATTTCTCTTGATCCGATGAAGCCTTCCTTCAATCCTTGGTGTAGCTTCTCCACTACTCACCCACCCCACTGCATTTGGCATAGCTGCTCTCCAAGAATTCCAAACGTTCAATACATGGCAACTCTCTTAACTCAGAGCACTCCCTAAAAGCGTCTAATCTTGGTCAACTGGCCTAGACCCTGTATGCTCTTCAACTTAAGACAAATAGAAGCACACAATTCCTTCAAAGATACCAATGTTTGAAGACTTCACATCTCCTCCAATTATATGCACATGCTAATGTTCAACATTTGAATATTTGTATGGCCACAAAGCCATCCTATATTACTCAATCCAACACAAAATATGAAATCTAGTTTTATTAATGTTGTTGGCAATGATCCAACCTCCACTAGGTCACTAAAATCTTCTTTTTTGTGACAATTTGTAAAATTATTAGGGCATAAATATGGATCTAGTTGAAGAATAATTGCACAAACTTGCCAAGTTGAAAAAGAAAAACAATTAGAATTGAGAATGAAATTGATACATCAATATTAGGTTGAGAATCAATATATAAAGCAATTAAGTTAAACTTATTTTTACATGCAATAACTATGGATGGTTAAAGCTAATTGAAGCTAAGTGTGCTTTGTGTTCTTCTAATGTGCACATGCACCACATGTAAGCACTAGAGTTAACTAACTAAGCCAAGTGCACATCGCATGTAAGTACTTGATTTAACTAGCTAAAAAAAAGTGCACATCACATGTAATATCTAGAGTTTTAATAAAGCTAATTAAGGCTAACTATGTGCACGTAGAGCACACGAGTTAACTAGCTAAAGAAAAGTGCATATTGCATGCAATTTGTAGATTTGAACTAAAGCTAATCTAGGTGCATGTACACCAACACCCCCCCCTTAAGCATAACTTAGGTAAGTGTGATGCAAAATGAATAGGTCCCAACAACATGGCCATTTTAGGTACCCATATACAATGCATGAAAAGAGAAAAGAAGGAAAACCCAGTGGGAAGAAAATCCCCCTAAAAATATAATGAAAATGTAGAGAAAAGACAACTGCTAGGCAGTCGTATCCTTCACCTTGAGACGATCTCGCAGGAATCGAAACTTTTTCTCAGTGAAAGTCTTGGTGAAGATATCAACAGTCTTCTCGGAACTCAGAAAATATTGAAGACCGATGATCCTACCATGAATCTGGAGGAATAAGCTTCATTTTTGGAAGTCGAGGTATCAACTCCCATTTTTGGATCAAAGACTGAATTTCCTTATACATGGTTGTATGCTAATATGGATTCCCTGCAACTTTGTCATGCATTTGGAAATAATATTCATGTACCCTGTATGCATGCATGGGAATGGTTGTCTCTAGGGATTCATGCATGTGCATGTGTGGCTTTAGAGATGCCTTTTTTGATGCATTAATGAGCATACATGGTGTTATAAATTCCTCCTTAGATGCATGCATGTTCATGAATGGATCTGCGACTGAGAGCGCATGTGGGGCATCATTAAATTGATACCTCGTTAGATCTACATCATCAACATTATCAATAGTAGAGGAATCAAAGTCCTCTTCTATGATTTTGAAAGTAGTGTCTTCATTACTAGCAGAGGAAGATATTTCCTCATGTGCAATGTCTTCGTTATTTGACAAGATGAAATTCTCATCTGCAATAGGTCCATTAACATGAGAAGAACCAGAATCTTCTTGTTCAACATCGTCTTGAGAATATTTCTCTAGATTATTGTAATCTTCACCACTTTCATGACTACTATAATAATTCAATCTCTTTGCCTCCAAATAGTGTTCTTCTAGATCATTTTCGTCACCATATAATCCTTTCAATGTAGTCCAGATATCATGTGGTGATTCAATATTTCTGATCTCATAGAGAATATCATGAGATACAGATAGACACAATCTTCCATAAGCCATGTCACATCTATTAAGCCAATATGACTTCTCATACTACGACATTGGTTCTGTCTCAATTCCAATGACTATTTGCTACAAGCCTTCGCTCCTAAGATGAAGAAAAATCATTGGCTTCCAATCATAGTAATTGTATAGAGTAAGAATCGTTGAAGATGAGAACTCCATTGCGACAATTCTCCAATATTCTGATTTGAAAATCCAATTTTCGAACAATTTCCAATTCTATTCTCTTCAAACTTGCAAAAAATTGTTAATGCAACTTCTCCAAACCCTTGTAGATCTGATACCATGTAAAATTATTAGAGCAAAAATATGGATCTAGTTGAAGAATAATTGCACAAACTTGCCAAGTTGAAAAAGAAAAACAATTAGAATTAAGAATGAAAATGATACATCAATATTAGGTTGAGAATCAATATATAAAGCAATTAAGTTAAGCTTAGTTATACATGCAATAACTATGGATAGTTAAATCTAAGTGAAGCTAAGTGTGCTTTATTTTTTGCTAATGTGCACATGCACCACATGTAAGCACTAGGGTTAACTAACTAAGCCAAGTGCACATCGCATGTAAGCACTCGAGTTAACTAGTTGAAAACAAGTGCACATCACATGAAATATCTAGAGTTGTACTAAAGCTAATTAAGGCTAACTATGTGCATGTACAACACTCGAGTTAACTAGCTAAAGACAAGTGCATATTGCATGCAATCTGTAGAGTTCAACTAAAGCTAATATAGGTGCGTGTACACCAACACAATTCACCATTCATCTATATTATTTTCAACTTTCTCAACTGAGTCAGCGTTCTAATGAATCAGAGAAGTCTTTTAGCCTTGGAAAAATTAGAGCTCCAGTTCCTCCAAGCTCCTTCGATTACCTAAGGAAGGTGGTATCATTTTCATCACTTTTCTTATTAAGTGCATAATTGTCAAATTACTTAGATCTCCAAAGGAAAATGGTAGCACTCCAAATTGGAGAAATTGTTGGAACTAATTACCGCCTATCAACTCACTCCCAAATACCACCTCATGACCTCACCATCACAACTTGGTCAGGTTCGAAAGGGCGTCACCTCCATAACCTATTCAACTTCAAAAATCCATCACTGCCATAACCCTTTGAAATTGAAGGGACAATTAACCGTCTATTTCCTTTTATAAATTGAAATGAGGCACAATTCGGATGCATCATCAGAGATGTAACACAACTGTAGCTGCATACTCTATTGTATCAGTTGCGTAGTGAGTTGTAGCATGAGATAACCATTGTAAGTGTCTTTGGGGTTTGGAAATTTGATGTAATGTAATATTATGTATCATATTTTTTTCATAGCAGGTGTAGCTGCCTATTGTTATTGATTTTTCATTGTGCACTCTATGAACCTTCATCTGGTGTCAGAGCGTTATGTGCTCTGGCTTTCAATTGGTATCATAGCGTTGTGCTCTGGCTTTCAATTGGTATCATAGCGTTGTGTTATTTTTTTTTCATCTGGCATCAGATCTGAGGTGAGCTGTGAGGAGATAATGTTATAAAGCAGCTTATCTCGCAGGTATTTTACCGTTTGAAGTAAATAGCTTGCGGTGTATGGCTCGCACTTAGAGGAAGCTGAGTCAGAAGATTGAACATGTTGTGCATTGAGCCTGCAGTAAGTGTGGGCGTGGAGCACTGGAGACTGAGAACATGAGCGGCGGTGGTGATGTTGTGTGCTAAGTAGAATTTATGTGAAGCTGAGCTAGAATAAAGAGTTAGAGACTGCCTGCCTCATTGTTGCATTCTTGCTTCTTGAAGATTTCTGTTGAAGCTACGAAGTGGTTGTATTTGTGTTTGACGGCCATCCAAATAGCCTGTGTAAATCCCCCACCTGATGTGTGCAAGGACTAAATTGTGGACCGGTCATCATTGTTTTAGTTGTGTGATAGATCAACACTCTTGGATTTTGAAGCACGAGAATGAAAAGGAGTGTAGATGTTGCGTGGAGACATCATAAACACGATTTGAAGTTCCCATGTCTACAATGATCATGATTAAAAAAATAGAGTTGTGTGAATCAAAAGAGATTCACATAGAAAAAGCGAACATTGTTGAAAGCTTGTCCTATTCTTATTCTGAAATGAGTGAGGGCCCGCAACTGAACCTTGTTCTTCACGTGGAAATACTTCGAAGCTAATATGGTAGCCACTTAAGTCAAAGGTTTAAAAGTTGTTTTTATTCAATAAAGCAAAAGGGTTTTAAAAAGTGTTAAGTTATCTAATGTTATTAAAAGAGTCTTTATTTTTAATTCATTTGTGGGCAAGATATTAAAGGATTATGAAATATTTAATTAAAGGTTGAGTGAATATTTGAAGGGACTCTTTCAAAAAGGATATTATTAAGTGTGAAAATTTTGGTGATAAATTTTTAAAAGTGTGTGTTGCACGATAGGAAGTTTTATAAAGAATTTCATGCGAAGATATTTTAAAAGGAGCATTATAAAAAATTAAGGTTTTTAATTGGAAAGTGTTTAGGGTTTTCTAAATTCTTTGAGTTTACAAAAATTATTTGGTGTTTTGTTAAGAATGACAACATTTTCGGTGAATTTTTTTCCTTATGGGGGCACATCAAATTTTTTTCAGGAGCAATATGGAAGGTAGCATGACTATTACTAATGGAATAAACAAGTGATTATATGGATTCAACAATTGAAATTGCTGATGTTAACTTTGATGAAGAAAGATTCACTAGTGATGAGTGGTTGCAGATGATGCAACAAAAACGTCTTATTGATATGATGTTATTTGGTGAGATAATCCCACTTGTGTCTAAAAATCAAGTGGAAGAAAACCTATTTGCAGAAGCAGAGGTGTAGAATCAAGGTTATGAGGCATCGACAAAGTCAAAGAAATAAGAAGAGAAGAAATATCTCATTCCAACGCAGAATGAATAGAACCAATATATATTAGAACAAATATAATTCTGAAGATGTTTTTCCATATAAAATTAACATTGATTTTGTGTGTGCGGATGTTAGTTGAAACTGAAAAAAAGCAACAAAATACGATGAAGAATTAAAGTTCCTTGCAATTACAGCAATGAATGTTGAACACGGCATGGACGATGTTGAAATGAGAATGTCAATGAAATTTTTATGTATTGGAGTCCTGAAGAGATAAAATTATACTATGAAATTATGTTGCAATAGATTCACAATTAGAAGATTGATGATAATAAAAAAAACTATAGAAGATGATATGTGGCAACAATACACATACGAGAAGATTTTTGAAGACGTATAGGACATCGATGGACATCCTGAAATGATTTTTTTATGTTTTTATGATAAACAAGGATTTAAAGATGGACAAGTTGCAACAACAAATGAAGAAACTGAAATTTGGAACCTACAACAAAAAGGCAAAGATGAAGAAATTCAGAGGATACCAAATCTGGAAGAAAATGAAAAAGAAATCTAGCTAAAGAGATGATGTAAATTTTAGACCACCATGCATGTTTAATTTAAGTTAAGTCATGGTTAAGGTTCCAGTCGTAATTAAGGGGGAGTGTTGTAAATAATTACCATCTGTCAGCTCACTGTGAAACATTGCCTCACCTCCTCACCGCCACCGCTTGGTGAGGTTCGAAAGGGCGTCACTGCAATAACCTATTCAACTTAGAAGGGACATCACTGCCATCACCCTTTCAAATTTAAGGGACAATTAACAAACTAATTTTTTTATAGATTGAGATGAGGCACAATCAAAATGCGTGGTCAAAGATGTAACACAATTGTTGTTGCATACTCTGTTGTAGTAGTTACGTATTGAGTTGTAGTAGTAGAGGACCATTGTTAGTGTCTTTGGGATATGAAAATTTGATGTACTCTAAGCTTATGTATCAAAGTTTTTTCATAGTAGGTGTAGGTGCTTGTTGCTATTGAGTTTTCATTGTGCACTCTGTGAACCTTCATCTGGTATCAGAGTGTCGTGCGCTCTGTCTTTTAATTAGTATCAGAGCACCATGCTCTGTCTTTCAATTGGTATTAGAGCGCTGAACTCTATTTTTTTTCAGAAATTTGATAAGTTAATATATTCCATATTCCTTAAGTTTCCAACGTAATCTCGAAGCATCTCCAAATGGAAGTAGATGGTGAAATTAATACAGTGGAGGTATCTTAAATTGCCAAAGAATCCAAAAGTCTCTTCAAACTGGAGCACCATGATAAGATAATAAATTGGGGGTTAATTAAGTTTCTAAATGAATGATGAATCTGGAATCATCTTTAAATTTGAACATCAGATCAGATGAATATGTTGTAGATTAGTTATGCTTCAAGGGACTCTCGAAGAATCTCCTTGTTGAAGCAATTAGACAAGTCAATATATTGAAGATTATTTATGTTTCCAAAGAAACTTGGAAGCCTTTGCAAATGGGAGTAATGGGAAAATTTAATATGCTTAAGGTTATTTAAATTTCCAAGAGAATAAGGGATGAATTTAGAGCTGTTAGGATATTCGAACACATAGGAAATAGTTAAGAATAAATTAGTCTAGTGTAGAGTTAGGTAAAGTGTGTTTCTTTACCATGTACATTTGTAACTTATAATCCGACGGTCACGATTTGTAGTGATCAGATGGTTATCTCTCACCTCAGTATTAACGACACTTGATCTATGGCTTAACACCTGACTGGTCCATGATCTCTATTTAAAGAGCATGGAGGGTCATTTGTTCAGTAACCGTTTATGAGAGAAACATATGTAAATTTTCATTTTATATTAATAAATTGTCTGAAGTGGCCACATTAGCTCAGGCCATAGACTGTTTCCCTCTTTAAGGGTTTTAACCACGTGATTATACCCGTGTATTGATTTGTGATTTGATTGTGAGCGGTGACCTTTGGTTCTTGATCTAAGGAACTTACCCTGTAAATTCCTACATGGTATCAGAGCTATTTTGAGGGTCACGTCCGTTGTTGACCATAATCCGAAGTCGGTTTGACTGCATGGGAATGTCTTTTTGTTGATCTACTATTTCTGAACATTTTTGGGCTTGTAGAACTGCTTGCTTGTGTCCAGAGCATCTATTACAGTGAGGAATTCCTTTCGTTTCATGCGAAAAGGTTTTTGGCTGCCCAAGTTATGACAATTTAGATCTAGAGGTATAAAGCATCTATTTTGCAGTTATATTTGTTAATAGTTCTGCTTATTTTGGTTTTTTTCTGTTTATTCTCGATATTAAGATTTTATTTATTTGTCGGATCTATACCCTCTTCTCTGTGTATGCTCTTTGTTGTGTGTTGTGTGCGATCTTGACAAATAAGAAATAGGAAAAAGGGATTTTGTTTGCTATGTATGCTCTTTCCCCGCGTCTTTGTGCGATCTCGAAAAATTAGAAATAGTGGAAAAAGTGATAGTTGTTGGTAAGGCTAACCGAAAATCTAACATTCTCCCATAAGGCTTCGCATTTCATTTTTTTTGCTCATTTTTTGTGTTTTTTTGTGCAGGAAAAGGCACGCACACTAAAGAGAAAAAAAAAAAAACCCTTCCTCATTTCATACAATAACGTGATCCTTTTACTATCTCACTTGGTGAGGGGTTAGTTTATGAGAATAGAGGTCTTGGATTAAAGTCTCTTTCTCAAGCTTCTTTTGTAAAAAAAATTTGTTCAAAGGGGCGATTTTTTTTTTTTTTAAACAACACTTCATCCTGTTCCCTTAACTATTCGACATCTACAACTCAGATTTTTCAAAAGGCATAAATTCTTCATCTGGAAGCCATTTTTCAAGCCGTTTCTTTTTTAAATGGCCTAATTTTTTGAGATATTTCCATTAGAGCTATTAGTTTCATCTTTTCTCCGCTTCAGTTTTTAAAAAAATGGAAAGTGCATGCCCGATTATTCTTAACAGCACCAATTATTTCCAATGGCTACCTCACATGGTAGATATACTTGGATGTAAAGGGATTTATAGAATAGGCATAGGACAAGAAAATAAACCTTACGATGATGATAAAGTTTCTAAATGGGAAAATAAACAAGATCAAGCATGAGGGTTGATAGGAATGTCCATTGCTCAAGATCCTCGATTTCATATCCTTGACATTGACACCCCTAATGAAGCCTTGGAAAAGCTAAAAACTATTTTTGTCATTCAAAATCAAATCAGGGCCCACCAGCTTGAAAATGAGTTGCTTACCTTGGACCCCAATAATTTCTCCTCCATTGAAGATTTTTTGTCCAAATTCAAGACCCTTAGAATTCTTTTAGAAAGTTGTAAGATCAAAAAGGACGATGGTAGTCTCATCTATTACATTCTTGCTAAGCTTGGACTTGCATACTCTGTATTTGTTTTTTCCTTCCATTCCACTAGAGAAGCCATCATTTCTTTAGGAACCACCTACAAGAATCCCTCTTTTGATGCCTTTTTCGATTCTTTGATAAGAGAACAAGAAAAAATTTTACACCTTGGTCTTATCACTGCTGGAAACACTTCTAAGAAAGCCTTAGCAACCCAACAAAAACCATATCAAAAGAATCCCAAGAAGCTATATCCTAAAAAATACGGTCCTAAGCCAAACAAGGGCTCTAAGAAATTTCAGCCGCAAACTGAAAAATCAAATCACCCAAATAATAAGGCAAATCAAAACAAAGGGAAGAAGACAGATAGACATTGCAACTTTTGCAATCAGGATGGCCATATAGAGTCCAAATGTTTTAAGAAGATGGAAGCCTTAGAACAAGCAATGAAGAAGCACAACATCAATTTGGAGCACTCTTCACCTTCATCTTTAGGCATGGCATTTTTTGCTTGTGTTTGTCAAGCATCAAGATCTAGTTATGCATTAAATGTATTTTCTTCTTCTCCTTCTCATGAGTGGCTCATCGATTCTGGAGCTTCTTACCACATGGCTAAAAATAAATCCATGTTTTCTTCTTTAAATGATTGTAACACCAAACATATTTATGTTGGTGATGATAGATCTCTTAGTGTTGTAGGATCTGGAACCATTCATCTAGATAATGGTCAATTTAATGATGTACTATGTGTTCCTACCTTGTCATGCAACCTTCTATCTATTTATCAGATAACTCATTTAGGTGAAGGGAAAATAGTAGAATTCTCACCTCATGATGTTGTAATCAAGGACCTCAAAGATCCTAAACATATTTTAGCTACTGGCATTGCTGATGATTCCATAAGGTTGTACAATTTTGACAACTTTGGGTCATCATGTCTTCCCTATGTTTTTTTTGCTCATAATGATGATGTGAGCAAACTTTGGAATGAGCGATTTTGTCACTTAAACTATAACTCTCTTCAAACTGTATGTAAGGAAAATATGGTGACGGGCCTTCCTATGGTATCCTGCCAAGATGGTGTTTGCTTTGGATGTGTACTTGGAAAAAATCATCAAGATAGTTTTGGCAAATGTGCCTCTTGGCACGCTTCAACCCCTTTGCAGCTTGTGCACAGTGATTTATGTGGTCCCCTTCCTATTTTTTCTTTCTCTAGTTGCAAGTACTTCTTAACTTTCATTGATGATTTTTCCAGACGCACTTGGGTATATTTCTTAAAACTCAAGAGTGAAGTTTTTAACATTTTATTGACCTTTAAGGCCTTTGTTGAGAAATAGTCTGGACATCAAATTCTTAAGTTAAGATCAGACAATGGCAGAGAATATGTTAAAAAAAAATTTATTAACTTCTACACTGAGCATGGCATTCAATTGCAACATACTGTTCCATATACTCCACAACAAAATGGTGTAGCTGAAAGGAAGAATCATACCTTAAAAGAAATGGCTAATTGTATGCTTCAATCTAAAGGACTTGGCCTCAATTTTTGGGCAGAAGCCATTAACTGTGCAAATTACATAGTAAATCACAATCCTACTAAGGTTTTAAAGAATATAACTCTAGAAGAAGCTTGGAGCTCAATCAAATGCGATGTAAGTCACTTTCGTGTTTTTGGAAGTGATGCTTGGGCCCATTTTCCAGATGTGAAACATAAAGCCTTAGAACCTAAGAGTGAAACATGTATTTTTCTTGGATATTTTGAAGATGTCAAAGGATATAGACTTCTTCAACCAAAATCCAAAAATATAATCATTAGAAAAGATGTAAATTTTGATCAAAATATATCGGCCTGTGATCCTAGTTCGGCAGGTGTGCTACCTTTGGCCTACGAGCCCGATTTGGCATATGTGCCACCTCTCTATCTCTCTTCTATTTTTAATAGCATTCCTTCTAGTTCAGATGATGATAGCGAGGATGAAAATCCTCCTCCACCTCGTGAAATTTTTCCTTATACTCCACTACTTCCAAGATGGGTTCGCTCTACTCAGGATGCAACAGGTTCTCTTGCAGGTGACCCTACCGATCGACAACGTACACGTTCTCATTTCGAAAGAGCTTCTTCCTTATTGGCTCAAGTTCCAAAAAATCCTGATCCAGAAACCTTTGAAGACGCCTCTAGTCATCTAGCTTGTGATGAAGCTATGAATGAAGAATATCATTCCTTATTGGCGAATGATACTTGGGATTTTGTTCCTCTTCCAAAAGGAATAAAACTTGTCAGATGCAGACGGGTTTACAAAACAAAGTTTGGACCAGATGGAAAAGTGGATAGACATAAAGCTCGTCTTGTTGCTAAAGGATTTTTACAAGTTGAAGGGACTGACTATACTGAAACCTTCTCCCCTATTGATAAAATGAATTCTATCTGCCTTGTTCTTTCCCTTGCTGCCTCCTTTAAATGGGAAGTCCATCAAACGGATATTATACTGCCTTCTTACATGGAGATTTATTGAAGAAATATACAAGAAACAACCCCCTGGCATTATCCAAAATGACTCTAGCCTTATTTGTTGCCTTAGGAAGTCTCTCTATGGTCTCAAACAAGCTCCTCAGGCTTGGTATGCCAAAATGGATAGATTTCTATTAGATAATGGCTTTTCTAGGTGTCATTCTGACAACACTATCTACACCAAGAAAGTGGGTAAGTAATTCACCATCCTTGTTCTTTATGTTGGTGATCTTATTTTTACTGGTAGTGATCCCAACCATATAAACCATGTGAAGTCTAGCCTCAAAAAGAATTTTGAAATGACAGACTTAGGACACTTGCATTATTTCCTTGGTCTTCAAGTCTTGCAATCCAAGGAAGGCATTACCCTCTCTCAGTCCAAGTATGCCTGTGATCTTCTACCCCACTTTCACATGGAAGACTGTAAGCCAGCCCCTTCTCCCTTTCAGTCTAGATTCAAGCTTTCAGTCACTTGTACTAC
Organism: Pinus albicaulis; assembly: GCA_034641835.2. Lineage (NCBI taxonomy): Eukaryota > Viridiplantae > Streptophyta > Pinopsida > Pinales > Pinaceae > Pinus > Pinus albicaulis. The sequence goes on from CM076570.1 coordinate 1,554,396,368, forward strand.
CCCTGAATTTGATGCTACCTTATATCGTCAACTTGTTGGTAAACTTTTGTATCTAACCCACACCCATCCTGACCTTTCCTTTGCCATTGGTCTTATCGCTCGGTCTATGCACCAAACTCATGAAAGTCACTGGAAAGCAGCTAAAATAATACTTCGATATATTCGAGGTACAGTTCAGTTCGGGATTCATTACAGTGCAAGAGCATCTCCGTTGTTGATTGGTTTCACTGATTCTGATTGGGCTGGTGACCCTGATGATCGAAAGTCTACTCCAATATATGTATTCACTCTTGGTTTAGGTCCTATTACTTGGTCCTGTAAGAAAAAAAGTGCCATATCTTTTTCTTCAACAGAAGTAGAGTATCATGGTACAGTTGAAGCCAACAAGGAATCCATGTGGCTTTGTCAGATTCTGTCTAAATTTGGTCATCATCAACAACATCCAACTACACTTTGGTGCGATAATCAGAGTGCCATTCAGCTATGTAAAGATCCATTTAAACATTAGTGTATGAAACACATTGAACTCCACATACACTTCATAAAAAAGCTCATTCATGATCTTTTTATTAAAGTGCAGTATTGTCCAACCAATGATCAAGTAGCTGATACCTTTAAGAAGGCTCTCACAGAAGCGAAGTTTACCAAACTTCAATCCATGCTTGGAGTTCAAGAAAGTTGTCATTAAGGGGGGATAGGCTCTAATGCCTCCTTCCTTCTCCTATTGTGTCACTTTTGTAAATCCTTCAATCCTATCCCAATTTGTTCTTAAGGGGGGATGTTAGGATATTTCGACACATAGGAAATAGGCTCCTTTTGTGTCACCTTTGTAAATCCTTCGATCCTATCCCAAGTTGTTCTTAAGGGGGGATGTTAGGATATTCTGAAACATAGGAAATAGTTAAGAATAAATTAGTCTAGTGTAGAGTTAGGTAAAGTGTGTTTCTTTACCATGTACATTTTTAACTTATAATCCGACAGTCACGATTTGTAGTGATCGGACGGTTATCTCTCACCTCAGTATTAACGACACTTGATCCATGGCTTAACAGTTGATCGGTCCATGATATCTATTAAAAGAGCATGGAGGGTCATTTGTTCGGTAACCGTTTATGAGAGAAACATATGTAGCTTTTCTTTTTATATTAATAAATTGCCTAAAGTGGTTGCGTTGGCTCAGGCCGTGGACTGTTTCCCTCTTTGAGGGTTTTAACCACATTATTATACTGGTGTACTGATTTGTGATCTGTTTGTGAGCGGTGACCTTTGGTTCTTGATCTAAGGAACTTACCTTGTAAATTCCTATAGGAGTCTGGAGCAGTTGGATAAGATAATAAGTTAGAGGTTAGTCAGGTTCCCAAATGAATCTGTAAGCATCATCAATTTGGTGCAAAAAGGCAGGTTAATGTGTTGAAGGTTTTCTAAATTCTGAAATGAATCTAGAAGCATCTACAAATTGAAGCATTAGAAAAAGTCAATATGTTGAAGGTTCATCAAGTTCCCAAGAGAAGTTGGCAGCGACTCCAATCCTCTACATTAATTTAACTCTAGATGTTCAAGAACAATAGAAGACATAATTCATTTGGCAAAAGCTTCAGATCTTCAGTTGGCCAAGGCATTGGATGGTGCAACACAATTTTTTCAAGATACTCCAGCTTTTGGAATATTTAATAGACCACCATAAATTTCGAACTCCCTCAACTACAAAGGTGCTACAATGTCCAAATTTTGATAGTGGTTTTGACATCACAGAAAGATAAAAAAGAAGAAGAAGAGAAAAGCAGGAGCAACAATCCTTCAGTCCATAAATTACTTAAAAAAAGGAGAATTGAGCCACTTAGAGAGCCAGTCAGACTATGAAATGGAGTGATTTATGTGTGAAAGATAAAATTAAGGGTTATGTATGATATTTTCATAAATCTAAAAGGTTAGGTAATGCACAACTTTTGTTTATGATATTTATTTGTCATAATAATAATATTTACTCTTAATTAATGTTTACTTGTGTTGATGTTATCCTGAAATATATTTTTAATTATTAGATGAAAATTATACTTGTTTATAAATGTTTTTGTTTGGAAATATTTTTTAGTGGTTATGCTTATATATATATATATATATATATATATATATATATATATATATATATATATATATATATATATATATATATATATATATATATATATATATATATATATATATAATTTAAATTCATCATTAGTTATATTTGTTTAATTAAGTGAAAAGCCATAAACATTTTTTTTTTCGTATTATTGATGTTACAATTGTTATGTCCAATTTATAGAGTGAGATGTGACACTTTGATTTGTTTTTTTGGCTATTAATAGGAATTTGCATCAAGTAAATAACATAACTAGATATATGATTATGTAATAAGCCAAGATTGTTAATATTTGGTCCTCATCATTATATTCAATTCCAGATTACTTAAAAATGTGTTATTACAACACATAAATCTAACAAGTTCTTTTAAAATTTTATGGAATGGTGTTTTCATGACAGAGAGGAATACAAATGAACAATTAAATATTCATTGGAAAATAAAAAACATCATAGTCTGGAAAGGAAGAGAAGATTTCAATTTCACTACATAGGTAGTATTATCCTAAATAGACTACACCCAAGAGGTATTAGTCTTTAAATTTGAATAAAATTCTTTTCTTTTCCACAATCATGTTGATAATACATTTGCACATCAAAGATCATCATATGAAATTATTATATATGTTAGATATTGGGTTGGATACCTCATTTTTGGTGTTTCTCCAACTCAAATACACAATAAGAATATTTAAATGTTGTTGCATAGGAAAACCATGACATTTTTATCATAATGGGGAGTGATTCTTTTCTATCAAAATGATATATCATAAACCATGGAAAATTACTTGAATTACCTTTGATATCAAATTCATGAAGTTGTATCCCTTAACATCCATCATTGGGTGGAAAATAATGAGGTGGATGTGTTCCTACTAGACCATGATCCATTCACCATAGGGATAGTGACTAGATGAAAGTGGAGAATGTTGAGAATTTGGTAGGCCAATGATTAATTCAAATTCTCTCAATGATAATTACTTGTGAGATTAATTATTTTAATTATTTATTCTCTTATTAGATTATTATGTCTTTCATCAAGTCAATTACCAAAAACAGAAGAGACGCAAGTTTAGGCTCTTCGAGCCAAGGCCAAAAACCTCTCCCTCTTGGAGAGGAAAACCCGCAAGAAATTATTCTTATAAAATTTCAAATGATAAGTACCATGACCATGACACAAGAAACCTTGAACTTTGTATGCCTCCAAGACCTTGCCACTACTTCTTCATTGATTCCTTAAGATGATCCTTCTTCTTTGCACTATCCTGCGCTAGAACTAGATATCTTAGTCTATGAACAACACAATCCTTCTTCCTTCTCAACTATAGGAAATCTCCGTTCCTAGACCTCCCTCTTATAATATTTGTGGTTATTATTCTATGCCTCTATAGCTTCCCTTCTGATTTGTGGTATATCTTCTGTTTATATTCCAAAATAGAGATACATTTAAGATAGTGAGCTGACTCCTTTCCTTCGCTATGGGACAGAGACCCTAGGTAATATTCCTTTAATTGTTGTGGTATTTATCATATCATATTCTTCCTTATATTCTTCGCATTCTGTCCTCTTATCCTCACTTCATATTATAGTCGATATATATATATACACACAAACACATTAACCTTTATATATATTGACCTTTGGTATCAAATTCATGAAGCTATATCCCTTAACATCCATCATTGGGTGGAAAATAATGAGGTGGATGTGTTCCTACTAGACCATGATCCATTCACCATAGGGATAGTGACTAGATGAAAGTAGAGAATGTTGAGAATTTGGTAGGCCAATGATTAATTCAAATTCTCTCCTTGATAATTACTTGTGAGATTATTTCTTTTAATTATGTCTTCTCTTATTAGATTATTATGTATTTCATCAATTAAATTACAAAAAACACAAGAGACACAAATTTAGGCTTTTCGAGCCAGGGCCAAAAATCTCTCCCTCTCGGAGAGGAAAACCCACAAGAAATTCTTCTTATAAAATTTTAAATGATAAGTACCATGACCATGACATAGGAAACCTTGAACTTTGTATGCCTCCAAGACCTTGACACTGCTTCTTCATTGACTTCTTAAGATGATCCTTCATCTCTGCACTATCCTGCACCAGAACTAGATAGCTTAGTCTATGAACAGAACAATCCTTCTTCCTTCTCGACTCTAGGAAATCTCTGTTCCTAGACCTCCCTCATATAATATTTGTGGTTCTTATGCTATGCCTCTATAGCTTCCCTTTTGATTTGTGGTATATCTTCTATTTATATTCCAAAATGGAGATACATTTAAGATAGTGAGTTGACTCCTTTCCTTTGCTATGGGATAGAGACCTGAGCTAATATTCCTTTAATTGTTGTGGTATTTATCATCTTGTATTATTCCTTATATTCTTTGCATTCTATCCTCTTATCCTCGCTTGATATTATAGTAGAGATAGATATATGACTATATATATATATACATATATATATATATATATATATATATATATATATATATATATATATATATATATATATATATATATATATATATATATATATATATATATATTGGAACCCTGATAATATTCCAACCACATAATCCTTCACCAGAATTTAGAGTCATTTTTCATTCACAATTCCTTAGGTTCTTATTCACAAATCATATACCTTTTTTATTGCTATTTCCTGTCCTTCCTACACAGTATATATAGTGGTATATATAGTTTCCCTAGTCTATTATTACGTTGACCTGTCATATAGTTATAGAACCGACTTGATCATTGTTTTATAGGGTGACAAAGAGGTTGTCTAAAAGAGTATTTCAACGTTGTTCTAGAGCATCATTATGAGCCATGACTTCTAGGATTATGTGACAAGGTCTTGAGTCATATTATTTTGACTTGAGTCTTTATATACATGACCCTTTAAATAGTACATTTATGACCAGAAGAAAAATCCCTAAAATTCATCAAGAAGATGTTTTTTGACCTATAATAAAACCCTGTTCATGGAACCCATGAAGCAAGAATACCAAAAAAAAATATTTATTATCGTTTTCTTCTTCATTACATAAATACATAATTACATAGTCAATATGAAGACTGATCCTAGTTACACTTTCCAATAGTCCCTCTTAACTACCGAGGTATTCATAATGATACATGGTCACTTTCAATCTGAAGAATCTCATAAGAAGAATCAGATTGGTAATCACATCTATATAGCATCATATCAACCATCATTATCCTAATGCAAGGCCTTGACTAAAAACCCAATCTCTCAACAAGACAATGGGCTACAATTATGGCAAGACACTTGACGTATAGACACCATAGTTATTGTCTCTCCAAGGTACATACTCCACCCAGGTCTTCCTATAGTATGACCTTCTTGGACTATTCTTCTAAATTGAGTAGTGAGCCCTGAAATAATATCAGTCCCCGACTACTCTTATCTTGAATGCCCTATCTCATTCTCAAATAGTATCAAATGCCATATCATTAACCAATGATGTGTCTATCCGTTCTCTCATCATGGCCTTCACTAAGACTTGTGGTTGTTAGTCCTGGTCTAGTGCATGAAACATGAATTAGAGAGTCATATACATCACTCCCTCTTAACTTAGGAAGGGCATACTTCAAGTTTCTTCCAAGTAAGAAACTTACCACCAGGCTCCCTCTCAACTAGGGACCTACAATAGCAATGGTGAGACACCCAACTTCTCATGAATAATTCCTCCCCTCGATGTCATGGATTTCGATATTAAGGAATCCTCAACCTTTTGGCTTCATAGGACACATATTATCCATCAATTACATCCATGAGTCATGTCATTCATCAGAAAGTGATTCATCAGTCTTTGTCATCTGGTCCACCTTTATTCCATGTTTCTTTCCTTCGAACCATCTCCCAAGGATCTTATATTCTTCCACATGATTGGAAGCCCTGCATAAAATCATCCAGATAAACATATACATAAGAAATTTTAAATCAAAATTTAACTCAGTGATGATCTTTCATCATGACATCTTCCTATAGGCATCAAAATGCTTTATTCATATTGACACATCTCCTAAAGTCATGTATTGTCAAGGGTCTTATTATTACCATACTTTTATCAGAGTCCACATATCTTCCTAGGAGATCTTATAGTCACATGTTCTTGGCTTCTGGATGATAATCGACACATTACATGGTTTCACTTCATGATATTTCCACAGAAATTCATTCCCAGGAACTTCCAGTATCCATTTCCTTGCTTGTATAAAACCACCTCATATTCCATATGAGGACATATGTTTTATTTCATCAGTTAGTGGAAACCTATGCACCAGAATTGATCCCTCTTCGTTTGATCATACTTCTAAAGATATAAGTCCATCACCTGTAACCATATGACATGACGTCATAACATCTAGTGTTAGCATATAGATATGTGAACCTCATCCTTTTCCTTTTGAGTCATCTTGCAACAATTTTACAAGAATGAAGAAATTCATTGCGTTGACCTACTTAGTCAATATGTCATCATGTTCTAATCCCCAAATTATTCAAGATATAGTTCCTGATGAAACCTTTTGCTTTCTTTCTACTCAGTGAATCCCGAGAAGAATCCATTAGAAAATGACAACGCCTATTTCTATATTTATTATTGAATTATGACCCTTGATCTTGATGATTGTCTTCCACCAATGTTGTTATTAGTGAGGTTTCTAGAAGCTACTTCTCAAGGTGCTCCTTCCATGATTCTATCATTATGATATTAATATACATTTCTTCCTACCATACGATTTTACAACCAACAGAAATCCCTTAAAGAGAAAGATGATTATAATAGAAACCTTTTTGCTTTCTTCTTTCTTATATTTCTTTGCATCAGGTTCTTTCCTTTTATCTGTGACATGGGCCTCTTCCTTTTTCCTTTCTATATTTAGAACAAGATCATTTATAATGCCAAAAATTATTACATCCAAAGCATCATGCTTTTTCCTTATTTCTTCTTTTCTTCTGAGGACCAAATTTACTGAATCTTCCTTTCTTCCTACAAATGGCAGCAAAGGCTTGATTCCCTTCACTTGATCCTGTATAAGCTTTGGATTTTAATATTGTTTCATCTATCTTACATATATCTTGGAATCGTATTACTTATTCTTCTACATTTATGTTAGAAGTGGAGCTTATGCATTCTTTAGGTAGAGCATTTTGTACCATAGTGAGAATTTATGCATCAGACATTACTTCTCACAATTTCTGTAGTTGATCTCATATTGTGAAAGTATCCATCAGATATGGAATTATTCCTCCATTTCTTCACATTATTAATTTGTATAATTTTTTCTCATAGATATTATTTCCCGTGCGAAACCTTTCGATAACTTCTCCACCAATTTATCATATATTTATTTTGAGGATTCTAGATTTGATACATAGGGAATGAGAGAGTCCTTTATGGATTATATAAGAATCCTTTGTGCTCTTATGTCTCCCTTAATATATTTGACATATGCTAGAATTTCTTCATTTGAAGGTTGAATTATAGATCCTTCGATATAGCCCATAACTTCATTTTCAGTTGGATTTAAATCTGTCCTCTTCTTCCATGCATTAACGTTTCATGACCCAACCAATTTTTTGCTCTCTATACAATAAATCATTTTGACAGATTTAGATAAGGTCATGGATACTTGAGTAAGGTAACTTTATCCTACCAACAACTTATTTGACAAAGATGAAGTTAGGAATTCCTTCTTAGATTGAATTCTCCAATGTAGATGCCTTCAATGGTGATGATTGAAAATATTTTCAACATAAATCTTTGATGGCAAAGATTATCTTATTGATGAGTGAATCCTTGGGGATCTTCCTTGCAAACTAAATTGATATTTCAATGTAAACTTTGATTCTTTCTTCTTTGAGTGTCTCTTTTCCAGTAGCCCTCACCTTCAACACCTTAGCTCTAATACCATGTTGACAATTTGGTAGGGTAGTGATTAATTCAAATTCTCCCCTTGATAATTACTTGTGAGATTACTTATTTTACTTATGTCTTCTCTTCTTAGCTTATTATTTTGTTCATCAAGTCAATTACCAAAAACCCAAGAGACACAAATTTAGGCTCTTTGAGCCAGGGCAAAAAACCTCTCCCTCTTGGAGAGTAAAACCCACAAGAAATTCTCCTTCTATGCTTTTAGATGAAAAGTACCATGACCATGACACATACCCTTGACCTATGTATGCCTAAAATACCCTCTCACTGCTTCTTCATTGACTCCATAATATGATCCTTCTACTCTGCATCATCCTACATTATCGTCCACCATTCTGCACCAAAACTAGATAACTTAGTCTATCAACCAAACGATCCTTTTTCCTTCTAGAATTTAGGAAATCTCGGTTCCTAGACCTCCATGTTCTATTTTTTTTTCTTATATTATGCCTCTATGGCTTCCCTTCTGATTTGTGGTATATATTCTCTTTATATTCCAAAACATAGATACATTTAAGATAGTGAGCTAACTCATTTCCTTCATTGTGGGATAGAGACATGTTCAAGACAAAGAGTTGACTTATTTTCTTTGTTGTGGGATAGAGACCCGAGGTAATATTCCTTTAATTGTTGTGGTATTTATCATATCATATTCTTCCTTATATTCTTCGCATTCTATCCTCTTATCCTCGCTTGATATTATAGTCCAAACAAATATATCCGAAACTGAATATATATATATATATATATATATATATATAGAACCTTAGGAACCATGAAGGAAAAATGACTGTAAATTCTGGTGAAGGATTGCGTGGTTAGTTTATTATTATGTTGGCTCCTATATATATATATATATATATATATATATATATATATATATATATATATATATATATATATATATATATATATATATATATATATATATATATATATATATATATATATATATATATATATATATTGGAGCCAACATAATAATAAACTAACCACGCAATCCTTCACCAGAATTTACAGTCATTTTTCCTTCATGGTTCCTAAGGTTCTTATTCGCAAATCAGGGACCTTTTTATTTCTATTTCATGTCCTTTATGTATAGTATATATGGGGGTATATATAGTTTCTCCTGTCTATTATTAAGCCTATTTTTCATATAGTTATAGATCCAACCTGGTCACTATTTTATAGGATGACAAGGAGGTTGTCTAGAAGAGTATTTCAAAGTTGATTTGGAGCATCATTATGAGGCTTGAATTCAAAGCTTATGTGAAAAGGCCTTGAGGCATATTAGATTGACTTGACTCTTCCTGTACATGGCTCTTTAACTAATACATTTATGACCAGAAGATAAATCCATAAAAGACATCAAGAAAAAGTCTTTTGACTTATAATAATACCTTGCTCATGAGAACCATGAAGCAAGAATACCAAAAATATATATTTATTATCTTTTTCTTCTTCATTACATAAATAAATCATTACATAGTCAATATGAAGTCTGATCCTAGTTACACTTTTATAGAGAAGGATATTAAGAATGGGCACAACAACAAACAAAAAATAAAATTTATTTTCATCTTTATTTTCCTTATTTAATTTTCCCATATTATTTTTGTGTTACAAATTCATGAAAATATTGTTTATAATATACATGTTTATGAGACCAACATTATCACTCCATTATATGAACTCATGTAGTGATTAATTCTAGGGATCATAGTTTCTACACCTATCAATGGTTTCAGCAATTATATTTACTAAGCCACCATTATATTATGTAAGATGAATTCATACATTATTTATTTCACTACTTGTTTCTAGTGGCTTAATTTATTTGTCCAACATATGTTATTGCTATGTTAAATGAATCCATGAATTTCTTGTCTATGCTATTATTGTTCTCAAACATGAAATTCTTGCTTTTAGTGGCCTCATTGGCCATGCTAGCATTATAGTTCTGTAATATTTTATTTATGAAATCTCATGCGTAGTGGTAGTTTCATTTTTATAGTGTTATGGATTTTGACATATATGAAAATTGAATTCACATTTATTGAATCATATCATATCAAAGATTGTAGTGTAGAAAAAATTGGTACGACTCTATAATCATTTCAAAAATGTGTTTGACTTCCAATCCCACATGGAAACCTTAGATCTTTTTTTTCTAAATATTGTCCTCATAGGAATAGATAATTTACATATCTATAAATTTGTGATATCATCCTTCAATTATGTATTTAATTATTCAATTTAATTTTCCTAAATATGGTCCATCTACATTGTTATCACCTAAAAATTGTGCATCCAATTATGTTGTTAAATGCTTGAACCATCATTAGTCAAGTCAAATCAAGATCTGATTAAAACACTAGAGAACATGTTTTTATTCATCCACACAAAGTCACCTCTATGAGTTTTCACATATCCACATGATTAATCCTTTGATACCCATGTAGATTTTATGAAAGTGCCTCTTCAACTAGAAATGATGCAAGTATTAATGAAAATTATGTCATCGAGAAAGTTCAACACTTGATGCCAAGTCCACCTCCCACACACCCAAGGGAGGCTATTAGGAACCACAAAATATTCCTCATGCCCCAAGAGCGCACAAATGTATCTATCCAATCCATTGAACATGAAGCCATGGAAGCTATGAAGAAGTTAATTGAGGCATTGGGATAACCATTTGGATAATAAGAAGAAAACTAGGTTATGCTGCCCAAATTTCCTTGGAATTCCATTATAATTCTCATTGTTTCATAAGAATTCATTATTGCTTGTTGGAAATTTTCCATTAAATCTTTTTCACAAGTTTTCAAAGAGAGATCTTGCAAAGAGAAGGAGAAGCATTCCTTCCATTGGGGAGATTGCAAAAGGTTCACAGTACTAAACAAAACTATTTTTTCTTCACTCTATTGGAAATAAAAGAGGTATATCTTGTTATTACTTATTTCTGTTTTTTTTTACTAATTTACTACAATTCAATTAGTTTTTGATTGATTTATTGTTGATTATAATCATTAGTGTAGCTTAGATTCTTGCCATTATTGTTGACTCACACAAATGATTTGCAATACCTTCCTGCAACAATTTGGTAATAGAAGGAGATAAGTAGGTGTAGCTTAAAGGATACCAAAGAAGCAGTGATGAAAACATAAAAATATACCAGATAAACAAAGTGCATCTACTGGTAAAAAAAATATATTTACCCATTCCATAACATTGCAGAGGAAAATAACCATAAAAGCATTTGCATCCTCTTGAAAAAACAACTAGAATAATAGAGCCAACGTGCTCATGGCTTAAGTGTACTAGGGAGGGAAAATATATAGTTATATTATGTCGTACTAAATACTGTTGAGAGTTCTGAATGCAATCAGACAGAGGAAATCCATTTCCCCCAAACACAGAGAATACAAAAAAATGCGGAAGTAAAAAAAATAGTCAAACACACAAGCAACATAATAACACAAGAGAGGAATCAAATTTGTTTTTCTATTCAAATATATCTCATAATGAAAATTAAATTCAACTTATATCAAAATGGGTGAAGCGTATAAAACCTAAGCGTTCAACATTATATATCAATGCAATTCAATTTTTGAACAAACATTTAACAACCAATTGTCCTTGGGATGTCAAAAGACCCATTTCTACATTTAATCGGCACGCAAGCTGTATTTCTACTCATACATAAAAGCACGCGAAGATGTGTTCAAAACATAAAACTGGCAGACTTCAAACTTTATGTGTTTAAGCTCTGAGTCCTCATTGTGGATCGTAGATCGGCGAGCTTAACTTTTATCTGGCACAAACACAGATAAACATAAAAGGTTGCTAGCACGATGTGCGATGGCACGGTCGCATCGCAAATAAAAATACATATGCTGCAGTAATTTATGGGAAAGCATAAATGGTTGCGAATGTGATGCGCGGTAGCACAATTGCATCACATGGATAATAACTTAATTTGCGGTTGTGGAAAGGTAAGTGGTAAACAATTTGAAATGTGCTCTGTGGCTGGCTAAACAATGGTAAGTGCGAACTGCGAAAATGTGAAGGAATGAGGCAAAAAAGAAGGTTTTGGCCTATGCGGTAAGGTTAAGGTAGGTTCCGCCAGATATTGCATTGACGATAGAATAAAATTTGGCAAAAGGCTTAAATGGTAAAACAAAAGACTTGCAATTTGTGTGCTACAGGTAAAGGTAAGTCAATGCGGTAGATGGAAATAAACGCAGAGTTAAAGGCTCAGGTACTATGTTTTGATCTTTGTGTTGATTTGTGAAAATGCCTCCAGTTCTCATATTTGCTGTAGTCCTTCTCTACTATCAAAATTTGATGGAGTTTGTGGGCTGCACCACTTCTCATTCATGGAGGTGGTTGGCAGTAAAATTCCAACACTCCCCCTTAATCATAACTGCGGTCATCAGTCATTCCCAGAAATTTTATAAGATACCCAAAACTCTTCTGTTCTAATGGCTTTGTGAGGATATCAGCAAATTGTTCCTCTGTCCTACAATGCTGCAAAACAATCTCACCATTGTTAACCAATTCTCTTATAAAATGATATTATTCATCTATGTGCTTTGTTCTCTTATGGAAAACATAATTATTTGACAATACTATTGCTGAGCTATTATCACAATAAATTGTGGTTCCTTTGTCTTTCTCATGACACAAATCTCTCAGCATCCTTCTCATCCAAACTGCTTGGCATGCTGTTGTTGTTGCTGTCACATATTCTACTTCTGCTATTGATAAAGAAACTATTGGTTGCTTCTTTGAAGCCCATGAAATGGCTCCCAATATCAAATGAAACACATACCCAGATGTGCTCTTTCTATCACCTACACTTCCAACCCAATCACTGTCAGTGTAACCAATCAACTTAAAATTATTAGTTGAGGAGTATAGAACACCATACTCTTTCGTTCCATTCACATACCTCAGAATTATTTTTGCTGCTTGCCAATGTTTCTCCTTTGGTGTCTCCATGAATCTAGAAATAAAAATTATAGCATACATAATATGAGGCTTCGTTGCGGTCAAATACATTAGACTACCAACGATGCTCTTGAACAATGTCAGATCGACATTCTTTCTACAATATTCCTTGCTTAACTTCAATCCCATGACATTTGGAGTTATTGTTGCTTTGTTGTGCTTCATGTTAAATCTCTTTAAAAATTCTACAACATATTTTGCTTGGGAAATAAAAATTCCATTTTCATTTTACTTTACTTCTATGCCCAAGAATTGTCTCAATAAACCAAAATTGGTCATTTCAAATTCACTCTTCATGACTACTTTAAAATAAAAAATGAGAGAAACTTCATTGCCAGTAAATATTAAATTATCTACATATAAAAAAACAATAAGGATCTTACCATAGTTTTTCTTGATGTAGAGTGTGGGTTCACCATCACATTTTTCAAATCTGATTTTTGTCAGATAAGCATCTATCCTGTTGTACCATGCTCTTTGTTCTTGCTTTAGCCCATAAAGAGCTTTCTTCAACTTACACACTTTGTGCTCTTGGCCTTCAATCTCATAGCATGGAGGTTGTTCAACATATACCTCCTCTTTTAACACTCCATTCATAAATGTTGACTTCACATCCATTTGGTAGACTTTCCACCTTTGTTGTGCTGCTATGGACAACATTGTTCACACTGTCTTCATCCTTGCAACAGGTGCAAAGGCTTCTTCATAATCTCTTCCTTGTTGCTGCTTGTACCATTTCACAACAAGTCTTGCTTTATGCCTTTCTATCGTGCCTTCAATATTGCTCTTGTTATTATAGACCCATTTTACTCCAATGACTTCTTTACCTTTTGGGAGGTCCACTAACTCCCATGTGTCATACTTTTATATTTCACCAATCTCTTCATTCATTGCTTCAATCCATTTTTCTTCTTTTACTGCATCTTCAGAATGAATTGGGTCATCAACATGACAATACAAATGATGCAAGAGCATCCTGCTTAATTTTCATTATTCATTTGTGTGATTTAGGGGGTGATGGTTTTTGTAATTATTTTATAAATTATGTACATTTTAAAAAATAAATTGAGAGGAAAATGTGAGTGTGAGATTTATTGTAAATATTCTCTTAATTAATTGAGAATATGAGTTGGAGTTGGGTTGTATAGATAATTTAGGGATTATGAATTCCTTAATTGGAACTTAGATGAGTCAAAAAAGGGATAAATCTATTTTAGAGTTTGGTTGAGATACTTTTGGAGGAAATCATGGATTGGAATTAATCCATAATTATGTATAAATGAGAGGCTTTGTGTGAGGATAGAGAGACACAGAGAATGGAATAGGACAGAGAGATTTAGAGAGAAATGGTGTGAGAGTTCATTTGAAAGGTGAGAGATGAGAGGCCCATGAATGTAATATTCGAGAAAAATGGTTTGAATCTGAATTTCTTGTGTTATTATATACCAGTATTTTTGTTTGTGTGGGCTCTCTCTCTTCTTTATATATGTTTTGAGCTAAATATGATGTGGTTTTAAGGAATAATTTGATGAGGATTCCATGTTAAGGAAACACACACTCTATTATGCGCAAGGATATGTTTTATTGCAGAATCCCTGCATCATTTGGTATCAGAGAAAAATATCTAATTAATCTGTGCAGCCACAGATGAAAGATGAGTTACAGTTGTGCATTGAAATGGAAATGAAAAATTTATAAATTCTCTGTGGAACAAGTGTAGAGTGTGTAACCTCCATCAATTTGGAGAGTTCGGTGTTTTTGTGTATAATACTATTTGCCGCTACATTAATTATTTAGCGTGTGATTGTGTTTTCTGCATCAATTTTGGTATTAAATTGTGTAGGTATAAACGTAAGTGCTGAGAGCTCAGTCAGCATGAAATCTGATAGCAATCATAGTTCGATATGGAAATAAAAGTTGGACGGTGATCCATTAAGGTGATGGTAGAACAAATCATGTGATTTGGAACCACACTCATATAGAATCCCAAGTCGAAGGCGTAGCAGAAGCATGGTGGAACTCTGGGATTGTCAAACTAGCATAAAGGTTGGAACTCTGAATCGTGTTGAACCCGTGAATGAGTCGAGTGAAATTGTTGCACCTTGGAACCACGTTCTTTCTGGAATTGGTGTTGGTATAAGCTTCAAAGCATTAATCCATAGGTTTCAAGAGCCAAAACAAGAAGTGGCTTTGAGATAAGCGGAAGTATGACAGAACATTTTACAAAAATCATAAGTCAATGCGGAACGGTGAATTGGGATTGGATCTCTGACTCGACAACAAGCGAAACTGTAAGTGATTGCGTGGATGGAACTATCTGTGTCGGAATCACAACTCGAGGTGCAAAGGAACCTGGCAGTGGAATTTGTAAACAAACAGTGGTGTATCGCACAGTTTCAAGATGGTAAGTTTCTTTTATTATATCTATGCAATAAGCGTGTGGTGATGACACGTATCCTTTTGAATACCACTTATATCACATAATATTAGAAGTTTATCCATCAGGCTAGTTGGCATGCGAAAGTGTGATAGTCGTTGGATCAATACGTGGATCAATGATGGAAACCTCAATATTGTTTCGCATAATGACATGAATAACTGGAATTGTAATTTAAGTTGGAATAATTCATTGTGGTGATGAGGTGAGAATTCACCTGGAAAATGTCTAGTCGCACATAAAGTAAGGTTGAGAGGGATTAAGTGCTAAAAAGGAGACATTTAAGTGGAGGCCAGTAACCTTATGGCTTAAAGGTTTTCTTGGGATATATGTCGAGGAACAATAACCAAAAACAATGAACTAAAAAGGTATTTGTGTAAAAAATATTTTAATATATGGTTCATTGATAAAAGCTCCGCTTATAAAGTCTGATTATTTGCATTATCCTGGGAAGAGGCGAGGTTGGTAGTGGTCTTATGAATGAATTTTTGGTAAGCTATATTTTCCCTACATCATTGAGTTCATGACATTGTGTAAGTGTTGTGTGAAGATTCGTGGAAGTGTGTAAGAGAAGCTTTGTGGAGCGTGTGGATTAGAATTATGTGCAACATTCTAAGCATAGAAACCAGAGACGAAGACTGGTAGTTGTTGTCGAGCGAAATGGTGGAAAAGATTTACAAAAACTAGAATTGGTTTTCGCGTAGCTTTTAAGTGGTAAGGCAGATACATTGCTTGCATAATTTTTTTTGAGCATTGATGGTATGAGAAATCGGTTTAAGAAAGAAATCAATGCGGTATATCTGTGCACACATTTGTATCCATTTATCAAGCTATGCATAGTTTCACTGGGTGTGAAATTGCAATCGATTGTTGAGGTTGAGTGCTAAATCGAACAAGCAGAAATGGTATTGTTTCCTGCAAATTGTGTTATGCTTTCTGTGAGTTTTTTAAGGTGATATATTCACAATAGCTACAAATTATGAAGAAAAATGAACTGTTGAAGAAGTTTTTTCACCTTGCTGAGTGAGATATGTTGGCAACATTCGAGAGCAAGTGTTGTGGCCGCAAATGCTGGTAGCTGGTAATGGGCCAGCGTGGAACATTGAAACGAGTCCAACACCAATGCAAACACAGGTTACGTGGGATGTTGGTGTGTGGTTTATAAAACCTTTTTTATTGATTGATCTAGATGAAAACAACATTTTCAGACAACCTTATCAATATTTTTAAAAATTGGATGATTTAATTTCCCTTGCCATACTCAAGAAGTTAATTTTTTTTTAAATGTTATGAAAGAGTGAAATCAATCTGAAGTTTAAGGAATGGAATTGGAATCCATCTCAGAAATTTATGTGAAAATATGGTTCGAGTGTGGTTTGTGTTTGTTGCTGCTGAAACAATATGTTGATGCCACCTTGTTAAAAGGAAGTTTTGGAAAATTCCTACGAAGGAATTGTTTTTGTGCACTAGAGAGAGACAGTGTTGCATGAGAACCGTCACTGCAAAGAAGGAGCTGCATGGAAGTACAGGGAAATTGTCTGTGCTACGATGATGAGCATGTTGAAGAGGTATTTTAAATGTTGAAAAATAAATGGCTTATTTATTTTCACCATAAAATAGATCTTGGGAAAAATGGATTGCATTTCGATTTAAAGGCTTAAAAGAAAGTGATAATGGGAGATGATATAATTAGTGACTTATGATATTTTCATAAGAATGGATTATGAGAGAGAGTGAATATTTTACATCATGAGAATGTTTTAAGAGTGGATGTTCATTGGTATATTGTATAACTTGAATTAGAGTCAAAATATCCACTATTGTAATTATTGGGTCAAGCTTTGAAGTCAAATCAAATGTTAAGGTCAAATGAAAATTTGGATAGCTTGAGTCAAGTTAAACCATTGATTTATTGTACAAGAGGGTGTAATTTTCATCCAAGATGAAGAGTTGATGTCAAGTCTAGAGTCAAAAATTCTTAAATCAAGTCAAGGGTTTTAATGTAATTGGGTGCATGATCAGCGAAGCCCAACACCCAAAGAGTTTGGTCAATGTAACACATGAAATACTAGAGTTTTTGTTGCAACAAAGAGGAGCAAAAGAGTTGCCAGAAATTATTCCAACATAGAGAAACGAAAGATACCAAGCACCGCAAAAGAGCTTGCATTGTTGGATGGCAAGTATGAAGGCTTGCTGAAAAGTGGATTGAATGAAATACACACATGAACAGATGAAGTTCACAAAGGAGGAGAAGATTACTGTTGATAGTCATTTCAACAGTTCTGAGAAAGACCGCAACAGAAGAAAGAAGAAGGAAGATGCCATACGGAAACAATTGACTGATGAAGAGTATGAGAGGGAGAAAGCTGAGATAGCAGTTTACCTTGAGTTATTGATGGAATTGTTACAGAGAAGTAAAGACCAGATACATGTTTGGACCATGAGGAAGAAAGTGAAATGGCAGAGACTACATGCAAAGAGGGAACAACAGGTAAACATACAGTTGACAGAAGAGCTGAGGAAGCTCAAGCAGATGATGAGTGTGAAATTGAGATGTGAGGAACTTAGAGAGGCTGAGTTGAAAATGGAAGTTTCCATTTGTGGCCAAGAACAGGGTGAAATTCTGGGTGAAGAGATCAATGAGAAATATCTCATGGACTATTGGAATAGTTCAGAAGAATTGGAAGATATGTTGACAAGAGAAAAACATGAGGCTATGAAGCCTTGTATTTTTAAATCTTATAGTTTGTGTATGTTTGCAAGATGTGCAGAAGATGGTGGACAGTCTGGTGAAACTGTTACAGAGATGAAGGAAACTCTTGAGGTGAAGTATGATGGAGAATTCCTTTCAGAGAAGGAAGGTACTGATTTATTGAAACAGTTAAAAATCATAGATGAATTCCGGTTTGGTGTAAGACAGCTAGTTGAAGCTGTTATGGAGCAAAAGCATAATGAAAATTCCAAATTGATATTCCAAGGAGGTAAACAAATGAATTTGTTTAATGAAATTGATGACCGTATTTTGCAATGTGATGAGATAGAAACTAGGATAACTCGGGAATATTTCTAGAAGAAGAATGAAGCTGGGAATGAAGGTTGTGATGAAATGTTGGAAATATTTCACATGGAAATAGAGTTCTTGGAACGATGGCTTAAGGAACCTGAGGGAGAAGTGAAGCTTGCAAAACCTGATACAGAAAAGATTGCAATTGTCGTACATGATAGGGATTAATTGTTTCTAACATTTATAGGGTTGAGTGAATGTTATAACTTTTCAAATAATCATGTGGTTGTAGGTATAGAAGGAACAATTAATAAATATGATGTTGAAATTAGAGAAATTGAGCAGAAAGTATTTGGACATGAGATGAAAGATTAGGAGTAGCAAGAAATTTATGTCCCTAGAGACATAAAGGAAACAAAAGTATTGAACCAGCAGGATAAAGATGAAAGCAACCAGCAATTCAAAACAGGATCTACTGAAATCTAGAAAGTCTATGGTGGGATATTGGTGCTTGAAGCATAAAAATAGGTTGAAAGGTCTTATATTTTTAAAACTAATAATTTTTTGATGAATGTAGGTACAACACCAGATGAGAAATTTATTACTATAGGAGCAATCAATGACTATAGTTGCGATCAAGGAGAAGTTCTTGATTATCCTTCATTTCAGGAAGTTGAGTGTTCAATGAAATTGGAGAAGAAAGCATCAAACAAAGAGGAATTACTTCGAGGAATTGGTGAAATAAATTTTTGGAGAGGCTGATGGAATGTGGTTAGTAGAATGAGTGATGCTGATGTACAGCCAGTTCGAGATTCTTTAAGATTTTGGAGACCAAAAGAATGGGTATCAATGATTCTACACAAGTATGTAATTCCTGAAATAAAGATGATGTGGTATGGAAAAGCGAGAGTTACAATCAATAGTATTCTGAAAATACTATTCTGGAAATTCTGTGCGAAATTACAAAATGGAGTTGATACTTTAAAAGACCAGCGGTAAAACAGAGTTTGGAATCCTAGAGGGAGCAAGTCATGGGGACTTGTGTTTGTTGCTTTATTATAGAAAATTGACTGACCTCATAGATAGGAGTCTATGGAAACTTCTCTACATGGGGAGTCTGATGCAGAAGCATCCTACTTAAATTTCATTATTCATTTGTGTGATTTAGGGGTTTATGGTTTTTGTAATAATTTTATAAATTATGTACATTTAAAAGAAAAAATTTGAGAGGAAAATGTGAGTGTGATATTTATTGTAAATATTCTCTTAATTAATTGAGAATATGAATTGGAGTTGGACTGTATAGATAATTTAGGGATTATGAATTCCTTAAACGAAACTTAGTTGAGTCAAAAAAGAGATAAATCTATTTTAGATTTTGGTTGAGATACTTGTGAAGGAAATCATGGATTATAATTTATCCATAATTATGTATAAATAAGAAGCTTTGTGTGAGGATAGAGAGACAAAGAGATTTAGAGAGAAATGGTGTGAGAGTTCATCTGAAGCGTGATAGCCCACTTTGCTTCTCCACAAGAGCTTTGAAGTGGTAGAACTATTCAAACACTTCACTTCTCTGTTTCAAGAAATAAACCCATGTCTTTCTTGTATAATCATCTATAAGTGTCAAGACATAATGACTGCCAGGTAAAGATGGTGTTTGCATTGGTCCACAAAAATCTGAGTGGACAATCTCTAAGTGTGCTTTTTCCCTTATACTCTTCCCTGCTGGAAATTCTTCTCCGTGTTGTTTTCCCAAGATGCAACCTTCACATAGGCTATCTAGTTTCTCTATGGGTGGTAATCCTCTTACCATTCCTTTTCTATGCAAGAGGTTCAAACCTCCAAAATTGAGATGTCCAAATCTCAAATGCCATAACCAGTTTTCGTCTTTCACGTCTTCTTGCAAGACTTCTTATGTGACTGCAGCTACCACACCTCCTTCCTTCAAGTCTGTTCTGAGCTTGAGAGGAAACATCCTATTATTTGTCACATGCACTTCTGCAATAACCCTTTTACTTGGAGTATGTCCATGATAGTATACACATTATTCTTAAGAAATACATTGTAGCCCTTGTTCATGAGCTGTCCAATGCTTAGAAGGTTACATTTCAGGCTAGGTACATAATAGACATCTGGCACAAACTTATTTTCTCCCTTCCTTGTGAGTATTGATACTCTTCATTTTCCCATGATAGAGACTTTGCTTTTAGTCCCTGTTGTCACTTCAGATTTCACATTTTCATCCAGATTGGCAAACATTGCTATGTTTCCAGTCATGTGGTTGCTACAACCTGAGTCTAAGAACCATACATCTTCTTGTTTTTCTTGTGCTACATTACATGTTAAAAGCACATTACTCTAGTTCATATCTTATTTTGTTAAATTTACATTTTTCCTATTATTCATGTAATTTTGTTTCTTTCTACATTCATTGGCATAATACCCATAATTTTTACAGTAATGACATTGGACTTGGGATTTGTCATACCTTTGTCTTTGTGCTTGGTGTTGGCTTGAGCCTTCACTTTGATTCTAGTTGTTTCCCCTTCCACATGTGCTTGCAGGGTTGTTTCTTCCAATTATCTGTGGGCTTCTTCCTTTTACTTAGTAGTTCGATCTTCCTTGACCTCTACCTCGACCAAAATGCATATGTGTCTTGAAAGCATGCTCCAAAGAGGAGCTCGTTGTTTTTTTCAGTCTATGTTCATGAGACATCACAGATGCACAAAGGTCATCCTCTAAAAATTGTGAGATATCCTTTGTCTCTTCTATTGCCACTACTACAACATCTAATCTTGAAGGTATACTTCTCAAGATTTTCTCCATTATTCTTCTTTCCTCAAATTTCTCTTCATGATACCTTACCTGGGTGACCAACCCAATCACATGTGTGAAGAATGAGTCTATGTTATCAGAATATTTCATACAGAGAGTTTCGAAGTCTCTCCTCAGCATTTGTAGCTTTGATGTATTCAATTTCTCCATACCTTGATAGGCTCTCTTGAGAATATCCCATGCCTCCTTAGAATTTGTTGCTGCTACAATCCTTGGGAAAGTACTCTCATGTACTGCTTGCAAGAGATAGAAGAGGGCTTTGGAGTCCTTATTCTTATTATATCTCAACAAGTCCCTTTTTGTTGCTGTCAAAGCAGCCAACACTGTTGCGTGTGCTAGTTATTGGAAACCTTGTTCCACTAGCTCCCATATATATTGTGAAGAAAACAAACCCTTCAATGTAATGGCCCAATAATCATAATTCTTCCCATTAAACATTGGCAGTTGGGGATTTTTCAGGCTTGTGCCTGCTTCTGCCATTCTGACTGTGTAAAACAGAACAATCTTTTTGATTGTGTAGAACAAAATATTTCTCATTGCTCGAGAAATATGCTTCTCAAATCAATCTTACAACTTCTACAACAAAGAGAGCAGGCTCGTGCTTCTTTGATTGAGAGCTTGTCAGTGTCTCGTGATTTGATAGATTAGTACACCAAATGCATAGGGTAACATCAGACCAGTCTTTGGAGTCCTATGACCTAGCCTTCCTAGACTCAGAGAGGGCTCTCTCTATTATATGCAAAGGATATGAACTTGTTTGCTTTTTAGGGTTTGATTTTAGGCTAGTTGTTAAGTGTAGGGTTTGTTTGTTGTTTTAGTTGGGTAGGAAGATCAAGTAGAATAGATGGAATGAGCAAATATTCATGTCATTGGGCTATGGAGTCTATAAAAGTCATGGAAATTTAAACAATGTATCAGGGAGAATCACAGGGCAAATCTAGCATGGTCGATGGATTTTCAAGGTTTATGGGAAATGAGATGGACATCAAGTTTGGGAACAAAATTAGGACAAAGGGAAATCAAGAATCATTTATCATGTACCTTTTTAACAATAAAAGACTTAAATACCATAAGCATAAAGAAGCAATCAATAGACAAGGCAAGCCAGTAACTCTTTGATTCAACTCAAGAAAATAAGCAGTTAAGACAAACATTCCAATGAAATATAGAAGGCGGGAAACTCATTTAACTTCTAGTGATTTCACCTTCAAGGTTAGAAAACATTCAAGATACACATATAAATTTAATCAAAGAAGAGGGAAAACCTAAACATCATTTATTATAGCTATGAAGATCTCCAAAACAATTATTCAAGCATGGACAAAGGGTATGATCGAAACATAGCCTCTTTGGCAGACCTAACTAATGGTACTTTGGAGAGAGACCCCAAGAACAATGTTTAGTGATGTTAAACAAGTAGGGCTAGCCATAAATCATCTTTGATACCTAATATATTAAAAAATTCATGAAATAAACAAGCTTAGGGGGTCTAGAGAAAAATTAAGAATTCTCCAAAATGTTGTAGTAGAAGAAAACATAAAGGCAATGAAGAACAAACAAAGCTAAGGTGCCTTTGAAGAACATTTATTAGTATAAATCCTTTGTTCTATTGCAACATAGAAATATGGAAACATAATGAAACATGAGAAAAAAATAATTGAAATATAAGCATTTCACCACTAACCAAGCTCAGGGATCTTGCAAGCAAGCCTCCTCCATCAACAAGCAAAACAAGTCATTCACAAGCTCCAAAACACCAATTTCTCTTCAACCTCCAAAAGACTATGTATTGCTTGAAAGAGTCATCAAATGCCAATGTTTTACAATGAAGCCCTCATGCTCTATTTATTTAGCAAAGCAGGGCAAAACCCCTAGATATGGTTGGAAAAAGTCAAAATCACTCATAAATGTCATTAATGCCCAAGAGACCATACAAGGCCCAAAGCACAAAATATCCCACAAAATAAATGCCAAAGTAACTCCTAGAACCTAATTTTAGAGTTATTTGCCTAAAAAACATTAAAATATAATTTTGCAATAAGTGAGTGTGTTTTGTTGACTTTTGGCCAAAAACACACTGTGAAGTCTATAAGCGCAGCGCCTTCATAGACAGAAAATGGGTCCACTTGCAACCAAGTTTTGGTGACCTTCCTGATGTTGGATTTTGTTCCGTCATGGCCCGTTGGAAAGCCTGATGAGTATAACTTCCAAATATACCTTTGTTTTTCTCATTGAGCCCCTGTAACCTATCAAAAAAGTCAAATTACCCAAACTTCTTTGAGTGCAGCGCCAAGACAAGTAGAAAATGGGTCCACTTGTAGCCAAGTTTTGGTGACCTTCCCAATGTCGTATTTTGCTCCGTGATGGCCCGTTGGAAAGCCCGCTGAGTCTAATTTCCAAATATATATATATTTTTTCTAATTGAGCTCCTGTAACTAGTCCAAAAAGTAAAATTCCCCAAACTTTGTGGAGTGCAGCACCAACACAGGTAGAAAATGGGTCCACTTGCAGCCAAGTTTTGGTGACCTTCCCGATGTCGAAATTTTCTTTGTGATGGTGCGTTGGAAATATTGTTGAGTATAATTTCCAAATATACCTTTTGTTTTCTGATTGAGCTCCTGTAACATGTCAAAAAATCTAAATTTCCCAAACTGCTCTAAGTGCAGCGCCAAGTCTGACAATGAGGTAGAAAGGTGAAAAATGAGGTGTTTTTTTGGCATTTTGAGGGGTCAAAAATGATCTAAAATTTGGTGAGAATACTATAATAGGCATGAATATTCCAAAAATTAAAATTTCTCCCTCTGATCATGTTTGAGGAAAAAGCGTAGCGTCAAGGGTGTTGTGCTTATAGGCCTCAAAATTTGCAAAAAACAAAAAATTGTTAAAATTCTCCCAAAATTGGTGGACACCTCCCGCATGAGGTTTGAGAAGCTTGTAGAAAATATTGAGGCAAGATTCCAAGGTTTAATTGGTATTTTTCCTCTTTGAGTTCCTGTAGCTTAGAAAAGGCTCTCTTGATTTTAGCCTTTGCAATTTGATTTTGCAATGCATAGTGCTTGGTCATCTTCTTTTGGAGGTTAAGGTTCCTCTTTGCCTTTGTCTTTGCTTTTACCCTTGCATTTATCTTTGCTTTTGTCCTTTGGCCTAATAGGGGTAGAAGTCATGGCCCCTTGCCTTTTAGAGGAAGAAAACATATGTCTTTCTCCTCTGTGGTATGCCAAGGGAAAAGGTTCAATTTGACTCATTTTGGTGTCCTCCTTATGGCTGTCATCATTTGTCTTCATGTTTTCCTCTTCATCACCCTGACTCCTTCTTTCCTCTTTACCTTCAACATTAGTTTCATTGTTGGCCTCTTCACTAATTTGTGCACCTTCACTTTGTTCCTCATTATAGCTGCTTGTTTCATCACTACTGTGGCATTCATTTTTTCTTCTAGCCTCTTGATTTTCTTTACTATCATCATCCTCCCATGTTTCCATGTTTCCTGCTTCTTGTTGGATCAACTCATCATCACCCTCATCTTAAATTTGGTTTGATTCATTGTTATTTTCACCTCTATTGTCACTTGCTTGTTCACTGCCACTTCCTTCTTCATCTGATATGGTGACTAGTGCTGCCCTTAGACAACCCTAGGCCTGCTTATAAAACTTGGTAGGAGGAGTGAAGTGAAATTATGGTGAGGGAAGCTCTTGCAAATGAGTGGGATGGAGGTGGGTTTATGACTTGTTTTCTCTGGGCTTGGAGGAGGGATTAACTTGAACTTATTTTTAATTACCCTAACTGATACTCTCCTTGACTGATAATTTCTTGTTTGGAAGTCAAAACAGAGGGTTGTTTGCCATGAAGATTTAGGGTTTGTAGGCACTAGCGTTTGATCACTTTTCCTTAATCATTAAATCACAAAAATCACTTGGAAGATAAGTAAACATGTAACTACCAATGTTAACTTGTTTTCAGGTCCTTAAATGTAGCTTGAAGGTGTCCCCTTGTGTTTTTGGCAATTTTTTACAGGTGGGAGAGGCTTTCTGCTCTAGGCGCAGCGCTCTGCACAAGTTGTCGGGTGTCGGGCCCTCTTAAGCACAGTGCTGGGCGTTCTGGGCTCGTTGGGCTCTCTAAGGGAAGTGTCGAGAAATTTCTGGGCTAATCGGGCTCTCTAAGTGCAACACCAGGCAAGTTCTGGGCCAGTCAAGCCTCTCTCTGCCATAAGCGTAATGCCTGAACTCCCTACGCGTAGCGCCTTTTGAAGAGGGAATTTGGAGGCCTTCCTGATGTAAAAATTGGGTGCGTGATAGCTAGTTGGAAATACTATCCTGTATAATTTCCAAATATACCCTTTTCTCCCTAATGGCAGTTGATTTTTTGTGTCAAAAGTTCATTCTCCCAAGACTGGTCAAAAGGTGCTGAGTGATGGTGCAGAAATGCAGAGTGCTGGTGCAGACAAACTTTGGAGGCCTTCCTTAACTCTAAATTGAGCTCATGATAGCTCATTGGAAATATCTTCTCGTCTAATTTCAAAATATACCTTGTTTTCACCAATTGGAGTTTATTTGATCTATCAAAAGTTGGATCTCCCAAGACTGGTCAAAAAGTGCTGAATGATGGTGCAAAAATTTAGAGTACTGGTGTAGACCACTTTTGGATGTCTTCCTCAACTCAAAATGGAGCTCGTGATAGCTCATTGGAAATATATTAAAGTCTAGTTGTCATTGGATTCATCAATCAAGTCATTTAGACACCCCAACAATGAGTAACTCTGATTTTCCCAAGGTCCCTCCAGTAGTGCAGCAATTCTCCTATGACACATGTATCTTTGACATTGCTCACAAACCATGATACCTGTGTAAAAAATGAAGGAGGTTTTTCTTCGTGGACCTATGATGGACAAAAAAATCTATCACTATTTTCAAATTCATCTCTATTTTATCAGAAACATAGTTTGAAGAAAAACTGGCCCTAGGTGTGGCAAATGATTTGTCCTTTGGAAAGAATCCTTGGAAAATGATCGAGGCATGATGTTTATGAGTTGGTATGGCTTTATGCTTGGTGATATGACCTCTTAAAACTTCTTAAAAAGTTACAAGCTTGTCCATTACCTCATATGCAGACTCTGAAACTAAATGATAGTATTCTTTGGAAATGATGACCTTGGAACACATGAAACCCTAATTGACCTAGTGGGGGGTTCTTTGACCCCTCTTTGACTGAAAATTGGCTAGGAATCTTTAAGTGAAAAATAGAGTATTGATCAAGTGGTGTAATGAAGATTCAAAATCCAATGTACTTGATTTATCTAAAGAGCCTACAGAGATAGTTTTGAGACCATCAATGCTTGAGGAATTTCGGGGAATCATGGGAATGAGTTAGGCTTATAGGAAAACCCTATATGGAAAATGGAGTCATAGGCAAGGGAAAATAAGAGTAATGAGATTATGGGTAGGAAAAAGGATGGAAATGAGAGGCCCAAGCCATTTTCAGTCTGTAGGTGTTACCAGGTAATCATGAAATGGCAAAAGGGTAGGATAGTGAAAACTTTTCTCTAAGGATAATGAAGGCAGTGAGATTTCTAAAACTCACAATATTGATGAATTTTGTTTTTAGAAATCTAGGATAAGTAATTAGTCATCTACGAAATAGAAAAATATTACTGATGACTAACATTAGTTCCACTTGGGTAGGGCAGCTTCTTTTCAGGAGGTGTCCAGAACTTCAGATATCTGGGTTTATGAAGACCAATTCCTCATCCATTGGGCAAATTTTTCTTCTTTCATTTGCTGATGTTTCTTTTGAAGTTATGATCTCAAGAATATGAAAAACATGATTACTTCAACTTCATCTCTACCTACCCATCCTACTTGCCTAACATTTTTTCTTCCTTGGGTGCACTTTAACTGGCAAACCCTTAACATTCTTTTATTTTGAAAGTGAAAACAAACTATCTACTTCTACCTTTATTACTTCCAAGAGTTCAGATTATGCTAGTGAACTCTTTTTATTCTCTAACTAGACTAACTAACTGTCAAGATTAAGCTATATGATAGACTTCATTCTCTAATATATTGACATGAAATTGAAAACATGGTTTGAACTAGGATTAAGCAATATGTTTCACCATGGGCTGTGGCATTGGAACAAGTTACACACAAACATTATTTTTGTACAAACAAAACTAGAAATCATGAGGGCTATGATTGATCATTTTTTAAGCTTCATCATCTTTCTCTTGGTTCAGATTTGAACATGGAGAACCAGTATTTTCTCTTCCTAATCTATTCCTACTGACAAGTCAAGTTTAGATGTTTTGACAAGTTCTCTTTCACTAACCTATCAACAATAAATTGAAAACATGTACAACCATGATTAGGCTAGATGTCTGAACAATACTCCTTTTGAAAAAGTAGTGGCATTTAGGCTTGGTCACTTTCAGTAGTACTCCTTTTTGTGTATGGGGTTGTACCTCTTTTTCAAATCTACCCTCTTTTTCATCTTTTCTTTGTTTTTTTTCATTTTGGATCAGCATTCTAAAACTAAAAACTAGAAATATGCTCATAGTGCTGAGCTTATTTTCTTTCCTATCTATCCTAATCTAACTTATTCATGGTATACATTCAGCCAGTGAACTTTCTTTTCCAATACAGCTAATCAAGCAGATGATTCCATGAGGGATCTTAGGTTAGTTCTTTTAGCTTTTTGAAAAAATCAAAAGGCCACTCCCACCTCACTTGTGTTCGAACATTAGTGCCTAAAATGTTCTTGAAATTTTGCATCAAACTGCTCTTGACATTTTTTACTCCCTCTTTAGATGTCTCTAACAAATCAGCAAAGGGATCTTGAAATCATACCTAAATGTGAAGATTTGGAAAATAAGCCTGATCGAGGACTTCTTCTTCTTCCACTTGGCTAAGCTTGAGATTCTTTTGGGAAATAAACTCCATCTCTTCCTCATGATCATTAGAACTGGCAGCCTCATCATACATTGCAATGTTGTGTTCCAGCGAACCTGATATGCTCTGATTTAGTGGATTGAATACTGTGTGAAAGCCACTGTGTTGATGAGTAGGAGGACTCCTTGGAAATAAATCTTCTTGAGAAAGAATTGCAACAACTCTTTTGTGATCATCAATTTCCAAGCCTTCATTTTCTTCGAAATTTTCTAAACTTTCCTCATCATTTTCATAGCTACTATGCATTGGCTGACTACTTTTTTCAAGTTGATGAAATTGAACTTCCTCCCACAAACCAACTGTTGATTTCTCTGCAAAATTAGCTTCTATTTGGATATCATAATCATCAACATATTAATCAAACCTTGGAGAATCATCAATATAAGTAATGTCACCAACCATACATATTGGATTATCATATTGTTTTTCTTCAAATTGATCTACAAATACATTTTCTACTTTGTGGTAGCTAGGTAACTTAGGAGGAAAATAAACAGAAATGTTTTGTTCATATGAATTTTTAGAGGCTGGCTGCATGTTTATAAGCTGATTTATTTCCTCTTCAGTTAGAAAATGAGGCATTTTTCTCTTTCTTTGGAAAGAACTACAATAGTTTTCTTTCTCTTGTGAAAGTTGATTGAGAGGTTGAATTTCTTCTTGAGCCTCATCTAGAAGAGATGATGAATCATCACTTGTGCCTTTAGAGAGATCCTGTGGGTTCTTTTTCATTCCCTGATTGATTTCATATTCAACCAACTCTTCTTGATTTTTGTGATAGTTAACTTGAGCATGAGATTCATGGATTGCCTCTAATAGATTCTCAGGGTGCCAATTTCTTTTGATAATCTGAAATGAATTAAAGCATAAGGGTAGAGACTCTAAATGTGTTGATTCCTTCTTTATTTCATATTCTGTAATCTCAGCAGCTACACCAAGATGTCTTAAGGGGAAAATTTCTAAATTTGAAAAAGGGTTTGCATTATCCATTTCTTCCCTTATTGATTCTTTAGAGCATTCCACCTTGTTTCCATTTGCAATTTGCTTGTAATGCTCTCTTAGTAGTGAAGCACAAGATATAGGAAGGTATCTAGTACTTACTTGACAACTTTCAGCATCTTCTTCTTTGTAATCTTGCTCAACATGCATATTTTTATTGTTATTTTTTCCCTGTAATGATTGAGTTTGTTCTTCCCAAGGAAAATGTATAGGTTGTTTTGAATAATCAGCACCAACCTCAACTTTGTACTCTTCCTCTTTCCTACCAAGTATATGCATCACTTTCTCTTGATCTGCTTTGTCTTTCTCTATTACTCTTAGCTTTGCCTCCTTGTTTAGTATGTTGGTTTCAACATCAATTTCTATCCTTTGCATTTCCTCCAAGGTCGAAGAATCTCTTTATCTCATCTGGAAAACCATCTTTGGGTCAAAATCATTTGGGTAGTGCAAGAGATCCCAGCCTATGGGGTGGCTTTATCTTAGCAGGTATTGCATGGTATACTTTACTGAACCTGGGTGAAAAGTGTTTTATTGTCTCCCCTGGATGTCTTTTCAAATGGTTGTATTCCTTTATGATGAGAACAATTTTTCCTATGACTGCCCACCTATCTAAGAAAACTTGAGTGAATTGATGAAAATTGCTAATGCTTGCAGCTGGAAGGTCCTTAAACCAACTCTTAATTTTTCCTTGTAATGATAAGGAAAAAATTATAATACGCACATCATCTTCTTCTATTTCAAATAGGTCAAGTAGATTATCAATATTTTGAATGTTTTCTTCAGTGGTGACTTTTGAGTTTTCTCCATCAAATCTGGGTAGTTTATTTGCAAGATTTGGTGGGAGAGCTTGGAGGATAGGAGGAAAAATCAGAGGCTTGTATCTTTCTGGGACCTTTGTGGGTATAGGTAGTGCAAAAAGAGATTTATGACTGTTTGAGGTTTCATCAAGAGCAGGAAAAGTAGCATGAGGCTCATGTTTCACTAGGTCTTCCACGAGTGTATAAGTCTGCTCATGGTTTGCAATTTGAGGCTCAGCTTTTTGAGGCTTGATATATTTCCAATGATGAATGTAGATCTCATTGGTTTATTCTTGATCAGGCTTAAAGTAGGATAGAACATAGTTATAGATAAAAGAAATAATTTGTTGAATCCAATCTAAGCCTGAGTGCTCTTTCTTTCTAGGGTGACTGTTCATGTTTTAGGTTCTTCCTCCAGTGGAGTCTTTAGGTCTATGGAGAGTTGCGGAGTCGCCAGGTGGATGATGTTTACTATTTTAAGGATGTACTTGTTGTCCACCATCAACAATTAAGGGCCAATATAAGGATGTTTGTGGGTTTTTTGATGTCCTAAGGTATACTTAGATTGTCACTGACTCAAAAGCTCCCACCGTGAACGCCATTATGTTACTGATGGTGATGAGGTAGTAATAAATCAATGGATACAGAATGTTTTAGCTCGTGACTTACTGAGAAGGTCCCACCGTGATCACCATTATGTTAGTGTCTCATGATTTGATAGATTGGTAGACCAAATGCACAAGGTAACATTGAGTCCTAGGACCTAGCCTTCCTGGATTTAGAGAGGGCTCTCTCTATTGTATGAAAAGGATGTGAACTTGTTTTCTTTTTAGGTTTTATTTTAGGCTAGTTGTTAAGTGTAGGGTTTGTTTGTTGTTTGGATTGGGTAGGATGATCAAGTAGAATAGATGGAATGAGGAAATATTCAATTCATTGGGCTATGGAGTCTATAAAAGTCATGGAAAGTTCAACAATGGATCGGGGAGCATCACAAAAAAAATCTAGCATGGTCAATGGATTTTCAAGGTTTATGGGAAATGAGATGAACATCAAGTTTGGGAACAAAATTAGGACAAAGGGCAATCAAGAATCCTTTATCATTTACCTTTTTAAAAACAAGAGACTTAAATGCCATAAGCATAAAGAAGAAATCAATAGACAGGGAAAACTAGTAACTCTTTGATTCAACTCAAGCAAATAACCAGTCAAGACAAACATTCCAATGAAATATAGAAGGCAGGAAACTCATTTAACTTCTAGTGATTTCACCTTCAAGGTTAGAAAACATTGAAGATACACATATAAATTTAATCAAAGAAGAGGGAATGCCTAAATATCATTGATCATAGCTATGAAGATCTCAAAAACAATTATTCAAGAATGGACAAAGGGTATGATCGAAACATAGCCTCTTTGGCAGACCTAACTAATGGTACTTTGGAGAGAGACCTAAAGAACAATGTTTAGTGACATTAAACAAGCAGAGCTAACCATAAATAATTTTTGATACCTATTGTATTAAACCATTCATGAAATAAAAAATCTTAGGGGGTCTAGAGAGCAATTAAGAATTCTCTAAAATGTCATAGCAGAAGAAAACATAAAGGCAATGAATAACAAACAGAGCTAAGGTGTTTTCAAGAAAATTTATTAGACTAAATCCTTTGTTCTATTGCAACATAGAAAGATGGAAACATAATGAAACATGAGAAAACAATAACTAAAATAGAAGCACTTCACCATTAACCAAGCTCAGGGATCCTGCAAGAAAGCCCCCTCCATCAACAAGAAAAACAAGCCATTCACAAGCTCCAAAACACCAATTCCTCTTCAACCTCCAAAATACTATGTATTTCTCTAAAGTGTCATCAAATGCCAAAATTTTACAATGAAGCCCTCATGCTCTATTTATTTATCAAAGGAGGACAAAAACCCTAGATAGGGTTGGAAAATGTCAAAATCACTCATAAATGTCATTAATGCCCAAGAGACCATGCAAGGCCCAAGACACAAAATATCCCATGAAATAAATTCCAAAGTAACTCCTAGCACCTAATTTTAGAGTGATTTGCCTCAAAAAACATTAAAATATCATTTTTCAAAAAATGAGTGTGTTTTGTTGACTTTTGGCCAAAAGCACATTGTCAAGTCTATAAGCGCAACACCTTCACAAGCAAAGAATGGGTCCACTTACAGCCAAGTTTTGGTGACCTTCCCGATGTTGGAGTTTTATCCATGATGGCTCATTGGAAATACGACGGAGTCTACTTTCCAAATCTACCTTTGGTTTTCTGATTGAGCCCCTATAACCTATCAAAAAAATCAAATTCCCCAAACTTCTTTGAGCGCAACGCCAAGACAAGCAGAAAATGGGTCCAATTGTAGCCAAGTTTTGGTGACCTTCCCAATGTCGGATTTTGCTCCGTGATGGCCCATTGGAAATTATGCTGAGTCAAGTTTCCAAATATATCTTTGGCTTTCTGATTAAGCACCTATAACTAGGCCAAAAATACAAATTCCTCAAACTTCTCTGAGCACAGCGCCAACACAGGTAGAAAATGGGTCCACTTGCGGCCACGTTTTGGTGACGTTCCCAATGTCGGAATTTGCTTTGTGATGGCCCATTGGAAAGCTTGCTGAGTCTACTGTCCAAATATACCTTTGGTTTTCTTATTGAGCTCCTGTAAGCCATTCAAAATTGAAATTCTCCAAACTGCTCTGAGACTAGTGCCAAGCCTAAAAATGAGGCAGAAAGGTGAAAAATGAAGTGTTTTTTGGCTTTTGAGGGGTCAAAAATGCTCCGAATTCTCTGAAATTTGGTGAGAATATTTTACTAGGAATGTAGATTC
Organism: Pinus albicaulis; assembly: GCA_034641835.2. Classification (NCBI taxonomy): domain Eukaryota; kingdom Viridiplantae; phylum Streptophyta; class Pinopsida; order Pinales; family Pinaceae; genus Pinus; species Pinus albicaulis. The sequence goes on from CM076570.1 coordinate 1,554,429,339, forward strand.
CAAAAATACAAAGTTCTCCATCTGAGTATGTCTGAGGGAAAAGCATAGCGCCAGGGGTGCTGCACTTATAGGACTCAAAATTTGCAAAAAACCAAAAATTGTCAAAATTCTCCCAAAATTGGTGGACACCTTCCTCATGGGGTTTGAGAAGCCTATAGAAAATATTGAGGCAAGATTCCAAGGTTTACTTGGTCTTTTGCTTCTTTGAGTGCCTGTAGCTTCGCAAGGGCTCTCTTGAGTTTAGCCTTTGCAATTTGATTTTGCAATGCATAGTGCTTGGTCATCTTCTTTTGGAGGTTAAGGTTCCTCTTTGCCTTTGTCTTTGCTTTTACCATTGCCTTTATATTTTCTTTTGTCCTTTGGCCTAATAGGGGTAGAATTCATGGCCCCTTTCCTTTTAGAGGAAACAAACATATGTCTTTCTCCTTTGTGGTATGCCAAGGGAAAAGGTTTAATTTGGCTCATTTCGGTGTCCTCCTTATGGTTGTCATCATTTGTCTTCATGTTTTCCTCTTCATCACCTTGAATCCTGCTTACCTCTTTACCTTCAACATTAGTTTCATTGCTAGCCTCTTCACTGATTTGTGCACCGTCACTTTGTTCCTCATTATAGCTATGTGTTTCATCACTACTATGACCTTCATTTTGGCTTCTAGCCTCTTGATTTTCTTTACTGTCATCATCCTCCCCTGTTTCCATGGTCCCTGCTTCTTGTTGGATCAAATCATCATAACCCTCATCTTAACTTTGGTTTGATTCATTGTTACTCTCACTTTCATTGTCATTTGCTTGTTCACTACCACTTCCTTCTTCATCTAATATGGTGACTAGTGCTGCCCTTAGACAACCCTAGGCCTGCTTATAAAACTTGGTAGGAGGAGTGAAATGAAATGATGGTGAGGGAAACTCTTGCAAATGAGTGGGATGGAGGTGGGTTTATGACTGGTTTTCTTTAGGTTTGGAGGAGGGCTTAATTTGAACTTATTTTTAATTACCCTAACTCATACTCTCCTTAATTAATAATTTCTTGTTTGGAAGTCAAAACAGAGGGTTGTATGCCATGAAGACCTAGGATTTGTAGGAACTAGGTTTTGATCACTTTCCCTTAATAATTAAATCACAAAAAGCACTTGGAATATAAGCAAAAATTCACCTACCAATATTAACTTGTTTGCAGGTCTTTAAATGTAGCTTGAAGGTGTCCCCTTGTGTTTTTGGCAATTTTTTGTTGGTGGGAGAGGCTTCCTGCTCTAGGCTTAACGCTCTGCACGAGATGTCGGCTCTCGGGTCCTCCTAAGCATAGTGCTAGACGTTCTAGGCTAGTCAAGCTCTCTAAGTGCAACACCGAGCAAGTTCTGGGCTAGTCGGGCTCTCTAAGCGCAGCACCAGACAAGTTCTGGGCCAGTCAGGCCTCTCTCTACCATAAGCGCAGCACCTGAACTCCCTACGCATAACACCTTTTCGAGAGGGAATTAGGAGGCCTTACCATTTTCCAAATTGGGCCCGTGGTAGCTCATTGGAAATCGTATCCTTTATACTTTCCAAATATACCCTTTTCTCTTCGATTGATGTTTATTTTCCCTATCAAAAAATGATTCTCCCAATATTGGTCAAAAGGTGTTGAGTGATGGTGCAGAAATACAGAGTGCTGGTGTAGACAACTTTTGGAGACCTTCCTTAACTACAAATTGAGCTCATTGTAGCTCATTGGAAATCTATTCTCATTTGATTTCCAAATATACCTTTTTTTTTTCTAATTGGAGTTTATTTGACTTGTCAAACGTTGATTCTCCCAAGACTGGTCAAAACGTGCTGAATGATGGTGCAAAAATGAAGAGTGTTGGTGCAAACCACTTTTGGATGCCTTCCACAACTCCAAATTGAGCTCATGATAGCTCATTGAAAATATCTTCAAGTCTAGTTGTCATTGGATGCATCAAGAAAATCATTTGGACACTCAAGTTATGAGAAAATCGGATTTTCCCAAAGTCACTCCAGCAGTGCAGCAATTCTCCCATAACAACTGTACCTTTGACATTGCTCCCAAACCATGATACTTATGTAAAAAATGAAGGAGGTTTTTCTTCTTGGACCTATGATGGACAAAAGGATCTCCCACTTTTGTCAAATTCATCTCTGTTTGGTCAAAAACATACTTTGAAGCAAAACTGGCCTTAGGTGTGGCAAATGATTTTTCCTTTGGAAAGAATCATTGGAAAATGATGGAGGCATGATGTTTATGAGTTGGTATGGCTTTATGCTTGCTGATATGACCTCTTAAGACTTCTGAAAAAGTGACAAGCTTGTCCATTACCTCATATGCAAACTCTGAAACTGAATGATAGTCTTTTTTGGAAATGATGACCTTGGAACACATGAAACCCTAATTGACCTAGTGGGGGGTTCTTTGACCTCTCTTTGACTGAAAATTGGCTAGGAATCTTTAAGTGCAAAACAAAGTATTGATCAAGTAGTGTAATGAAGATTCAAAATCCAATGTACTTTATTTATGTAAAGAGCCTACAGAGATAGTTTTGAGACCATCAATGCTTGAAGAATTTTGGGGAATCATGGGAATGAGTTAGGCTTATAAGAAAACCCTAGATGGAAAATGGAGTCATAGGCAAGGCACAAGCAGAGTAATGAGATTATGGGTAAGAAAAAGGATGGAAATGAGAGGCACAAGCCCTTTGGAGTTTGTAGGAGTTATAAGGTAATCATGAAATGACAAAAGGGTAGGATAGTGAAATTTTTTCTCTAAGGATAATGAAGGCAATGAGATTTCTAAAACTCACAATATTCATGAATTTTGTTTTTAGAAATTTAGGATAAGTATTTAGTCATCTACAAAATAGAAAAAAATTACTGATGATTAACAGAGCCTAGACCTGCTCTGATACCATGTTGAGATTTCTAAATGCAATAAGAGGAAATGCGTTTCCCCCAAACACAGAGAATACAACAAAATGTGGAAGTAAAAACAAAAACAGTCAAACACACATGCATCATAATAACACTGGAGAGGAATGAAATTCGATTTTCTATTCAACTCTATCTCATAATGAAAATCACATTCTACTTATATCAAAATGGTCGAAGCCAATAAAACCTAAATCTAATTAATGCAATTCAATTGTCAAATGAACGTTTAACAACAAAATGTCATTGGGATGTCAAAAGACCCATTTCTACATTTAATCGGCATGGAAGCTGTATTTCTGCTCATACATAAAAATACGTGAAGACGCATTCAAAACATAAAACTGGTGGACTTCAAACTTTATGTGTTTCGGCTTTGAGTCCTTATCGCATCCAGCTCCTCATCGCAGATGCGAGCTTAACCTTTACATGGCACGAACACGGATAAACATAAAAGGTTGCTGGCACGATGTGTGATCGCACGCTCGCATCACAAATCAAATAACATATGCTGTGGCACTTTATGGGAAAACATAAATGGTTTCAAATGCGATGTGTGGAAGCATGATTGCATCGCACGGAAAATAACTTAAATTGCGGCTATGGAAAGGTAAGTGGTAAACAATGCGAAATGCGCTCTACCGGCGGCTAAACAACGGTAAGTGTGAAGTTCGGAAATGTAAATGAATGAGGCACAAAACAAGGCTTTGGCTTGTGCAGTAAGGTTAAGGTAGGTCCTGCCAAATATCGTATCAACGGTAGAATAACATATGGTGAAAGGCTTAAATGGTAAAAAAAAATACTTGCAATTTGTGTGCTGTGGATAAAGGTAAGTCAATGCGATAGATGGAAATAAATGCAAAGTTAAAAGCCTGGGTACTATGTTTTGATCTTTGTGTGGATTCGTGAAAACACCTCTAGTTCTTGGATCTTCTATTGTCCTTCTTTGCTGTCAAAATTTGATGGAATTTTTAGACTGCGCCACTTCTCTTTCATGGTGGTGGTTGGGAGTAAAATTCCACCAAATACCCCCTTGGCCTAAAAAGACTGAAAATTGGTGTGCTTTCGCCCTTGGCCTAAGCTAGTACGGTTACAAGGTAGTGTGCTTACTCCCTTCACCTCAAAGAAAACTTTGTTACTTTCCTCATTTTTCCTCGTTGTAACACAACACTTTTCTCTTGCTCATGTAAAGAAGTTGTCTTCATAAGTTTAATGAGACTTTTGAACTTCTTGAGATACAGTTTCCTGCTTTCTTATATTTCCCAATTTTTTGGAACATGTTTTCGATTTTTCTCAATGGCTTTGCACGGATTTCAAACTTGGGAATGAGCCCTCACATATCTTGCATGTATAACTTATGGCATGTTATGTGTTTTCACTCTTTTGTTCCTTTACATTTCCAACAATTTCCTCTCTATGTTCTGTATCAGTTTTCTTCATAATATAGGGAAAACTTTTTGATTCCAACATCTTCCCTTTAACCTTCATCGAACATTACTTTCTGAATACCTGTCTGTACCATCACGCTGCCTGAAGGAGCAGACCGTTCCATCTCGGTAGGGGGGACATCATAGAATCATACAGCATCTTTGAATTTTAATCCCTGCCATCTTCTTCTAATTGATGCCATCTTCACAGTAAAATCCGGCGCCCCAATCACTGAACCTATGGTGGCAATAAGAACAAAAACAAGTTATAAACTTCTCCAGCAATTTCCTCTCTATGTTCTGTATCCGTGCTCTTCAATATATCTGGCAGATATTTTTTTTCCAACATCTTCCCTTTAACCTCATTAAATATTTCATTCTTAATATTTGTGGGTACCATCACGCTGCCTGAAGGAGTAGAAAAAATATCTCCTGGTACAGCGACTCTACCTAAAGGAGCAAATTGTTCCATCTCACTAAGGGCAACATGAATGAACGATGCGACATCTTTCGATTTTAATCCCTGCCATCTTCTTCGATGTCAAATCCGACTCCAGAATCACTGAACCTATCGTAGAAATAATAACAAAAAATATTATAGCAAAACGAAATCATATTTTAATTTTGGACGTTATAAAAATCTAGCCCTAGAATTCTAATCATTTATTGAAAAAAAAAACAATAATATCCTTGCAATTTCGCTGACTTATTTAACCTCAGATTGAAGCATGAATGTCTTTGTTCTTGCACAGATTCAGACCTATTAGGACGTACTGGATAATTGATAAGGTATTTGATAATTAATAAAATTGTTATTTCATCATTTATGCTAGGGGTTTCGTACATATTTTGACGAAGGGGTTCCTACACTAGCCACAATGTATTGCTAAATAGATGACTGCTAATATATGTAATTTGAAAGAAGATGAAAAATGATACCATTAATATATGTAATGTGAGAATATTATAGAATATACATTGATGCACAAGATCATGTAATTATTATATTCCTTTTTTCATCTTATTTTTAGAATATCTTATTATTCTGATTCAATAAAAGATAGCCCAGAAAAACAATAAATTTAACTTGTAACTTTATCATTGAATTACAGAAAATGCAATAGGTTTTTGAAAAACAATATTAATTGACTTACACAAAATGCCATAGGTTTTGGATAAAGAATATACACTCCCAAATAATATCTATGTTGTATAAATTAAATGATATACTGTTCATGAATTGATATATATGATATTTAAATTCAACAATATATATCCTATCTATAAAATATTTAATACACTATTACTCAGTTTATTTCTGTCTTATAATATGTTTACCATATCGAAAGGTGATTGAACACTTGAAAATAATGGAGAAACAAATTATTTTTTAGATGTTTATTTTAATTAAGGATTAGTTTTTGATTTCTAGGAATTAGTTTTAACTATCCTAGTCTTATGCTTTTTTATAAGGATGTAACTGATTATGTTAATTTGATGAATGTATTTGTAGCTGTGAGAAGCCTCATGGACTCCTCTCCTTACGTTTTCCAATTTCATTAATATTTTGTCTACATTTCATTCTAGTTGGTATCAGTGCATACAGAGAGAGGCGACATAGTCCTATAACTGAGGTTGGGTGCTCAATTCTGTTCAGCGAGGCCTTGTCTTATTGTCGAGTGTTGTGTTGAATGGTTGAGTGCACTCTTTTCTTGAAGGAAAAGAATATTCTTCATGTGGATTTTACAAGTACCCTTTTTAGGAAGCCGAGACTTATTTCTGTAGGAGGAGGAAGATCCTTTTCTAGAGACGAGCATTTTTGTTCTCGTTTTTTTAGGAGAAGTCTTCTTGTAAAATCGAGCATTATTGCTATCATATTTTCTTAGGCACAGTTTCTTTGTAAAATTTACCTGTGGTTATAGTTGTGCGATGTTAGATGTGCAGTTGACCACAAAAATCTAGAGTCAAAGTCAGTGACGGCTAGAGTCAATGACAAGGTTTGAAGGGTCAGTTTTTGGCCATCGTATCTAGGAAGGTTTGAAGGCATCATCCACTGGTACTGCTAGGAAGGTCATCGTATCGGCAAGAGGTGAGGCATCTGCCAGGGAGGTGTGGCATTTGCCGGAGAGTTGTGATAAACTTTTTATGTGAATCGAATGCCATTGAGTGGATGGTTGTGCAAAATAAATAGATCCTTTCCGGATTTTCCCATAGCACTGGTATATGTTCATGAAGCAGTGCCTAGTGATCTGTTGTAAGTTGAACCTAAGTTGTTGTGTGAGTGATCTGACAAGTAATTTTATTTCTCTATATCAAATCAGAAGCCTTGGATCATGATCCCACAACTACTGGAAGGTTATCGCATCCACACGAGGTGCTCATCAGAGGTGAAGTGAGCAACCGAATAGATCTGGAGTCTATTCATGTTGGAAATAACTCCCAACCACCGCCATGAATAAGCATTGGCAGCAGCCCACATTGAATTGAATTTTTTATGTAGAGAAGGACGAAGCCAAGATTTCAAATCCTAAAGTGTTTCATGCAAGATCCAAACAATAGAGTACCCAACCATTCCTCTATGTTTATTTATTATCTGTTGCATTGACTTACTATTTACCTGCACTTCGCTTCCCACAGCTTTTATGTTTTACCCATAAGCCTTCGCCAATGTTAAGTTTCCACCGATGTGATATCGATGGGACCCACTTACCTCCACCGCATTTGCGATCGCGTACAATCCTTTGTATTCCACCTATTTCTTTGTTTTTTCACTTACCACACTTCCCACCATTTAAGTGCCTGTAGCCCGCACTTTGCAATATTTAGCATTTACCACTTAACACTTCACGATAAGTTCAATCTCCGCCAATGTGATCCGGTGGGACCCACCACATACCTTTATCGCATGCAAACCTTGTATTTTTGTGTTTATTCCTTATCTTTTGTATTTCGCACTTACCATAGTTTAAGCCGCATCGCGCCCGCACTTCGCAATATTTTTCATTTAAGTCTTTAAGCCGCTCACAGTGCGTACTTTGCAAGTTTTTTTTTTTATGTTTTAAGCCACCCACAAGATAAGTTATTTGCGATTTGATGTGCCTGCAAAGCGCACATTGAAAGCTCAGGAGGATAGGCGCCCACAAGTTAAACTTTTACATTTCAATTCGATGTGCCACGTCACATCACATATCGCAAAATTTAAGTTCTCCTGTATATGTGCCAAGTTAAAAGTTAATATCGCCGTTATGCGATTTACGATAGAGCACCGGATGAGATGTGGTCTCAGAGCCGAAACATATAATATTTCAAGTCCGCCTTTTTGAGTGTTGAATGTTGTTTCGTGTGCAAAAAACAGAAATAGAGCGCAAGATGATTTTGGTTATTGAACATCCAATCTGCATTGGATTTCTTTCAATTCTCAAGCTTCCGCCATTTTGTATAAAACCTATGTAATTTCATATTGTTATTGTGATGGAATGAAAAATAAGTTTCATTCCTCTCTTGTGTTTTTATGCTCTGTTTGTCTGTGAGTTTGACTATCATTTTTGGAGTATTTTTCATTGTCTGTGTTATGGGGTAACATATCCCTCTATGTTTGTTGTATTCAATATTTTCAAAATGGTATCGAAGCAGGTCTAGGCTCTTCGTGAAACCATGAGCTCACTGTCTTTATTGAAGAAGATGTAAGTTTATTTGTAGAAGTAGAAGTCTCCAAAAGTGAGAAAGATTTTACAACAATGAGTTTTCTTTGTTACATAGTCAAAATGGCAGTAGCAGGCACAAGCCTGACAAATCCACAATTACCACAGTTAAATGGTAAGAATTAAGATTATTGGGCCATTATAATGAAGGCCCTGTTTGCTTCAAAATATATTTGGGAACTGGTGGATAATGGTTTCCAAGAACTAACAGATGCAACAACACTTAATTCTTTGACACAAGCACATAGAGATTTGTTGAAAGAAAATAGGAAGAAGGACTCCAAAGCCCCGTTCTATATTTTCCAAGCAATACATGAGAGTATTTTCCCAAGGATTGTAGCAACAACAAATTCTAAGGAGGCATGCGATACCCTCCAAACAACCTACCAAAGTATGGAAAAAGAAAAGACAACAAAACTTCAAATGTTCAGGAGAGATTTTGAAACTCTCTGCATGAAAGGGTCTGATAGCATAGATTCATTCTCCACACATGTGATTGGGTTGGTTACCCAAATCAAGTCTCATGGAGAGACACTTGAGTAAAAAAGAACAGTGGAGAAAGTGTTAATAATTCTACCATCAAGATTTGATGCCATAGTAGCCGCCATATAAGAGACAAAGGATCTCTCACAATTTTCAGTGGTTGAACTTCATGCATCACTGATGTCTCATGTGCACAGACCGAATATAGAAATGAAATCCTCATTGGAGCATGTATTCAAGACAAAAATTTCTTTTGGTCGAGGTAGAGGTCAAGGAACATCAAACTACCGAGGAAGAGGAAGAATCCCACACATAGGTGGAAGAAGCAGCCCTGCAAGCACAAGTGGAAGGGGAAACAACCAGAATCAAAGCAAAGGCTCAAGCCAGAATCAAGCACAAGGATAGAGGTATGATAAATTTCAAATCCAATGTCATTATTTCAAAAAATATTGGCATTATGCCAATGAATGTAGAAAGAAATAAAATGACATGGGTAGTAAACCTAGTGTAAATTTTAGAAGAGAAAATCAAAACCAAGGAAATGTGCTTTTAATTTATAATGTAGCACAAGAAAAACAAGAATATGTATGGTTTTTAGATTCAAGGTGTAGTAACCATATGACTAGAAACATAGAAATGTTTTCCAATATAGATGAGAGTGTGAAATATGAAGTGACAACGGGGACTAATTGAAAGGTTTTTGTCATGGGGAAGGAAGAGTAAAAATACTTACAAATAATGGAGAAAAGAAGTTTATGCCAGATGTCTATTATGTAACTGGCCTAAAATGTAACCTTCTAAGCATTGGACATCTCCTAAATAAGGGCTACAACGTGTTTTTTAAGAATGATGTGTGTATAATCATGGATATACCTCCAAGTAGATAGGTTATTACAAAATTTCATATGACAAACAATAGGATGTTTCCTCTCAAGATCAGAACAAACTTGAAGGAAGGAGGTGTTTTAGTAGTAGTCACACAAGAGGTTCTTCAAGAATAAGTGAAATATGGAAACTGGTTATGGCATTTGAGATTTGGACATCTCAATTTTGAAGGTTTGAACCTATTGCAAAGAAAAGGGATGATAAAGGGAATACCACTCATAGAGAAACCGGACAGCCAATGTGAAGGCTGCATCTTGGGCAAAAAACACAGAGAATAATTTCCAACAGGAAAGAGTATAAGGGAAAAATCACCCTTAGAGATTGTCCACTCAGATTTATGTGGACAAATGAAAATGCCATCATTAGTTGACAGTCATTATGTTTTGACATCTATAGATTATTACATAAGGAATACATGGGTGTATTTTATAAAATAGAAAAGTGAAGTTTTTGAACAATTCTACCACTTCAAAGCTCTTCTTAAGAAGCAAAGTGGACATTACATAAAAGTTTTGAGAACTGACATAGGCAAAGAATATATTTCAAAAAACTTCTTGCATTTCTGCAGGGAGCATGGAATACACAAGCAATTTACCACAAGGTGTACACCGCAACAAAATGGTGTAGCGGAAAGAAAGAATATAACCATCATGGATATGGTAAGAAGTATGTTGAAAGAAAAACATTTTCAAAATGATTATTATGCAAAATCTATCAATTGTGCAGCAAATATTTTAAATAGATGTCCAACCAAATCTGTTATGAACAGAGTTCCGGAAGAAGAATGGAGTGGAACAAAGCAATTTTTCACTCACATGAGAGTATTTGGATGTGTGGCATATGCACATGTCCCGAATCATTTAAAGAAGAAGTTGGACAACAAGGGGGAGAAGTGTATATTTTTTGGATACAGTGATGAATCCAAGGCCTACAAGCTCTATAATCCATCAAACAAGAAGGTAATAATCAGTAGAGATGTTCAATTCATTGAATAAGAATCTTGGGATGCAAGTTTAGATAAGACTGTAAATATAAAGACATGTATTTCACATGAAGACAAAGAGGAATTGATTGTATAAAATAATTCCTCAATGGTGGCTCCTCCTCCACCTACACAAGATCAACAGAGCACACCACAAGAAAACAACATAACAACAATGCAAAACCAAGAAAGTGCTTCTCCAAACACACCACAGGGATCAACAACTCCCTCGAGTTCAATTGAAACTCCAAGAACATCTTCAGCAAATACAAGAAGACCAACACTTAGAAATTTAAGTGAAATTTATGAGCAAGAAGAAGTAAATAATAATGCTGGCCTGAATTCTTTATTTTCTTTATTTTGTCATGTTGATGACCCAATCCATTTGAAGATGCAATCAAAGAATAGAAATGGATTGAAGCAATGAATGAAGAGATAAGAGCAATAGAAAAGAATGACACATGGGTGTTAGTGGAACTCCCACAAGGAAAAGAAGTTATTGGAGTGAAATGGGTTTGTAAGACTAAGAGCAACATTGAAGGCAAGATAGAAAGGCACAAAGCAATACTTGTTGTCAAAGCCTGCAAGCAGCAACAAGGAAGAGACTATGAGGAAACCTTTGCACCAGTTGCAAGGATGGAGATAGTGCAGACAGCGTTGTCCATAGAAGCATGAAAAAAGTGGAAAGTTTATCAAATGGATGTGAAGTCAAAATTCTTGAATGGAGTGTTGAAAGAGGAGGTGTATGTCGAACAACCTCCTGGCTATGAAATATAAGGCCAAGAACACAAAGTGTGTAAATTCGTGAAAGATCTTTATGGCCTGAAGCAAGCACCAAGAGCATGATACAACATAATTGATGCTTACCTGGTGGACAATGGGTTTGAAAAGTGTGATGGTGAACCCATACTTGAAATTAAAGAAAAAGATGATGAAATCCTTATTATGGTTTTATATGTAGATGATTTAATTTTTACAAACAATGATGTTTATCTCATTGATTATTTTAAAGTAGTCATGAAAAGTGAGTTCGAAATGACTTACTTGGGTTTATTGAGATACTTTTTGGGGATATAAGTAAAGAAAAATGAAAAGAGAATTTTTATTTCCCAAGCAAAATATGTTGCAGAAGTTTTAAAGAGGTTTTAAAACATGCAGAACATAAAAGCATCAGCAACTCCAACTGTCATGGGGTTGAAGTTAAGCAGAAGTTTTAAAGAGGTTTAACATGCATAACAAAAAAGCATCAGCAACTCCAACTATCATGGGGTTGAAGTTAAGAAAAGAAGATTGCAGCAAGAATTTCGATCCAACATTGTACAAGAGCATAGTTGGAAGTCTTATGTATTTGACTCCAACTAGGCTTATTATGTATGCAGTGAGTTTAATATCCAGATTCATGGAGACACCCAAGGAGACACATTGGCAAGAAGCCAAGAGAATTTTAAGGTTTGTGAATGGAACGAAGGATTATGGTGTTCTATACTCCTCAACTAATAATCTTAAGCTGATTGGATACACTTAGATTATAGAAATAGCACATATGGGTATGTATTTAATTTGGGATCCGGAGCCATTTCATGGGCTTCCAAGAAGCAACCCATTGTCTCATTATTAACAACATAAGTTGAATATGTAGTAGCAACAACAACAACATTCCAAGTTGTTTGGATGAGAAGGATGCTGAGAGATTTATGTCATGAGCAAGACAAGGGAACAACAATTTATTGTGATAACATATCAACAATTGCATTATCAGATAATTCTATTTTCCATAAGAGAACAAAGCATATTGATGCAAAGTATCATTTTATAAGGGAATTGGTTAACAATGGTGAAATTGTTTTGCAGCATTGCTCGTCAGAGGAACAATTTGATGATATCCTCACAAAGCCAGTGGGACAAAGAATTTTTTTTAATTATTATCTCAGACAATGTCTAGGAATGATTGATGGGGGAATTTGTGATTAAGGGGGAGTGGCAGAAATATCTCCCAATCACCATGAATAATTAGTGGCAACAACCCAAACTCAATTGAATTTTCTATGATGAGCAGGATGAAGCCCAGATTTCAAATCTGAAGGCGTTTCACACAAGATCCAAACAACATAGTACCCGACCATTCATCTGCATTTATTTCTTACCTACTGCATTGAATTAATATTTTCCCACACTTCGCCGCCAACAACTTTTATATTTTACCCATAAGCCTTCACCAATGTTAAGTTTCCGCCGATGCGATATCGGCGGGACCCACCTACCACCACTGCATTTGCAATCGTGCACAATCGTTTGTATTCCTCCTATTCATTTATTTTTTCACTTAGCACATTTCCCACTGTTTAAGTGCCTGTAGCCTGCACTTCAAAACATTTAGCATTTACCACTTAACACTGCACCATAAGTTAAATATCCGCCGATGCAATCCATCAGGACCCACCACATACATTTATCACATTCAAACCTTGTATCTCTGCATTTATTCCTTATTCTTTGTATTTTTCACTTACCATAGTTTAAGCCGCATCATGCCTGCATTTCACAATATTTTTCATTTAAGTCTTTAAGACGCTCGCAATGCACACTTCGCAAGTTTTCCTATTTAGGTTTTAAGCCGCTGCAAGATAAGTTATTTGCAATGTGATGTGCCTACAAAGAGCACAACGCAAGCTCCGGAGGATAGGCGCCCACAATTTAACGTGTTTACATTGCGATGCTATGTGCCACGTCACATTGCATAGCGCAAATTTTAAGTTTTCTCGTATATGCGCCAAGTTAAAATTTAAGATTGTTGGTATGCAATTTGCGATAGAGCACCGTATGCGATGTGGTCTCAGAGCCGAAAGATATAATATTTAAAGTCCGCCATTTCGAGTGTTGAACGTTGTTTTGTGTGAAAACAGCAGAAATAGAGCGCAGGACAATTTTGGTTGTTGAACATCCGATCTGCATTGAATTGCTTTGAATGCTCAGGCTTCAGCCATTTTTTATAAAACCTATGTAATTTAATATTATTAGCGTGATGGAATGAAAAATAAGTTTTATTTCTCTCCTATGTTTTTACGATATGTCTGTTTGAGAGTTTGACTGTCATTTTCGCAGTATTTTGCATTCTCTGTGTTGTTGGGGAACGCATCCCTCTTTGTTTGTTGTATTCAATATTTTCAACAATTCGTTGGCATAACTAAAGTTAAATAGTGATCTTTGTTTTTTTGGATCACCACTCGTGCAAGGAGGAGCATTGGTAGAGGAAAACTTACTAAGTGGTGCATATGGTCAAAATATGAGATGGTGGAGGAAAACTGACTTAGCAGTGCATATGGTCAAAATACGAGTCAAAGGGCATGATTTCCAACACCTTTTGTGCAGACATGAATTCCTTTGTTGTTTAAGTTGTTGTGGCATAACTTCAAGGTTGAATTCCATTGTCGTTTAAGTTGATGTGGCACCTAGTTTTTTTTTTTAAATTAGTCTTCGGGTCTTGTGTGGAGCGCACATATAAAAAGGGGTTCATTTCTTAAAAGTACTTTGATATATTTGTTTTAAAAATTGGGCACTCTCATATATATGTTTTAATGGGAGCATGGAAGTATTAATTTGAAAGGAGTTGTGAGATTTGTTTTTGGGTATCATACTTATTTTGTTTTAAAAGAAGAAAAGGGGTTAGTGGATAAAGGAGTCTCAATATTTTTTTCTTTACCCTTCATTTGAACGTGGTGGAAATTTTTCTTTTGGAAAATATGTTGAATCCTATTATAGAAATATATATGAATGAAACAAATAAGCTAGATGGAAAAAACTATGAAAACTGGAAATTCAAGCTCAAGAGACTTTTATAAGGTTATGGAACCTGGACTATTACAAAGGGGGATGGAGAAAAACCTGTTGCAAGCAAGCTAGCTAGGACTATTCCAGAATGGGAGAAGTGCGAAAACAAGGCAAAGGAACTACTTAGAATATCTTTCAAAGATAGTATAATTCTTTATATTCGTGATTGTAAGACTTTTACCGAAACGTGGAATACATTGAAGGAATTATATGAGATTAAAAAAAAAAAAAAAAAATTCTCTTCTTGAAAATTAAGCTCCTATATATTTAAATGGAATATAATGAATCTCTTAATCCCTGTATTTAGAGAATTAAAGAATTGAAAGACAAGTTGGGAGGCATAGGGGTGTCAGTACCTAGTATTGATACTGTAACAATTACGTTACATGGAATGTTAGAAGATTATCCGATCTTCATCACAGGTCTGGTGACAATGGATAAAGGGCCAAAAATTAAGGAATGGATAGGTATATTATTGCGGGAAGAAGAGAGGTGCAATAACTTGAAGCCTCAGAATCCAAATTTGGCACTTGTGGCGAAGAAGAAATCTTAAAAGGGAAACAAGGAGGAGCAAATGAAGGAAGAATCTCATCCGAGAAGAGGCCATTTCTAAAATCAAATCAAGTTATGTCATCTGAAATGAAATTATATTACTATGGTAGAAGTATCAATGGCCATATATTTTTATAAGAAGAAAAATAATGAATATAGACATAAACGTGGAAGACAATTAGGACATTTTGCAGGAGAGGCCCTGAATTATGATCTCGTAAATCTCAAGTTTTTTGTGTCTAATGTTGTGTTATCTGCTGGAATAGATGATTCTAATACATTGTTTGTGGAACTTGGAGTGTCAATTCATATGAAATGCAATAAAAATAGGTACACAAAATTCAAGGAAATTAGAAATGGTTGAAATACTTACCTTAGTTATAATCATGCATATAATATCATGGGATAGGGTGATATACCTGTGACTTTACCAAATGCTAGCATTCGGTACATTCATAATGTTATGTATGTTCATGGGATCAAGAAAAAATTGATCTCTGTGTCTATAATTATAGATTAGAACCTGAAGGATGAATTCTTCAAAAATCATTGCATAGTGAAAGATTTCTTGGATCACTCCAAGCTTGTTGACTGAGGAGTTTGAGTTGGAAGCCTTTACAAGCTTGATGTTACCAGCAAAATTCATCACGCACTAACTTCTAAAACTATGTCAACAAAAATTATTTTGCATCATTGGTATGGTCACATCAATTATGATGATTTATTGTTGCTACAGAAACAAAGTATGGTCGAAGGTCTCCCTATGTTAAAAATGAATATGCTTCTTGCGAAGATTGTGCACTAGGTAAAATTAGAAGAGATGAATTCCCCTCTAATTCTCATAGAAGAAGAAGAGATGTATCAGAGCTTTTTTATTTTGATGTTTGTGGACCCATGCAGAACAAATATTTTGGAGGAGCTTAATATTTTTTATTGTTTATTGATAATTTCACAAGGTACACTTTGGTGTACTTCGTCAGGAAAAGGAGTGAATTTTTTTAATACTTCAATGAATTCAAAAACATGGCAGAAAAGAAAATAAGGAAGTTTATAAAGATTATTTCATTTATATTAATGCGGAGAATACAGATTCAGAAAATTTGTCATGTACGGTGTTATCAAAAAATTGTAATTGATTGGCTGCTTAAGAAGCAACTCAGTGTAACTGTTTCAAACCACTTCTAACTAAAGCTTAGCCTCTTCATTTTGAGAGGGCTCTCTCAAGGGGGTTTTATGATATTGAATAATATTAGTACTAGATCGCTAACTCTATGGAAATTGTGACTTGTTTTTTATGATTGCAGGTTGAAAAGAATGCAGGCTTGCTACCATTGGAATTATGGAGCCAACAATCAGTATTTTTAGAGACAAAGTTTCTTAAACATGGAAGCTAACACAGATAGAGGTGTTTAAAAAAAGAAACTCACACATAAAAAAGAGGAAAACATAGTCATTTCATCACTAAAGGAAGTTAGAGAATAAAGTTATGAATTCTGAGTAATAGAGATGAAATATTCTGCAAGTGGTAAAATATAAAGATGTAGATCAATAAGACATTAAAAACCTCACGAGAATCTCATGTTTGTCAAGAAGAATGTCACTTTACATTGTTGATATAGGTCAAAAACATAAAAGCGGCAGTTTGGTGCAAATGTTCTCCAGCCCCTCACTACTTCAATGATTTGTCATTAAATAGACATTATTTACAACAAGGACGATCTGCCTGGTGGCTAGATCATCAAATTCTCCTATGACACCTTTCATAACTGAAATACATAACTTGTAACATAAAACTAACAGCTACACCTTAAAGAAACCATCTCCTAATAGGACTCTAACTCTTATTTATTACATTGCTCTTATCCTATCTATGAAACAATTACATGATAGTTAAAAATTAAGTATCACATGCTCGAAAAGCCCGTGACAGAGTTAATCACCACTTTACATATTTAAAACCCTTTGAGATATATGGAACATAACCCTACTTTTTAGGAATGCATGACCCTTATCTTCAAAGTTTCATTCGCTGATGACCTGTCTTCATAACACTCCATTCGAATCATAAATATCTAATGATAAACTCTCTTGACATGCTGGAGGACTCCAGCTGGCCAAAAATGACATTTAGGACGCTCAAAACCTCCAAAAATTACTCGCTATGAAAATAAGATAGTTTCGTAGTGAGTTTTCGTAGCATGGAAAAAGTTACTTCTGCACCCATTTACTTCGCTCCTTTGTTGTTCCATGATGTAAATCAAGTCATGACACATCACCACCATAAATCACCCTCCTTGTGTTATAGGTAAATTTTGGCATCATTCCCAATGACCTGGTTAACTGGTCATCATCTCCAGGACCAATGACTAAGGGTCTATCATTCCCTATCATTTAAAGTTGCTACATGCCCTAAGGCAAGAACAAGACAAATCAAACATGAATTTCATCAAGCAAAGGTTTCCAAGGTTTGAAGTTTATTATATAGCATGTGGGAGCTCACCAACACTGCCTCTAAGGGGACTAAATGCATTTCATATGCAGGTAGCCCCATGCAAGGCTGCTCTACAAAGCACCTCCTGACATCTATGGGTGCGTTGGTCACATTGGGAGTGAAATTCTCATTGTTCCGAAATCTCTAATTGGCTAGTGCCTTCTAGAAGTGTTCACATGTGTCAAGCTTCGAATCCAAGTGTCAATTTGACATCTACATGACTAGGAACATGTCTTGCTTATTATTGGAAAGTCATTCATTGCAAAACTACCTTCAGTTCATCTATAAATTGAACACAGATCTAAGTGTTTGAGAAGGAAGAATTTGAGTAGAGAAATGCTGGAGGATATTCAATTGAGAGTTAGATTTGTGTAACAACTGCTGGAGAGATTTACACTATGATGGGGCTGAGGATCATTGCTGGAAGGGTCACTTCAAATTAGTCATTTGGTTGTAACCTCTCCTACTCTCATCAATAAAGAATACAACTTACTTTTCCATATATGCATCTGTATTAGCTTTGATTTTCCATATTGAAAGATCTTAGTCGATGTATATTTTTTATTCTTTACTGATTTAGCTAACTAACTTGAATAAACATCTGTATTATTGCTATCTTCTACTGTTTTAGTGTTCTTTCTTGCAGGAAGCATTTTGCCTACAAAACGCTTGAATTTTAAGCTACAACGGAAGCGACAGAAGGAGCCATTTAGAAGCGCTTGGATTACAAGTAAGCCTCTAATCCTTTTTGTGTGTCTATTCTCAATTAGGAAAGGTAGTCATATAGTCTTTAATCTGTTGTTCTAGATTGTCATCTATCTAGGGAATCATGTTTTATCCATAATTCAAAATTCTGGCCCAAAAAATTGGCCACTCCACTGGGAAGAATTTCTCTCAGATCTAGGTGACTTAGTCTCTAATTTTCTTTGTTTATCCATCCAGTAGTTGTTACACACAAATATTAAATTTTTTCAATACCAAATTTTCAAATATAGTGAGTTGAATAGTAGTGTTTTTCTTATACACTACGCCCAACACACCCTTAGACAGGACATAGTGCTTTGCATAGCACTGTATCCCTTTCAGGACTGTGTTGCAGAGCACTTTCTCCCCTTGGAGACTGCGTTGATTCCTGAAACCACCCAAATTCATTTGAATTGGCCTTTGCAATTTCCTTCAGTTTGTTTTCTGCTGTGTTTTGAAAATTTTGATCCTCATATTGACCAGTAACTCTATATACTTCTTCCTCCTTTGACTGAAATTTTTTCAATGTTTGTTTAAAAAAGTTTTTCTTTATGATTGACAAGTTGATTTCAAAGTATTTTTTATGGTCGCATTAAGAATCATTTGCTTTCGAAATAGAAAATTGTCGTAAAATCTTCATTTCCTTGATAGGATAAATTGTTGTTGAAATCCTCATTTTTCCTTCGAAAGAGAAATTGTTGTTTTTATTCTTCATTTCTCAAAAGTAAAAGGCATTTGAATTTTTGATTTAGTGCACCTAGTTTCTGTTATGCATTCATAACATTAAGGAAACTGAAAAGAAAAAGTTGCATTTGCATGTAGGATTTTTGTGTGTTTTGCAAAAAGGAATATTGGGAAATCTACATTTAGTTTGTGATCATTGATTTGTTTCGCTCTTTGATTTGTTTGCTTACAAATTATTTTCTCTCTACCCTTATTAGTTAGGTTTTTCATTAAAGAAACTGAAAGTGAAAGATTTCTTATCATTTTTAGTTTCATTTTAGGAATTTTCCAATACATCATCGCGGTGAACCTTTGAAAGGAAAATTGTAAGCAAGATCAACATAAAATTAATCTCAATTTACCTAACAAAGCATTGGAACCATAACGATAACATTTAGAAGGTCTAGGCTAGAGATGTGTTTCAACGTCATAAAACATAGCAGCTATCGTTAACTTGTCTGTGATACATTCCGAGTGTGATACCTCACTCCACATACATAAGTATATCGTAGCTCTTCCACGTACTTTCGGGTATATCGAGCGGTGTTATAGTACGATAAGTATAAAGGGGTGCTCTCACCCTGTGGTTTCATATTAGACAATTCTAATACAGACTTGGGCCTCTATGTACCTTCAGGTATATTTTGTAGGACAATGTTTAGGTGATATCCATCCATAGTGAACCGAGTCGGCCACCTTGTAAATTGTGATACACTGAACACAGCCTTTGGGGTGATTGCCTACCCGTACTTCTTGGTTTGCCAAGAGGTATTCTGTAGTTCACAGTTTCTTGGTAAACCCTTTTGCCTAGCATTACCCTTTTATTTTATTTTTTATTTGTTTTTGGTTAAAATTAATCAATAATCGTGAAAGAACAAAATCCTTTCCCCCGTTGTTCACGTAGATTAGCTTTAAAACCACCTTTGCCACCAGAAGTTACTTCTGGTAGGTGAAGGCGATCACGATCTGTCGAATCAAGTACAATCTGTACCTCTGGTGAAACATCATTTTCCCATAAACTAGAGTTAGCTCAAGTTGTTTCTACACATCCCGGTTCGTTTACTGTTGTCAAAACAGAGTCTTCACAGCTACCCATGGTCATGATCCATCCAATCAGTGAGACCATACCTTCTGGACCTGACATTTTTCAACCACAAATTGGTCTAGATCCTGTCTCTTCTTTGCCAGAACATCTGAATCCTGAAGTTAAACAACCGGAGGTTGTTCCTACTGTGGGAATCCCACAAAGTTTTGTAGCTACTGAATCTCCCATATCACACAGTCAACCACCTGAAATATACTTTCGGCCTGATGGTGAAATTCTTCCACCTGGTTTGATTGTGATTGAAGAAATCCCACAAGACACTACACCTTCAAATCCAACCCATTTTGTGGAGGACCTTTACCTGTATGAGTATTTTTATCAATCGACACCCCCTGCTTTTTTTGATGTTCCTCCTTTTTAAATTCTCGTCGATTAAAAAGGGTATAAATTTGGTCAAACAACCATGTCTGAACCAACGTCTTCGATTGGGCCTGTTGTTCCAATTACATCACCTCCTTCCCTCGCTACTCCATCGATGTTTACAACTTCACCAGAGTCATATTATCATGGTGGCCCTATGGTCCCATCAGGTTACAAATCATTATCTAGAATTTTCTCTGGTGCATCTTCCAATCCATGGACTTTGCCAATGTCATCATTTATTATTTTAACTAGTAATCCTATCATAAGTACTGAACGACTTGATTCATTATACACATCATCAGGGAAATATCAAGCCGGTCCTTCTGGGTCTATTCCTTCAAGTACCATATCAACTAGACTCCCAGCATTTGGACATAAATATTTTTCATCTTATTATTGATTTGAAAATGAAAGTATTTGTTTTTCTGTTCAAATATTCATTTCAATTAAATTAAGTGTGCAAATTGTTTGAATAGTTTTGCAAGTGAAACGAAGTGTTTTTTATAACTGTTTATGAATTTTGCTGTGAGGAAGTGTTATTTAAATTTACCTTTTAACAACTTTAATCTAAATAACACAGCAGAATAAATTCACCATAAACACACAACAACATGATGAGGCAGTTCACCCCTCTTGCGCTACATCTGTCGGGTCCAAGGCTCCCAATGGGCATGTCCTCGATATATTGTGATGCTCAAATTGGTAATACAGTGAGAAAAAGGCCTAAATATACCAAACCGGTTGTGAAAATGAATGCAAAAGGAAGAAATAAGCTAAGATTGACTTTTATTTCACCTAAAACAGTGAAGTGTAGCCCAATGCAGCTCCATTTCCCTCAAGGCCCTAATGGCTATCCAAGCTTCTCTAAAGTAAAAATGGCTAAAAGGCCCCTCTGTTGGCTCTGCAACCTATTCCAATGGCTCCAGAATTCTCAGAATACCCAAAATCAAAAACAATTTCGTCCAAAAAGGTTCAGTAATCTGAAAGTTATGCCCAAAACAATATTTGCCCAATCTTGCCTAAAAAAACTCCACCAAATTTGGCTAACTCCAGTTAGGAGCACCAAAAATGGCATAACCCATAAAATGACGGAACCACAACTTGAATTCATCTGCAGTTAGTACTGGAAATTAATGTCAGACAGTGAGCTGGTCACATGTGCCTTTGCATAGACCGCTGGCACTTTTGGTTAACAAACCACGCTGAAAAACAAATCTTCGAACTTTTATGAAACTGTGGCATTTATTTTATCATAAATGGTGGCCATATGTTACAGTTAAATAACCGTTAACAAATCCGCCCGTTAAGCCTTAAGTCCACGGTCCATACCTTATGGTCATTTTCATGGGGGCTGGCCCCCATTTGCCACCGCCCAAAACTTCATTAACCTTCAAATAAAATGTAAACCCCATAACTGTTAAGAACCTATGTTGTGGTGCGATGGTAAGGCTTTCGGCTAGCAGGCAGGAGGTTCGGGATTCAAACCCATGGACTTCCAAAAAATTTTGAACGCCAAATTTTCCACGTTCTGGGGCCACGTGGTAGCCTCCGAGCCTACCACGTGGCAGTCCCTCATTGTTCCAAAAAAACCAAAGTTAAACCACTGCCCATTCACTAAATGCCAAATGTCGAAGATTGATTCACCCATACAGAACATTCCATAGAATATTCCAAGGAATATTTCGAGGAATATTCCCAAAATATTCCAAGGAATATTCTTTTTTAATATTCCAAAGTCAAAAGTCAACTCTGGTCAAACTCAGTTTTTGAAGGATATTGTAAACTTCAAACCTGCATAACTTTCACATACAGTTTCAGATTTGAGTGTCATTCACGGCGCCAGGATCATATCGATGAGGCCTATCCATTCGTTCCGGTTTTAGCCAATTTTGAGCAATTGAAATTTTGAGCATTTTTTCAACTTAGGACTTAATCACACCACCAAAATGGGAAGCTTTTGGACCCACAGAAGCTCTCTTATTACAGAAACTGAAGATGAGAAGACTGATTCTCCACTCTTCCAACCTTGAACCACTGACATCTTCCCAACTTCATCAAATTGAGCTTCTCATAAAAAGATAAATTGTTCCTTGAATCTAATGACCGACTGTTGCTAAAATTAACTGAGTCATGATGCAAATTTTTGAAATTTGTAGAAAAAAAAATATATTTTGTAGAATACATATTGTTTCTACAATGGTCAAACTTCAAAGAAGACTGAAATTGAGATTCACCTTGCTAACTGTCCACATGGAAAATTTTTTCCGAATGAGCCATGTACTTGTGCCAAATCCCGACCAAGTTTTCTCGCCATACCAATCTTCCATTTTGAAACCAGCAATAACCCTTGCTGAACTTTTTGCCCTCTTTGCTTGCATGTCTTTCCATCTCATGGAATCCTACACTGCTTTACATCGACACTTCATTCTCTGCATCGATCGACACCAAAGGCACTTTCTGCAACATCATCTCATATTCAAAAGAAGACTTGCTTTCAAGTTGAAACATATCATCATTTACATCAGTAATAACATGAAAAGGAGATTGTACATAATATTTTTGTTTAACCATCAACAAAGTCAGATTTTGACTTGCATTGACAAGCCTTTTCAATTGCCCTGCATGGACTAAAGAAGATTCTAGCTTCTTCTTATGTTCTCTCACAATAAACTCTTTACCATCCTTGAACAAATGATACCTATTCTCATGGCGATGGAAGATCAATTTTCTATCATATATGTACGAACTACCCAACACAACGCCAGTAATATTAAGAGGTACCACATCTAATTCAACCCAATCAACATAATGAGCTATTATGGCGAAGCGTAACATGCACTTTCTTGAGACTTGTAAATTAGCATCCTTGCAAATCCATCCAAGTGGATATGGCTTTGGATGAGGTATGGTCTCAAGTTTTAGCTTCTTGAATAAGTCTTCTAAGATGAGATTTTCTTGAGACCCACTATCAAATAGTGTGTCTATCTTTGTGTGTTTGGCTATTATCCTCACATGAAACAACTCTATCCTCCTCTTTTCATTTTGAGCTTCTATGTGACAATTTAACATGCTAGAACTGGGATTTGTTTCATTTACAACCTCTTTCCCCTTTATGTTCTTTAATACCATGGCGATACTTTTAGTCTCATCACCTGATTCAGACCCTAAGTCCTGTTCAACAGTTGCAACAGTTTTTCCCTTTTCTTTGGCCTTATATTTGTTTTTAAATTTCTCTAGTTTCAGCTCCAGATGAAGCTTCCAATAGTGGTCTTCATCATGGCTTGTTTTGGAAATTTTTTTACAAAAGAACTTTCCTTTTTCTTTCCTAGAGTTTGCATTTCTTCCCCTCCCTTTGCCTTTGAATTCACTATCCATATTCCCATCAAAATATTGTTTACCTCTAGCCTCTAAATGCGTAGCTTGTACACAAACTTCGTCTAAACTAGTAGGATTGAACATAAGGATAGTATGTATAAGGTAATTGTGTAAACCACCTATATATTTCAGCAAGGTATCTTGACTATGAAAATCCATTCCAAGTATTAAAGCCCTTTGTTTAAACTCTTGAGTGTATTCTTGAACACTTTTTCCTTTAAGTTGTCTAAAACTTTGCCAATTCATGATAGCCTTTTGTAAATGAGCTAATGGATAAAATTGCTTCTTAATTGTGGAAATAAATTCAGCCCATGATAAAGTGATCTTACCATGTTTTTTAATTTCATCCTTGGTCTTGGCTTCCCACCATACCAATGCAGCTCCTTCCATCCTTAGAGAGGCTAACTGAATCTTGGTGTCGTCTTCATGAAGGTTTTGTATCCTCAAGTAAACTTCCAACTGTCTTATCCAATTGTCAAGTTTCTCTGCATTGACTTCACCGTTAAACATAGGTAATTCAAATTTTACATCAAGATTTAAAAATGGACTTTTACTAGTGGTTTTAAACTTGTGAGACTGATTTACAGAAGTCGAGGAAGACAATGTAGAGGAAGAGGATGAATATGGGGATGGTGGATCACCAATTCCTCCATGTCCTTTATTTGACTTGTCATTACTCTTCTTTCCTCCTGAGGACCCTCTCCTTCTTTCTAGTTTTTAGACCCTTCTACAAAAAACCTATCATTCCTTTCTTAGTAGAGTATCCTTACCATCTCTGTCATGTCTAGGAAAGCTTTTCGGAATACCCGTTCTTCTTCCTTGGGATCCATATCTTCAGGAGCTTCTCACTCTCTTGAAGACATGCTTGAAGCTACTTCTATGGCTCTTGGAGATGGTTCTTTGACCCTTCTTTGTTTTCGATTAGCTTTTGCACTAACCAAGTTTCCTTCAGCTCTCTTGAGTTTAATCCTAGTAAGCATCAAAACTTGCAAACAAATAACCTTATCTTTGCACAAAACAAATGCTAAGTAAAAACTCTAGCTTCTAAGGCTCTAAACCTTTGCTCTGATACCAACTGATCTGAAAATGAAAGTATTTGTTTTGTTTTTCAAAGTATTCATTTCCATTAAATTAAGTGTGCAAAGTGTTTGAATAGCCTTGCATGTGAAACAAAGTGTTTTTGATAATTGTTTATGAATTTTGGTGTGAGGGAGTGTTGTTTAAATTTATTGTTTAACAACTTTAATCTAAATAACACAATAGAATAAATTCACCATAAACACACAACAACATGATGAGGTAGTTCACCCTTCCTAGGCTACATCTGTCAGGTCCAAGGCTCCCAATGGGCATGTCCTTGATATATTATGATGCTCAAATTGGTAATATAGTGAGAAAAAGGCCTAAAAATACCAAACCAGCTGTGAAAATGAATTCAAAAGGAAAAAATAAACTAAGATTGACTTTTTTTTCACCTAAAATAGTGAAGTGTAGCCCAATGCAACTCCATTTCCCTCAAGGCCCTGATGGCTCTCCAAGCTTCTCTGAAGTAAAAATGGCTGAAAGACCCCTCTGTTAGCTCTGCAACCTATTCCAATGGCTTTCGAATTCTCAGAATACCCACAATAGAAAGAAAAAAAATCGTCCAAAAAGGTTCACTAATCTGAAAGTTATGCCCAAAATAGTATTTGCCCAATATTGCCTAAAAAAACTCCACCAAATTTGGCCAAGTCCAGTTAGGAGCGCCAAAACTGGCATAACCCCTAAAATGGCGGAACCGCGCCCTTAATTCATCGGCAGTTAGTGCTGGCAATTAATGTCGGATAGTGAGTTGGACACATGTGCCTCCGCATAGACTGCCGACACTTTTGGTTAACAAACCACGCTGAAAAACTAATCTCCAAAATTTTATGAAACCGCGGCATTTATTTTATCATAAATGGTGGCCATATGTTACGGTTAAATAACCATTAACAACTCTGCCCATTAAGCCTTAAGGCCAGGGTCTATACCTTATGGTCATTTGCATGGGGGCTGGCCCCCATTTTCTGCCACCCAAAACTTCATTAACCTTCAAATCAAATGTAAACCCCATAACTGTTAAAAACTTATGTTGTGGTGCGATGGTAAGGCTTTCGGCTAGCAGTTGGGAGATTTGAGGTTCAAACCTACGGACTTCCAAAAAGTTTTGAACGCCAAATTTTCCATGTCTTGGGGCTACGTGGTGGCCTCTGGGCCTACCACGTGGCAGTCCCTCATTGGTACAAAAAAATCAAAGTCAAGCCACTGCCCATTCACTGAATGCCAAGCGTTGAAGCTTGATTTTCCTATATGGAATATTCCAAGGAATATTTCAAGAAATATTCTCAAAATATTCCAAGGAATATTCTTTTTTTAATATTCCGAAGTCAAAAGTCAACTCTGGTCAAACTTGATTTTTGAAGGATATTGTAAACTTCAAACCTACATAACTTTCACATATAGTGTCGGATTTGAGTGTCGTTCACGATGCCAGGATCGTATCGACGAGGTCTATCCGGTCATTCTAGTTTCAACCAATTTTTAGCATTTTTTCAACTTAGGACATGATGACCTGATCAATTATCCTCCTCATGTTGGGGGGCAACCTTTGGTCAACCAATATGACATTACTCAGTCACTTTTTGGTCAATCTAATGTTGGAACAAATGTTTTTCAATGGCAGCCCACTCTGCCTATCCAACCACAAACGGTTGTACACTCATATAAACCGGTTCAACCTGTTACACCCACTTCATTACCACTTGTTAATACATCTATACCCTTGTTACAGAATCAAAATGTTGTCCATCATCAACCTTATCAAGCGGGTCCTTCAACTTAATATCATCAAATGTTGGGTCCACACACTCCAAATCCTTTGATTAATTTACAACAACTTGTATCAAGAATTATTTATTCACAAGTTGGTTTACCGTTTTATGGGATGTCACAACCGCAATCAAATTATACATATCAACCAAATCCAAGTCATGTTAATTTGGGCTATAACATTGGTGGACAAACCCCTTGGTAGCTATAGGTGAAAATAACTCAAACTTTCACCTAACAGTATTATATTCAAGCTATTAATAAACTCGCTAAGTTTTCTATGAAAAACAAACTTTATTCAAGATGGTAGTAGGCGTATATTCTTTCCACGACCAAGGACAGAAAAATATATTATAATGACTTCGCTTATAGGGATGACCATGTAGGTCACAGGGGATGTGTAGCTTATCGGGTCTGTAAGGGGCTATCGGCTAAAATTTTTGGTCTCAATTTCCCATGAGAACCGCGTCTGCGGTTTTGTAGATGGTTTTTGGAAGCTTGTATTTGGGGTACGATGAGCTAGCTCCGTGTATTTTTGTAGATCCTGGGACAAGGAATTATTGCTATATTTAACTGTGGTTTATGATTGCTTATGTATGCTTTCAGACAGACATATATGTGTGTTATACCACCAAAAGCAATGAATAAAAATGTCGGGTCGTCCGATTTGGGATTCTGTGGGAAAATCTTGTGTTTATCTCGTTTATGTTTTATGCCTTTGGTTGTTTATTTTCTCGTTATAAGATTCGTGCAGATACCTTCCCTCACCAGGCTGAGAAACCTTAGATTTCAAAATGGAGTTGTTTCTGCTTCAAGGGGACGCCTTTGCCGCTTGTAGGCTTTGTTTGGGCCTCGAGAGACTGTTTCAGCGGGGAGATCCGCATCGGCCTGGGTTGTGAAAAGAAGATGGCAAGTGGCGGGAAGATAGAGATAGAGAAATTTAATGGTCAGAGTTTTGAGTTGTGGAAGCTCAAGATGGAGGATCTGCTGGTGGATAAAGATCAGTGGATCGCGGTAGATCCAGGTACTAAACCAACGGCAATGTCAGATGAAGACTAGAAGAAACTGGATCGGAAGGCTAAGAGCACAATACGGTTGTGTATCTCAGATTCAGTATTGTTGAATGTATCTGGGGAAGCTACAGCGAAGACCTTGTGGGACAAGCTAGGGACTTTGTATCAATCTAAGTCTCTGGTGAATAAGTTGTTCCTGCGGAAAAAGTTGTATAACCTGAGGATGAAGGATGGAGACTTGGTGATAGAGCATCTGAATGCCTTTAATACTATGGTAAGTCAGTTGTCATCTGTTGATATTAAAATCTCAGATGAAGATAAGTGCATCAGTTTGTTGTGCTCTCTACCAAACTCGTGGGACAGTCTGGTTATTGCAATAGGTAGCAATACAACTACCTTGAACTTTGATGATATTGTCTCAGCCTTGCTGTCGGAGGAAATGAGACGGAGAAATATGGAGGGTCAGAATGGAGATGCCTTATCTATACGAGGAAGGTCCCAGAACAGAAACAAGAATAAGGTTTCGAGTGGGAGATCTAAATCTAGAGGGAGATCTAAATCTCTTGGAAAGTTTGTAAATGTGTGCTGGAAATGCGGAAATGAAGGACACTACAAAAAGGAATGCAGATCTAAAGGTCCTGAGAATGGAAAGGGATCTGATGAAGCTCCTTCTGCAGAGGCAAAAAGCACCTTAGATGAAGGTGGGGATGTGTATTTGGCTTCTTCTTCAAATACACATGTAGATCATGAGTCATGGTTGATTGACATAGGTGCATCCTTTCACTTCACTCCCCATAGGGAGTGGTTCTGCGAGTATGAGAAATATGATGGTGGTGATGTCTTCCTAGGGGATGATAGGAAGGCCAGAATCGTCGGACGTGGAAAGGTCAAGCTGAAGCTGCAAGGTAGAAGGATTAGAACACTTCCTGGTGTTCTGCATATTCCTGCATTGGCCAGAAATCTGATTTCTGTAAGCAAGATGGATGATGCGGGTGTAAAAACAATGTTCGAGAAAGATGCAGACAGTTGGGGATCACTTATTATCTGGGGAGTTCGATAGGAACTCTGGCAGCACTGCCAAGCTACAAGGTAACCTTTGTTGATGGGTGCCAGGTTCTATGGTTCTGA
The DNA here is from genome assembly GCA_034641835.2 of Pinus albicaulis. NCBI lineage: Eukaryota > Viridiplantae > Streptophyta > Pinopsida > Pinales > Pinaceae > Pinus > Pinus albicaulis. The sequence continues at coordinate 1,554,457,908 of CM076570.1, forward strand.
AGAAGTGGACGAGCCTGAAACGTCTGCGGAGAAAAGACCATGCTATGGCATCAAAGGCTTGGTCATATTGGAGAGAAGGGCCTTCGGATACTGCATAGAAATGGTATGGTAGAAGGTATGTCTAATTTCTCTCTAGATTTCAATTTCTGTGAACATTGTGTATATGGGAAGCAGAATCGGGTGAGTTTTCCTTATGGTGCTAAGAGGGCGAACAAGATATTAGAACTTGTGCACAGTGATGTGTTTGGACCTGTGTCAGTTCCATCACTGGGAAAGTCTGTGTACTATGTTTCATTCATAGATGACTTCTCAAGGAATACATGGATATATTTCTTGAGGAAGAAATCCGAAGTCTTTGACAAATTTAAAGAATTTAAGGCTCTGGTGGAAAACCAGACAGAGAAGAAGATAAAGGCGTTGAGGACAGATAATGGTGGGGAGTTCTGCAAGAAGGAATTTGAAGAGTTCTGTAAGAAGTGTGGTATAGCACGACAGAAGACTACTCCATACACACTGCAGCAAAATGGAGTTGCAGAAAGAATGAACAGAACACTGATGGAAAAGGCAAGAAGCATGCTCAGTGGTACCGGGTTAGGACAAGAATTCTGGGCAGAGGCAGTGGAGACTGCATGCTATCTGGTTAACAGATCACCTTCATCAGTGTTGGAGGATAAGACCCCACATGAGGTATGGACTGGTAATAAACCTTCTCTTTCACATCTAAGGGTATTTGGATGTGATGCATATGTACATGTTCCAAAGGAGAAAAGGACCAAGTTGGATAATAAATCTGAAAGGTGCATCTTTATTGGGTATAAGGATGGTTTAAAGGGTTACAAGCTTTGGAACCCAGAAACAAGGAAGGTTGTGTACAGCCGAGATGTGGTGTTTAGAGAAGTGAAAGATGTTTTTAAGCATGAAGTCCTACCAAAGGAACTTGAGAAGATAGAGTTTGAGCTAAAGGAGGATGAATCAGACTCTACAACAGAAGAAGACTCAGAAGATGAAGAGCCACAAACTCCAGCTTTGAGAAGATCAGTTCGGGAAAGAAGGCAACCAGAAAGGTATAGTCCATCTGCTTTCTGTTCAGGGTTTGCCTTAACTATAACTGATGATGAACCCAGAACTGTCAGGGAGGCAGTAGATTCAGAGGATGGAAAACTCTGGAAGGAGGCCATGGTTGATGAAATGGCATCCTTGCACAAAAATGATGCATGGGATTTGGTGGAGTTGCCGGCTGGAAGGAAGCCCATTAGGAGCAAATGGGTGTTTAAGAAGAAGATGAATGTAGAAGGCAAGGTGGAGAAATACAAAGCTCGGTTGGTAGCGAAAGGTTATTCCCAGGTGCCGGGAATTGATTTTGGTGATATTTTTCTCCTATTGCCAAAGTCACTTCTATTAGATTAATTTTATCTGTTGTTGCTGCATTTGATTTTGAGATAGAACAGATGGATGTGAAGACAACATTTCTTCACGAGGATGTAGAAGAGGATATCTACATGAAGCAAAATGAAGGCTTTATGGTGAAGGGTAAGAAAGAACTGGTATGCAGGTTGAAGAAGTCTCTGTATGGGTTAAAACAGTCACCAAGGATGTGGTATCAGAAATTTGATACCTATATACGGGGACTTGGCTTCACCAGAAGCAAGGAAGATCATTATGTTTATTTTAAATTAATTGGTGATCATGTTATATATCTGGTCTTGTATGTGGATGATATGTTGTTGATTGGAAATGACAAAGAAATTATCCAAGATTTGAATACCCAACTGTTCTCCAAATTCGACATGAAGGATCTGGGTGCTGCAAACTATATTTTGGGCATGGAAATTAAGAGAGATCGGGCAAAGAGGAAGCTCTGGTTAAACCAGAGGAAGTATGTCGAGACTATATTGCGGAGGTTCAATATGCAGGATAGTAAACCGGTGAAGGTTCCTATTCCTGTAGGTGTAAAGCTGTCTGCTGAACAGTGTCCCAAGACACAAGAAGAAGAGGAGTATATGTCTCGTGTTCCATATGCAAGTGCAGTGGGTAGCCTGATGTATGCAATGGTCTGTACTAGACCAGACATTGCACATGCAGTGGGAGTATTGAGAAGGTTTATGTCAAACCCAGGGAAGGAGCATTGGACAACAGTGAAGCGGGTTTTCAGATATTTACGTGGCATTAGTGATTATGGCTTGTGCTACCAGGGAAGACCAGGATTGGAAAGAATGTTGGACATTCGTGGTTTTGTTGATGCAGACTGGGCTGGAGATCTGGACCAAAGAATATCTACAAGTGGGTATGTGTTTAGCCTATTTGAAGGCGCATTCAGTTGGATGAGTAAAAGACAGTCTGTAGCGGCTCTTTCAACTACAGAGGCAGAATACATAGCAGCCACTCATGCAAGCAAGGAAGCAGTTTGGTTGCAGAGATTGTGTTCAAGTATGGGGTTGGTACAGCAAGCTATAAGGATAGACTGTGATAGCCAAAGTGCAATTTTCCTGGCTAAGAACCCTGCTTATCATTCAAAGACAAAGCACATTGATGTTCAATATCACTTTGTTAGAGATATGGTTGAGGCTAAAAGGGTGTTGCTGGTAAAAGTGGACACTTTGAAGAATGTTGCAGATGCATTGACAAAGTCTGTGAGCACTCAGAAGTTCTCTTGGTGTAGAGAAACAATGGGTGTTGAAGAATTGGGGCAATGACTAAGCCCTCCTGTGGCCCCCCGTGGAAAGAAAAAAACAAGTGGGATAATGTTGGGTATGTGTTATATTCTTTCCACGACTAAGCACGCGTGGGGGGGTAAGAGGGGGGGTAAGAGGGGGGGCAGCGCCCCGGCGAAAATTTTTGGTCCTTAATTTCCGGCGAGTAGTCCGCGTCCATGGTTTTGTGCATGGTTTTGCACATGGTATTGGGGTACGATGGTTTTCGGCCCCTGGTATTTTTGTAGATCCGGTCAAGGGAACTACGGTTATGTTCTAATCCAGGGTTTATGGATTGGGGTTTATGTATGCTTGGGCATGTATATATATGTGTTGTAACACTAAAAGGAATATAATGAAAAATCAAGCTGGTCGTCCCGATTTGGGATCCAGGGGAAAATCTCTGTGTTTATCTATTTTATGTTTTATGCTCTCGCTATTGTTTATTTTCTGTTATAAGATTCGTGTGTAGATAATTTCTGTTCAGGGTTAAAACCTACAACTAGCAGCAGATTCCTTATGCTGGTGCTCAAAGGCTTGTTGCTCAAGAAATTCCATCTTACCCTGGCTATGCTTAACTTGACCTTAATAAACAGTTGCCCTTTGTTGCAACTTTAGAGTTACCAGATTTAAATCATTTAACCAATGATACAATCCACTATGCTCCTTGATTGCCGGTGATACCTCATGAATTACCCTCGGATATTCCTAAGTTCAATGGAAACCCTGGAGAAGATCTGTCGACTCATGTTATCACTTATCATTTATGGTGTTCATCAAATTCCCTGAATGATGATTCTTTTCGACTATGTCTTTCCAGTGTACACTCACAGGTCTGGCTGCAAAATGGTACATTGAATTACCTAGAGCTTATTTTGAAAATTTCACAGCCCTAGCTACTTTCTTTTTGACTCATTTCCAGTTACCCATCAAATATGAAACTGGAATGGAACTCTTAAATAATTTAAAACACACTGATTCTACTCACATTTCTGATCATATTCATGAGTGGCATCGTCATCGTCGAATGGTTAAGACATTTGTTCCGGATTAGCTCCTTGCTAAATGGTTCATTAAGTCCCCGTTACCATATATAACTAAAGATGTGGCTAAGGGTGGCGTCGTCACAGAAGAGCAAGTTATCGATCATGAAAAATATTTAGACTTGATTTACACACAATCTGGCATGCTCTATGAAAAATCCCTAATGCACCAAGATCTAATTTCAATATTCCTCCTCAATTAAAGGACTCTCATGCCAAAGACAACTTGATAGGCACTGCAAGCATACACCACACTACTACATCTGATCCTGCTCCTACTTTCGAAATTAATTCTGTGTCATTTGACAAAGGAAAAGGTGACAAGCAACCAAGAAGTAAGAAAAAGGGGAAATCAAAGAAAAAGTACTTCTAACCCGCACGAAAGATCATTTGATCAACCGTCTGGACCTAGGAAACCTCGTTATCCATGCATAATCTGTAATTAGGAACACTTTGTTAGAGATTTTCTTCACCGCGCTGAAGTCTCAAAAATCATCAAGACTTCTAATGCGTTATTTGTGTTGACAGACCCATTTCCAAATCCGGACACAAACATGGTTGCTACGGATCCAACTCCTAGTTCCCAAGTGTTAATGTTATCTTTCACAAAACCTTCAACAAATATTTTGGTGTCGATGCGAAATAAAGATTATGTAGTCCATCCACTCATCAACCTACTACCTCAACAATGAACCCATCTTCAAAATCAATATCGCCTACTGTTATTCCTGAATTGACAATCAAGCCACCAAAGGGAGTAATTCATAAATCGACATATAATCCTCAAGCAAGAGTTACAAAAAATTATAATATAGTTGAAGATTTGGCTCAATCCCCTTTAGCTATGTCTGCTCTTGAGGTATTACAAAATTTTCCCTCCCAAAAACAGGCTTTATTGTCGGCTATTGGTGGAATTGATCCAACTGATTCCAATCTTGTCGTATTTAATCATACGGGCTATGTGCCGCGATTACCAGCAGAATTGGCATTCTCCATACAGGTAAATGTTCTCAATCACCTTGTTCATCACACTATTATTGATGAGGGAGAATCTACATGCTAGAATTCACTTGGCTTGCCGCACTTATCACAATCATCAACGACTTTGAAGGAATTTTATGGACGTACATATAAACCTTGTGGTATTATTAATAATATGCATGTTGAACTAGGGGGGAAAACAGTGAATATTGATGTTGAGGTTGTTCACAGACCCCTTGAATATAATATTTTACTTGGAAGGCCATGGGTATATGCAATGAATGCTATTGTTTCTACGTATTTTAGAATGATTTACTTTCCACATAAAGGTACAATTACAATCATTAATCAACTATCCTTCTTTGCCTCTACTTCACAGGTAACTGGAAGCGTTCCGTTCGTTCATATACCCCGACTAGAACTTCAGAACATTGGTGTGGGACTCTTAAAGGATTCCACTCTTATGGGTGTTAGCGCTCGAATGTGCCTCAGGCTGAAAGAAGGCGAGGTTCAAGGCAATATCAAACCAAGCTTAGCCTCGTAGCTAGCCCTACGAGGACAAGAAAGGGCTCTCTCCAGTCAATTTTGATAAAATGAGCAATAGGGTGTGAGATGACTTAAAATGGGAACTGATTTTAGGCTAGTAAATAGATAGGAAAGGGGTTTTGATGAATGACTGGGTTTTCTGGGCAGTATGGGGACAAAGGACAACATGAGCAGGAAAATTAAATGAAATACGTAGATTATCTCATGAGGCAAGATAGGCAAGAGCTTAAGCATCTACTTTGAAATTATATGGAATGGAAGGACTGTTAAGAAGCTAAAAAGGGCATTAATGTATGAATCCTTTTCAGACAAAGGAAGAAACACAAAACATGAACGCTTCTCCAGGGTAGAGCAGTAAGCTGAATTCTACCCTTCTCACTCAGAAACATTCAAATTGAAATGATTATTAATGAACTGTGAAGCATAACAGGATACATATGAAACAAAAAGAAAAAACATTCGCTAAACTCACACCACAGGGATCTTATGAAACAGAGCTGCAACTTTCAATTAAATCTCTGTCAAAACTGTACAATGCAACACTGATTTTTCCTCCACCACTGTTTTCCAGAACTCTCCCCTCTTCAAATGATTACAATACAATAAATAAAACAGAACAACGTTCCCTTCAAGATAGGTGAAAAATAGGGAGCTGTTTAACATCAATAACATCAATAACAAACAAAAAGCAACCATCTGCTATGAAGAAAGGAAGCGTTACATTATTCCAGCTAAACATTTCTGATGACCAATGATAAGGCGCAAATTGTAGCGTAAATCTCCTTGAATCATGACTAAAACCAAAATAGGTCATCGAATCCAATTTCTCTGCTTATGGTTGAGATCTTCGTTCTAAATTTAGCTTTGACTTTGACCTCCACATCACATTTACCTTTTGAAAAAACATTTTTAATAAAAAATAGTTTTAAACAAAGATTACACCCTTTGATAAAGGAAAACAGAATTCCACTTGATGCACCATCAATAAAAACAAAAATTATAACAGGTGTATACTACCCTGGACGTAAGGTGGGAGATGATCCGGATATAAGACCAACAGTAAATGTATGTCGCCTCATGATAATAACAACTAACACTCCCTGAACCTCTTGGGCCATGCTGTGAGCCAGTTGTAGTTATCCCATCACCGTTTCCAGCAATTGTCAAACATTTTATATAAAAAAAAATGGATTCGTATATCCAAAGATGATTATAAATTTGTTTTTTACGAATCCTGCCATCTTGTTGGTGAAGCATGCTAACATTAAAATAGGAGTTGAGGCGTTTGACACGGCAATTGACAAGAACTTTAACAATGTAATATCGATTGTTTGCAATGCTGAATGAAATTAGATGATGGCTTGCTGAGCAGACACTATACTCTCCACGGTTGTCTGATTAGAACTAGACTTTGAAATGACAATCTCTTCATACTCATCTCATATGGCTGGCTGCCTTCTTATCCAAATCATCCAAAGCAAAAGAATCCTGCCATCAGCACCTGCGCAATCCACCGTGCACTATCCTGAAGTTGACGTAATAGCTTCACAAGCTCATTAGTCAAATGAATTTATCGCATGAAATGAAACGACTTGTAAGTGCTGTAGTTTCACGCACATGGCCATTTCACCATTGATGAAGTGAAACAAATCTGCGCCAATACGCCCACAACTATTTCCATAGGCAGGTTGTGAATTGTTCCTATGCACACTGCGCATATTCAATTGGGAAATAAAAGTCCCTGGCATCTGGAGCTGTCACGCCCCACTAAAAGTTGCTCGATTCTAAACTCATATTCGACCTCGCCTTCCAAAAAAGGTTCTTGATTCCATCATGAATTCGAAAGAGATCCCAATTGCCTGTTTCCCCAATTCATCGCATTGTTTAATCGTGGAGACAAATATTGACCATTTTGAATATTCCCATAACTCGTTTCCGCCACTTGGCCACTCTAAGATTGGGGGGAAGCTGTGTAATACAAAAACCATGGCTTCCGACAGTAGGAGTAGCAACTTCTGTAATTATTGACAAACGAAACATAAAAGACTTATGGCTTCACAATATCGACTAGAAAATGGCAGCATACACCTCACCTTTGCTAAACCAAATTTAACACACGACAATGGTCCTGGAAGATAACTAAAACATGCCATAATACTGGTTGCAAGTGTATTGCGCTCCCTTCTTTTCCAAATCTAGCAAATCCGTGCGTGTTATTGGCAATTTGGAGCAGTTTCGGGCCTTTGGCTGTATGCGCCGCGGCGTTTGTGTGCGCCGCGCCAAAAGGAAATAACACAACAAATTCTAGCTCTATGCGTCGCGGCCCGTGGGTGCGTCGCACCTCTGCCCAGTGCGCTGCGCGCAACTTAACTCACAGTCAGCCCTTTTTTCTATAGTTTTGCGCTTCCAACATTTACCTCTAGTATGGTGACAAGTTGAACTCAAATTTGTCATTGCTTTGACCGGACAGGACTGGTGGGAGGACTCATGCTCTCTCTCTTATGAAATACTCCAATATTGTTTGTACAAGTTCTACATCATAAATAGTCTCACTAGCATAAGACAGGGAAGGAATAAGGGGATCATTCAATCTCTAACTGCAACCCAATTCATCTAGCCAGTTGTTTTTTGAGGAAATTGAAGCACTCAATATAGTAGATGCCTTCAGAAGTTTCAGCAAAAAGCTGCATGACGTAGAATTCTTTTCAGAAGGTAGCAAACTAACAATTCTACGTAATCACTGGAATGACTGTGAGTATTTAACTTGGCAGACTCTCTCTGCTCTTTAGACAATCCCGGTAACCAATGAAATGAATATACTTTCAATGCTTCTCCAAGCTATAGCATCAATGCATCGACCAATAATCTTCAGATTTTCCGACCAAGGCAAGAATGACTTTGTAGTATGCAATGTAATGATAGAGTCTGTCCAGCCACTAAGGAGACTTGAATTAAGAAAGGTATCCAATTTCAATGTTAGATTTCTTTTCTCTATTGCTTTAGTCATTTCAAGATAGTCTGCAGCACAATGTGCAGACACGATGTTCAGGGCACTTACAGTGACTATGATCCCTTGGCACAAAACTCAAATGCCTCCGCACTTCCTGGAATATCATTAAGGGACACCTTGTCATTCATGGATTCATGAGCTTCAGCAGCTAGTCTCTGCAGTTGACCAGACTTTGAAAGCAGTAGAAACTTGTGCAACAAGAACTTTGTATCCTTAACTTCCACAACATAGCCAGTAGGCACTTCAACAGAAACTGTCCTGCCAATGCTGTAGAACTTGAAACACTTTGACAAATTACGTATTCATTACAAAAACACATTTGATGATTTCTTCTTCAAAACAGGGTTTTGAAGAAGAATCAATCTCGCATTATTGACGGTAACAATCTTGAAATAAAAACTCACTTAAGACATCCTCATGGCCTGTGGGCATTATTCAACGTTCTCAAGACAAACCCCAGACCTAGAAAGTGAAATGACTCTTTTATGGACCACAGTAACATCAATGACTGCAAATGATGAGAAATGAACTTTGGTGAATTTGACTCTGACGAAGGACTGACAACACTGAGTCTAACATTGGCTCCAATGGGGATGGCAGCTGCCGCTTCTTGGAGGTGACAAGAACTGAAGATATTTGGGAGAGCAGACAGTGCCTCCATCCATTGGGCTATGGAGTCCATTATTTCAAGAAATCGACACGATTAATTTATTAACTGGAAACTGACTGAAATGATTGAAAAACTGACTCGGCAAACTTCAAACTAAAACTGAAATAAAACTGGAACAAAATGCTGCCTTTGGCTACTTATTTATCTACCCTACTTTGCTGCAGAGTCCATGGATCAAGTAATGCTGTAATGCCAGGTCAACCATTCATGTAAATCTGAGAAGGATGTTGCTTGAGAGTGCTTCAACCAGGACATAGATGTAATTACTGGTAGCCATACCTGCACATAATGAGTCTGGTTATGTAAAAGACAATCTGATCTATCTTTCAAACTGAAAAACACTTCCATGTACATCGCAATAGGATCGTAAAAGCCAGACTCTGTTTGCTGCCTCAACTCCGCAATACATACTTCCAGCTGCACGTTGTCAATGCAAACATCTGTAGGCAGCTCTATTGTTTCTTGTTTTGGAGGGAGAGTTTCCAAGAAATTTTTGGGATCTCGGAATTCATATGAATGGATCTGCTCATTCAAATACTGAATCTCCTTCTCAAATCTTTCAACAATTAACTCACAGACACCAGTTTTGGCTTCAAGAGGAAACTTCGAAGATTTCAAACATTGAAGCACGACACTGAAAAATCTTTCATCAATTTCAAAATCTGCTAACTGATCTCTAACCTCTTTTACAACTTCACAAAGAGCAGGGTTTGCCACATACCCTACCATTGCATGAGAGGATCAGCGAGCACTGGAATCTTTGGATCGAGTTGGATTCGTCGGGTGAATGTTTCAGCCTTCATATGTCTGATCGTTGTTCATCATCAACGATCAGATCTGAACCTGATACACTTACTGGGGCAAGAAAATCTACAAATGAAGTGTCACGTTCACAAGCAAACCATTTCCCCAGTATGGTCGCCACTATGTTAGCGCTCGAATCTACCTCAGGCTGAAAGAAGGCGAGGTTCAAGGCAACATCAAACCAAGCTCATCCTCGTAGCTAGCCCTACGAGGACAAGAGAGGGCTCTCTCCAGTCAATCTCGATAAAATGAGCAATAGGGTGCAAGATGACTTAAAATGGGAACTGATTTTAGGCTAGTAAATAGATAGGAAAGGGGTTTTGATGAATGACTGGGTTTTCTGGGCAGTATGGGGACAAAGGACAACATGAGTAGGAAAATTAAATGAAAGACGCAGATTATCTCATGAGGCAAGATAGGCAAGAGCTTAAGCATCTAATTTGAAATTATATGGAATGGAAGGACTGTTAAGAAGCTGAAAAGGGCATTAATGTATGAATCCTTTTCAGACAAAGGAAGAAACACAAAACATGAACGCTTCTCCAGGGCAGCGCAGTAAGCTGAATTCTACCCTTCTCACTCAGAAACATTCAAATTGAAATGATTATTAATGAACTGTGAAACATAACAGGATACATATGAAACAAAAAGAAAAAACATTTGCTAAACTCACACCACAGGGATCTTATGAAACAGAGCTGCAACTTTCTATTAAATCTCTGTCAAAACTGTACAATGCAACACTGATTTTTCCTCCACCACTATTTTCCAGAACTCTCCCCTCTTCAAATGATTACAATACAATAAATAAAATAGAACAGCGTTCCCTTCAAGATAGGTGAAAAATAGGGAGCTGTTTAATATCAATAACAAACAAAAAGCAACCATCTGCTCTGAAGAAAGGCAGCGTTACATTATTCCAGCTGAACATTTCTGATGACCAATGATAAGGTGCAAATTGTAGCATAAATCTCCTTGAATCATGACTAAAACCAAAATAGGCCATCGAATCCGATTTCTCTGCTTATGGTTGAGATCTTCGTTCTAAATTTAGCTTTGATTTTGACCTCCACATCACATTTACCTTTTGAAAAAACATTTTTAATAAAAAATAGTTTTGAACAAAGATTACGCCCTTTGATAAAGGAAAACAGAATTCCGCTTGATGCACCATCAAGAAAAACAAAAATTATAACAGGTGTATACTGCCCTGGACGTAAGGTGGGAGATGATCCGGATATAAGACCAACAGTAAATGTATGTCGCCTCATGATAATAACAACTAACACTCCCTGAACCTCTTGGGCCATGCTGTGAGCCAGCTGTAGTTATCCCATCACCGTTTCCAGCAATTGTCAAACATTTTATATAAAAAAAAGGGATTCGTATATCCAAAGATGATTATAAATTTGTTTTTTACGAATCGTGCCATCTTGTTGGTGAAGCATGCTAACATTACAATAGGAGTTGAGGCGTTTGACACGGCAATTGACAAGAACTTTAACAATGTAATATCGATTGTTTGCAATGCTGAATGAAATTAGATGATGGCTTGCCGAGCAGACACTATACTCTCCACGGTTGTCTGATTAGAACTAGACTTTGAAATGACAATCTCTTCATACTCATCTCGTATGGTTGGCTGCCTTCTTATCCAAATCATCCAAAGCAAAAGAATCCTGCCATCAACACCTGCGCAATCCACTGTGCACTATCCTGAAGTTGACGTAATAGCTTCACAAGCTCATTAGTCAAATGTATTTGTTCAGATTAATTTATCGCATGAAATGAAACGACTTGCAAGTGTTGCAGTTTCACGCACATGGCCATTTCACCATTGATGAAGTGAAACAAATATGTGCCAATACACCCACAACTGTTTCCATAGGCAGGTTTTGAATTGTTCCTATGCACACTGCGCATATTCAACTGGGAAATAAAATTCTCTGGCATCTGGAGCTGTCACGCCCCACAGAAAGTTGCTCGATTCTAAACTCATCTTCGACCTCGCCTTCCACAAAAGGTTCTTTATTCCATCGTGAATTCGAAAGAGATCCCAATTACCTGTTTCCCCAATTCATCGCATTGTTTAATCATGGAGACAAATATTAACCATTTTGAATATTCCCATAACTCGTTTCCACCACTTGGCCACTCTAAGATTGGGGGAAAGCTGTGCAATAAAAAAACCGTGGCTTCCGACAGTAGGAGTAGCAACTTCTGTAATTATTGACAAACGAGACATAAAAGACTTATGGCTTCACAATATCGACTAGAAAATGGCAGCATACGCCTCACCTTTGCTAAACCAAATTTAACACACGACAATGGTCCTGGAAGATAACTAAAACATGCCATAATACTGGATGCAAGTGTATTGCGCTCTCTTCTTTTCCAAATCTAGCAAATCCGTGCGTGTTATTGGCAATTTGGAGCAGTTTCGGGCCTTTGGCTGTATGCGCCACTCGGAGACCCAATGCGCCGCGGCATTTGGGTGTGCCGCGCTAGAAGGAAATAACACAACAAATTCCGGCTCTATGCGCCGCGACCTGTGGGTGCGTCGCTTCTCTGCCTAGTGCACCGCGCGCAACTTAACTCACAGTCAGCCCTTCTTCTTTTTTTTATAATTTTGCGCTTCCAAAATTTACCTCTGGTATGGTGACAAGTTGAACTCAAATTTGTCATTGCTTTGACCGGACAGGACTGGTGGGAGGACTCATGCTCTCTCTCTTATGAAATACTCCAATATTGTTTGTACAAGTTCTACATCATAAAGAGTCTCACTAGCATAAGATAGGGAAGGAATAAGGGGATCATTCAATCTCTAACTGCAACCCAATTCGTCTAGCCAGTTGTGTTTTTGAGGAAACTGAAGCACTCAATATAGTAGACGCCTTCAGCAGTTTCAGCAAAAAGTTGCACGACGTAGAATTCTTTTCAGAAGGTAGCAAACTAACAATTCTATGTAATCAATGGAATGACTGTGAGTATTTAACATGGAAGACTCTCTCTGCTCTTTAGACAATCCTGGTAACCAATGAAATGAATATACTCTCAATGCTTCTCCAAGCTATAGCATCAATGCATCGACCAATAATCTTCAGATTTTTCGACCAAGGAAAGAATGACTTTGTAGTATGCAATGTAATGATAGAGTCTGTCCAGCCACTAAGGAGACTATGAATTAAGAAAGGTATCCAATTTCAATGTTAGATATCTTTTCTCTATTGCTTTAGTCTTTTCAAGATAGTCTGCAGCACAACGTGCAGACACGATGTTCAGGGCACTTACAGTGACTATGATCCCTTGGCACAAAACTCAAATGCCTCCGCACCTCCTGGAATATCATTAAGGGACACATTTTCATTCATGGATTCATGAGCTTCAGCAGCTAGTCTCTGCAGTTGACCAGACTTTGAAAGCAGTAGAAACTTGTGCAACAAGAACTTTGTATCCTTAAATTCCACAACATAGCCAGTAGGCACTTCAACAGAAACTGTCCTGCCAATGCTGCAGAACTTGAAACACTTTGACAAATTACGTATTCATTACAAAAACACAATTGACGATTTCTTCTTCAAAGCAGGGTTTTGAAGAAGAATCAATCTCGCATTATTCATGGTAACAATCTTGAAATAAAAACTCACTGAAGACATCCTCATGGCCTGCGGGCATTATTCAACATTCTGAAGACAAACCCTAGACCTAGAAAGTGAAATGACTCTTTTCTGGACCACAGTAACATCAATGACTGCAAATGATGAGAAATGAACTTTGGTGAATTTGACTCTGACGAAGGACTGACAACACTGAGTCTAACAATGGGAACCTTTGCATTACTGCTGCCAATGACACCGGCAGAAATTGCAAGCATAGAGACCTGCTACATGATCGCTTCCACTCTATCTGGTTTAAGGAAGAGTACAGGGGATTCTGATATTTATACGTTGGATGAGTTTCTTCTGCCCAGACCTATTGAGTTGGTATAACAATAAATCTATCTGGCTTGGGTGGAAAATCTGAAATCAGCGTTGCCGTGTGTTTGGGTTGATTGTTCATTAGATTTTAGTACCCCATCTGATCCATTTTCCTCAACGTTCTTGACAGATGAGAATATTTTGGAAGCTATGATGTCAGAAGGAGAACCATGTGAAGATTATCATCATCGTTCCCATCTTCCTAATTATGAATAAAATAATCTTAGTGAACTATGTCACCCATCCATCAAAAATTTCTTTTCGAGTTCTTTTCCCATTAATGCAATCGATTCCGAGAAAAATCTTTCAATTATCGAAGAAACGATTTCTATCGATATTTTGACCAAACCTAGCATTGTAGAGACTATTCATGTCGATGTATCTTGTTCTCCATCAGAACTTGAATTATATTGCTCCCTTTTTCATGAATTTTGTGATATATTTGCTTGGTCTTATGAGGAAATGCCAGGCATAGATACTAGTATAGTTGAACACACTATTAATATGTATCCTGATGTCAAACCAGTGCGTCAATGGCTTCATCCTGTTCATCCAAAGAAAGCCATTGCCATCAAAGTAGAAGTTGAAAAACTTTTGCATGCTAGTTTCATTTACCCTGTTCCGCTAACTGAGTGGGTTTCCAATATCGTTCATGTCATGAAAAAACAAGGAACCATTAGAGTGTGCATATATTATCGGGATTTTAATCATGCTTCTCCAAAAGACAACTATCCTACTCCCTTTATCAATTAGATTATTGACGATTGTGCTAGATGTGAAATATTTTCATTCATGGATGGATTTTTCAGCTACAATCAAATCAATATCCACCTAGATGATCAACATAAGACAACATTCATCTATCCCTGGGGCACATTTGCTTATAGGAAACTTCTGTTTGGTTTAAAGAATGCTGGGGAAACTTTTCAGAGAGAGATGGATTATGCTTTGAATGACATCAAGCACATTTTTCAACCATACCTAGATGATTTACCAGCGCATTCACGAAATCAAACTGATCACCCGATGCATTTGAGAGCCACTTTGTAATATCTCGAAGGGAAATAAATAGTAATATAAAGCACACAAACAAGATACACAACAACTAGAGACAAACCACGAGACAAAATACACAATATCGAGAACATTGAGCCATTTTATTAATACTGAGAAATAAGAAAATTACAAAGGTGATCAGAATGATGGCACCTCGACTTGCACGAGGCAAGTGTAGAAATACTCTCATGACAATTTTTGGAATGGTTGCTCCTTCTATCAACTGCGTAATCTCCAAGCTGCTAGAAAATGTTGCCGTGCTGCTGCAACTGCTGGAATGAAATGAGTCTTTGGGGCTGCTCCCCAACTCAAAAAATGATTAAACTCTTGGAATGGCCTCCTCTCCCAATACCCAAAAATTCCCAGAGAGATTTTGAAGAATGGCTGACCCCGAAAAATACCTCCTTTGAGGCACTACGCTATCCCTCAAGGGAAAACGCTAACCCTGAAGGAAATACTGCAAAATATGGCCTCTCCCTCTGCAAAATGTCTCCAATAGGTAAGGGTTGATCCCTTTCCTAATCCTTCGGTCTGAATCCACTGAAATAACCTCAATCCAGAACTTCCCCAACTAGAACTGTGTCCTCCCTCTCCAAGACTGCGCTGTACCTCCAAGGAATTCTCCTCAATGACTGAAGCTCTGATCTCTCCCAAATATCTCCAATAGGAAAGGGCTGGCCCCTTCCTCACTTCTTCAGCTTGAATCCTCCAAGATGACACCATTTCAGAGCTCTCCCAAAATGAACTGCATCCTCCCTCTCAAGAATGTGCAGTCCCTAGATGCTCTGCTCCACAACAAAGGCAACCACAAATCCTCCTGCAAAAATAATGGTAGAACACCTCACCCGAGAAAGCACTTGAAGTATCCCAAGGATGAGGGTGGGATCTCCTCACGGAGACACCCGTTGTACTGAGTAGTATGTGCAGACTAGCTAAACAGCAAAAGTGCTCAAAGTCTAGAGACAATCTCCAAAATGCACAATCATCAATCATGAGAGAAATGAGGTAGCCTCTCCTCTTTCTATCTTGGGTGAGCCTCCCTCTCTCATTGGCCCCACCATGCTTATGTTGCCTTTCTTTGGCCCACGCTACCAACTCAACTGTGTTGGCTGGGCCCACGATGTCTGAGTGTGTCACCCCTCTACGTTATCACTTGGCCCCCTTGGCCCACCTTGACCACAACATTATATCTCCTAAGTGACTTTAGGGAGTGCACTTTATCCTAAGTGAGTCATATTCTCCTTTCACCCAATTTATTTATATTTTAACTTTATAAAGGCAAAAATTATACAAAATTAATATTTCCAATTAGCTACTGGTAATTGGGAATATTACAGTCCTCCCTGCCAAAAATTGCTTGTCCTCAAGCAATGCCTGAACAACATCCTCTCTAGTTGATGCTCCCCACCATCATTGTAAAATGTTCCTGGGCCCCAGATGCACCATTTAATCTTCCCTGTCCTTTGTATCACCCTGATATGGAGGGATCTCTTAATGTCGGGATCCCAAGCCATTTTGTCCAACATGAAGCTCCACCTGCTCCACTCACCATCCTGCCATGCTAATGAATTCCACCACTTCATCAATTACTCGCTAAAGCCCGATGGAAGATATACATGATCTCCCCATGTAGTTTATAGCTCACACATAGAGGTTATCGAGCTATGTAGAGTTGTAATGCTCAAGTCCCTTGCTAATCTCAAAGAGGTACCACCATGCTGGTGCTGCGCTACTCTGATCATGAGATACTCTCTGTCATGCACAGACTGTATCCCCCTCTCCTGAGACCTAGTGGCAGGAGATCTATGAGAAAAAATTTCATCCGACCCAGGCATCACCATGATGCCAATATCTACCCCTCCGAATGCAGCTCTGAATCTATGCAGCAACAGAGAAAGTCTGTCTTGCCACCTGATGGAGGCCTCTGTGTACCCCCATGTGCCAACCCAACAGTGAACTAGACCACTCTCTGTCCTGACTCCGACCATCATGAGACAGAATGGGCTATCAATCAACTTAATCTCTGCATCCCATAGTCAAACCTGCTGCACCATAGCTCTGACAACTACAGGAATTCCTCCGTGCCTTATCTCTAGTCCCTGCTTGTGACCAATATAGAGGGTCCATATATCATGGGAAAATATGATACATGCTAACCTGCCCTGTGTTAGCGATTATGTAGTACCGATGATCGCTGGAAGCCATATGTGACAAATAGCCACCCCCTGAATGCAATCAATAGATAGATATCTGATACTCCCAATTGACTCAAGGTATGTGGATCCCTCCTATCTTTTCCAACTGTCTCCACTGAATATGCCATCCACCCTCTTGATAATGTGTCGATACATTATCTGGAGCCCAGACACATACTAGGATGCTACCTCTACTGTACCCAGTATCCTATGCTCATGCATGGTCTCAACATGCCCTAAGAAAAGAGTGACGCATGTCTCCCTCATGACCTGCTCCCCAATTGTAGGATCAGTGATGACTGATGTGCCACCCCTGCAGAGGATCATCTCATCCCCTAACCTATGGCTGTCAACTAGCACACCGTCCCAGTGCCACTACTGAGAAGTCTCTCCCCTAGTGTGTTGAGTGTCATCCAAATATCTTGGGTGAGCCTCGCGTACCCCACTGCTCATGCCCAAAGTGCCAGAGGACAACAACAAAATCAACTGTGCCTGTGAGTGATGTAGAAGAGGGTCAGGTGCGTGAGTCCCCACAGATACCGTCAAGAATCGCTCATCTATCTCCCCATCGAACCTGGGTGAAATACCCCCAAAGGTAAGCCTGGTGTCCCTGTCCATGAGTCTCCCTAGAGGAAATACTCTAAGACCCTGCTGTGTAGCACCGTATGCCCTCGCATACCACCAATCATCCATGTACTCCTCGACATGCCACTGCATACTAAGGCATACCCTTGTACACTACTGGATACCCCCTACTACTGCTGTACCACCCTGTACCATCTTGTGCCTTGTCTGTGTCAAGGCATCGATCACTCCTCGTGTGTTCTCAATGTGATGTAGGACACTCCTACTCCTCAATGCAGTCCCACACACTACGGTACACCACCATGCAACTCCATGTCCCTCGGTAATCCATTGCTCAATGCTAGATGCCCCCACACATCCTTGGATGTGATGGCCTAGATTTGTGTCTCTACATGTCGGACCACCTCCAATTGGTATCATCATCTCCACTGTCGCATCGCTATACTCGCCGACGAATGGATCATCACTCAAAACCCTCCCCGAGGGGTCTGACTGAGTGAATCTCCCTATGTGTCAGTAGTGATACCACCATTGCTCGGCTCCACTGTGACCTCTGTGCCCCACACAAAGGTGAAGAATCCTTGGCCCCATACAACGCACCATCTGGTGGCCTGCCAATGCCACCTCCTTCGACAAGCTTCTGCCAAGGTATGTTGATCACCCTGTGACCACATGTACAAATGTCATACCAAGAAAACCTAGGCAGTCTGCCCATAAACTTGTTGGCCATTGGAGCTGACCGGAACTCCCCTAGCAAATGTGCATGCTCATCTGCTAGGCCAACTGTACCCTCCAATACATAGTCAACCGACCTGCCTGGGAAATGATAGGTGATCCTGCCTAGATCCAAATGCCAGTTTGGGGTTCCTGTATTCCCAACACCTGGAAACTCCTGCTGAACTACACCCGGTTCCACCACTATCTCCATAACCCACTCCACCAGGTACCAACTCAAAATCTCTCGCCATCCAACCTCAGCATGTGGATGTTGCACCCTGTGCAACTCTGATCATCTCATACCGCTATCCAAGTCAACGTATGAGATCTGACTAGGTGGCTCTGCCTCTCTCTCTCCAATGGAAAGAGGTGACCCAAAAATGTTGCTAGCCCTGTCTATGCATTCCTAAAGGGGGCTGCTCTGACACTCCAATGTGCCCTCTAGCTATACCATTATGGAATCCAGTCATTCCCCAATGTGGGCCAACTTGGCCGCTGACTCGACACAAACCACTCTCATGCCCTCTAGCTCCTCGTTCTGTAACAAAATAGCCTCTCGTACTGATGTGGCCTTCCCTTTCAAAACTATAAGGTCGGCTCGAAGCTGATGACACCATTGTGTGCGACCATCATCCAATACCTCTGTATCTCTTAGTGTCTCATCAAAGGTGGATACATCTCCTAGGACCTCACCCATATTTCGCCTGCTGCTACCACCTGAAGACTCGGACACTACCTCGGTCATCACCTCAATGGATGACACTACTAGGGTAAGTTCTACTCCCTCTACTACGATGTCGACCGATATGGTCAAAGAAGTCTCCAACACAGGTGGCCCCTGCGTCATGTTGGGTGTATCCACATGCTCCCCATGATCCTGTGTGCCCTCATCCTCCAAGTGCGAGGTAGCCATTCTAATGACTTCCCCTTCTGTTATTCGGTCAAGCTGGAAAGAGGTATCCAAATTTTCCACCCGATCTCGAACCGTGAAATTACTGGAACCATCATACGTGGGAAAAGGTGTCCTCCCAGTGGTACACTACGACTCTGAACTCTGCATGCTAAACCCCCCACTATTCCTTCCTCCTTCATCCTACCTGAGTTGAAAATAATCTCTGAAGGGCAAAGCCGCTCTGAATTTTTCCCCCATGGACTGCCATTCGCGGAAATAATCTCCAAAGGGAATATGATCATGCCGCCTCCCTTTCTCACTCGATACTAGAGGTAAGAATGTAGGCATCATGATCTTGGTTGGCCTATTGAAGGGTAGTAAATGCTGGTCACACTATTGTGAGACCCCCATATTTGCCACCTCTACTGCCTTTGGTGGGTAAGTTTATGCCTACCCTCTTTGTTCATAGAAAAATATCCCCACGACTTCTCTTTCGGTGTCATAGACAACTTGCTCCATAGGATGAGCCAGGTCTATGAGCTCTGATACCACAAAGGCCCAACCACTACACCAAAAGCCTGGACTGTTAGAGAGGGCGGCATCCCAGGGTGTTAAGGGTGGGGTCTTAAGGCCCACTGGAGCATCTGAGGGCGGCGTCTAAACAACCCCTCATTACGCAGACCTCGGACACGTGGCAGGGCCCACCCTAAATAGGGCTTCCCTAAACAAGGAAATTATAGCCCACCATGCTCTGTGAGTCTTGACCTCGAGACCTCTGCTTTGATACCACAGTAATATCCCGAAGGGAAATAAACAGTAATATAAAGCACAGAAACAATGCACAAAACAACTAGAGACAAACCACGAGACAAAATACACAATATGGAGAATGCTGAGCCATTTTATTAATACTGAGAAATAAGAAAATTACAAAGGTGATCAGAATGATAGCACCTTGACTTGCACGAGGCAAGTGTAGAAATACTCTTAGGGCAATGTGTGGAATGGTTGCTCCCTCTATCAACTGCATAATCTCCAAGCTACTGGAAAATGTTGCCATGCTGCTGCAACTGCTGGAATGAAATGAGTCTTTGGGGCTGCTTCCCAACTCGGAAAATGTTGAAACTCTGGGAATGGCCTCCTCTCCCAATACCCAGAAAAGCTTAGAGAGATTTTCAAGAATGGCTGACTTTGGAAAATACCTCCTTTGAGGCACTATGCTATCCCTCAAGGGAAAACGCTGACCCTAAAGGAAATACTACAAAATATGGCCTCTCCCTCTGCCAAATGTCTCCAATAGGTAAGCGTTGATCCCTTCGCTAATCCTCCGGTCTGAATCCACCGAAATAACCTCAATCCGGAACTTCCCCAACTAGAACTGCGTCCTCCCTCTCTAAGACTGCATTATCCCTCCAAGGAATGCTCCTCAATGACTGAAGCTCTGATCTCTCCCAAATATCTCCAATAGGCAAGGGCTAGCCCCTTGCTTACTTCTCCAGCTCGAATCCTCCAAGATGGCACCAATCCGGAGCTCTCCCAAAATGATTAACGTCCTCCCTCTCAAGACTGCGCAGTCCCTAGATGCTCTACTCCACAATGAAGGAAACCACAAATCCTCCTGCAAAAATGATGTTAGAACACCTCACCCGAGAAAGCACTCGAAGTCTCCTAGGGCTAAGGGTGGGATCTCCACACAGAGACACCCAGTGTACTGAATAGTACATGCAAACTAGCTAAACAACAAGCGTGCTCAAAGTGTAGAGACAATCTCCAAAATGCATAATCATCAATCATGAGAGAAATGAGGTAGCCTTTCCTCTTTTTATCGTGGGTGAGCCTGCCTCTCTCCTTAGCCCCACCATGCTTACGTTGCCTCTCTTTGGCCCATGCTGCCAACTCAACTATGCTGGCTGGGCCCATGCTGTCTAAGTGTGTCACTCCTCTACGTTGTCACTTGGCCTCCTTGGCCCACCTTGACCACAACGTTATATCTCCTAAGCGACTTTAGGGAGTGCGCTTTATCCTAGGTGAGTCATATTCTCCTTTCACCCACTTTATTTATATTATAAAGGCAAAAATTATACAAAATTAATATTTCCAATTAGCTGCTGCTAATTGGGAATATTACACATTTTCTTACATTTCCGACACTACAAAATATGCCTCAATCCACATAAATGTTTTTTTGTGTTGGTTATGGTTGTTTTCTTGGATTCATAGTCTCAAAAGAAGGGATTTAAATCAACCCTTTGAAGGTTCAGACCATTCTTGATTTTCCTGCACCATCAAACTTACTTCAGATACAAAAACTTCAAGGAAAGGCTAACTTCCTAAGAAGGTTCATTCCAAATTATGCCGAAATGGCTAAAGGATTTACTTGAATATTGAAAAAGGGGGTTCCCTTCCATTGGGACCAAGTTGTGCAAGCTTCTTTTGATGTTGTCAAGGACACTCTTGTCCAAGCGTCATTAATGTATCCTCCTAATTATCAAAATGATTATTTCCTATATATTGCAGCAACCGAAACGACCATTGCTATAGTATTGGTCCAAGTAGAAGACGGAATTGAACATCCAATCTATTATTTGAGTTGAAATCTAAATGATACAGAAGTTAAGTACTCATCCAAATATTTTGTCATTATATCCTGCTCCGAAAAACAACAATAGTTTTGGATTGCAACCCCATGACTTACATCTTATCACGTCAATTGCTGGGGGGAAATATTCAAAATGCATTGTCATTTTGCAGGAATTTGATTTTGAATTTATCAAATCAAATTCAAAGAAGTATTTTTTTTTTGCTGAGCTTCTCTGTGACATTGCTCTGATAGTATTGAAACTACGTCGGAACCATCAATTCTAGATGAGTCTCTATTTCTAATCGGATCATCTTATCCTTGGTATGGGGATTTCATAATTTATCTCCAAACCCAAACTTTTCAATCTAATACCTCTCGCTTTGAACATCGACGTATTCCATACCAAGCCAAAGATTATCTAATCATTGGCGATACACTTTATCGTCGTGGTGTCAATACCATTTTAAGGAGATGCCTCACTCATGAGGAGGCCAAAAAAGTGCTAAATGATTTTCATGTTAGGGCTTGTGGTGGACAATTATCTGGATATGCTATCGTACAGAATATACTCCGCGCCGGTTACTTTTGGCCTACTATTTTTCGAGATTGCATCCTCGCAGTTAGAAGTTGTCATGCATGCCATATTTTTTATCGTAAAATCCGCAAACCAACAGTGCCAATGCATTATTTTGTATCTGATGGACCATTTACGAAATGGGGTATTGACTTCATGACCTATAACCCTCCTTTGTCCGGGGGGGCATGGTTATATTATTGTTGCAGTCGACTATTTTACCAAATGGGCCGAAGCGATGCCTACATTCAACAACATAGGACAAACAACATCATTTTTTTTCTTTAACCAAGTTATCGCATTGTTTGGGGTCCCACAGGCTATAGTTATAGATCATGGGAAGCATTTTTGCAACCACATGATGTCTGAATTGACTGCCAAGTTAGGATTGTCACATGAAAATTATACTCATTATTATCCACAATCAAATGGACAAGTTGAGGCTATTAACAAAATTCTTAAATGAATTCTTCAACGAATGATAGGAGTTCGTAAAAGAAACTGGAATTTGATCCTGTACTTCGCCTTGTGGGCATACCGAACCTCGGTGAGAAATGCAACTATATTTACTCCTTTTTAATTGGTGTATGGTATGGAGGCTATCTTACCAATCCAATGTGAAATATCATCGTTAAAATCGCAATAGACTTGTTACCTAACACCTCAGAAGAAGAAGCATGTCTCCTTAACCTCATCCATCTTGATGAAACGCATCATGAAGCCCAATTGGCCAACGAAGCACATAAGAGACATATAAAGGCGCAATATGACAAAAATGTCCAGCGTCGCATTTTCTTAGAGGGCGACTTGGTCCTTCTCTATGATCAAGAAGCTGATGTAATATGTACAGGGAAATTTGAGCCATTATGGCATGGCCCCTATTGATCCGAATGGAAAATGGCATCAACTCATGTTATTCATCTACCCATATTATCCATCTACCCATGGAATTTACCCATGGTATTGTAAATGGCATCGACTCATGGTATTCATCCACCCATGATATTTATTCACCCATGGTATTATAAGTGACCCATGGTATGTATCCACCCATGGTATTCATCTACACATGGGATTTACGGGGGAGGCCCCAAAGATCTAAAAAGTTGAAATAGATCTGACAAGATCTGCAAAATTATAATGCCAGAAAAAAAAAGAGAACACAAAGAAAATAAAACCACAAAGAAACTTGTTTTATTAAAACAGAGAATAACTGTAGAAGCTACATTGTGGCGGACAATCTGTCCTTTTACAAAGTGAGGCTTGTTATTTATAGCCTTTTTTGAGATACAATACCATAGGTGAATACCATGGGCCAATACCATGGGTAGATACCACTTACAATACCATGGGTAAATCCCATGTGTGGATGAATACCATGGGTGGATACATACCATGGGTCACTTATAATACCATGGGTGAATAAATATCATGGGTGGATTAATACCATGGGTCGATGCCATTTACAATACCATGGGTAAATTCCATGGGTGGATGGATAACATGGGTAGATGAATACCATGGGTTGATGCCATTTTCCATTTGGATCATTCCTCCCTCCTTAAGAAGCAATGGTCCCCATTGCGTGAATTTCCCTCCTGAGAAGCCTTTGTTGGATATGAAGAGCCACTGAAGAGAAGGGTTTTGTGTAGTTAACCCATAACCGTGATGAACGAAGATCCGAGGATAGAGATACCCTGTAATGCTTGTGACCAACTGTGATATTGACAGTGTGTGGCCTAGCAAATGGACTTCGATGAAGTGTGGGTTTGTGGATGAACCAAAATCGTGACAAACGAAGATCCGAGGATAGAGATACCCTGTAATGCTTGTGACCAACTGTGTGACTAACAGTGTGCGGCCTAGCAAATGGACTTCGATGAAAATGATTTTGTGTAGTTGACCCATAACTGTGATGCTGATTGTTGATGAAGTAGCAGGTGCCTACATAGCTTGGGGTGGGAGGGCACGTCTCCAAATAACCCAAGCCGAACGCTGCTATGATCAAACTGATGAATGTGAAGCATGTGCCTACTAAAGCGGGGTGGGAGGGCACGTCTCCAAAGGGAACCCGCTCCGAATGCTGCTCCAGATTTAAAATGAGCATAACTCGGTCAATATAACTCAGAATATTTATTATAACCTGTTTTTGGAAATGGAATGATCATTCTGCATCATTTCATGTGTTTGAAACCACTATCTGGAGACTCTAGACTCTCAGATTTGCGCTGGAACTGGCACGCCATCACAAAATTTCTGAAAAAATAGTTGATTTTAAATCAACGATAACTCCCACATCCGGACTCCGATTCAACCGATTTTTTTTTTGAATTTGAGTATTTTTTCGCAAGGAATCCAAATCGGGTCTTTGTTTTTGCAAATTTTTTTACCAAACGTTTCAGATCTGATCTGAAAACTCGCCGCCCAAAAACATTCATGGATTTTGCTGAAGATTGCTGCAAAACATTGAAGCTGAAATATGTTTCAAACCCTCATTCCCATGGAGGCGTAACCTGAATCTAATACCACTGATCCGGATCTTGGGGGGGAGGCCCCCAAGATCTAAAAAGTTGAAATAGATCTGACAAGATCTGCAAAATTATAATGCCATAAAAAAAGAGAGAACACAAAGAAAATAAAACCACAAATAAACTTGTTTTATTAAAACAGAGAATAACTGTAGAAGCTACATTGTGGCGGACAATCTGTCCTTTTACAAAGTGAGGCTTGTTATTTATAGCCTTTTTTGAGATACAATACCATAGGTGGATACCATGGGCCACTACCATGGGTAGATACCACTTACAATACCATGGGTAAATCCCATGTGTGGATGAATACCATGGGTGGATACATACCATGGGTCACTTATAATACCATGGGTGAATAAATATCATGGGTGGATGAATACCATGATTCGATGCCATTTACAATACCATGGGTAAATTCCATGGGTAGATGGATAATATGGGTAGATGAATAACATGAGTTGATGCCATTTTCCATTCGGATCACCTATATTGCAAAAGAGTTCTTGCTAACGGTGCCTATGAGTTAGTTGATTACGATGGAATTCCATTGGTGCAGCCTAGAAATGGGTTGTATTTGAAGCATTACTATGCTTAATCATGAGCATGGTAATTTTTTGTATTATATTGTATATATGCTGTTGATTTTCATTCACTATATTAATTTGTTTTTAGAGTTTTCTTGACGTTAGTAATCCACTTTACATTTCATCACAGATGTCTGAATCTTCGAAACCATTTGTTGGATATGCTGATGGTGCTAGTCGTAGTACGCATAATCTATCCTTTGCAATGTGGGCCATTTTTCGCTCCGAACAATGAGTTAGTGAGTTTTCAAGGGATTTGTATTGGTAGATCGACAAACAATATCGATAAGTATAATGTGTTAATCGAACTTCTCTCTGATGCCATTTCATTTAGTATTAACTGCATAATCATAAGGTTAGACTCACTATTTGTGGTATTACAAATTACTAGTGTTTATACTGTTAGAAATCCAACACTTCTTAGATTGTTCCTAAGAGTTTGACTTTTGGAAAGGCATTTTGATTTTATTCAATATCTGTTAGGATTTTATGACAGTAAGAATAAAGAATTGACTGAGAGAGAAATAAACATAAAGAACCCATCAACAAATCATAAACATAAAGACAATGTTTAACCAGAAAAACCCCAAATCCGGGGAAAAACCCAACCAATGAAATTTCATTAAACATTGGCCAAAACTATGGCCAATCCGACCAAGTGAGCCTTCACTGCTCACCTCCAGGCCTACATTACAATGAAGTATTCCCAGCCTTTTATATGCTCCATTACATGCAATACCATGGGTCAAAACCATGGGTGCACAAAACCATGTGCCCCAAAACCACTACTATTTACCCTAGTCAATATTTACTCTATCCCGAGTCAAGTTTACCTAACAATATCAACACATTTCCGTGAATTTGAACAAATTAATCGATTCATTAGCTAATCAAGTTTTAGATAGAAATTTGTGACATAGGTAAAGAAAAAATTCACATCATTGAATAGGATTGCGCATTAAACATAGGAAAAACTCTGAAATCATATAGATAGATAGTTATAGGTTTTTACAAAATTTGTGCCCAAGACACATTGGTCATCTGACCTCAAAATGTATGCAAAATTTTATAAGTAAACTAGTGGTGCTCGTAGTAACATGTTATAGATATAGCTATCCTACGAAGTAACCGCATCTAACGGTTAGGAACCCCAATAGTGTGTCGTTGCAGTCGCATAGGAAGCTCTTCGATCCGACAATCTGAAATCCCAAAGGTCAGGCCTTCTATGTGTTGTTGAAGCTCAGTCAAAGTCTCAGCCAGATCAAGATCCTGAAGGATTGCTCTCCCGACAACCCTCTCTGCTAGCATATATGCTTTGCGCTCTGGTTCCACTACTGGTTGAACGCGACCAACATCTGCATTACATCAAACACTTAGTTTAGTCTTGGAAAGAAATCAAAACACAAAAACATTGTATAAACCTTAGGAAAATAAAAAAAACATGGTCAAAACATTCTTACCTATTGCACCCCACTGAGCGCCTTCTGGTATTGCTAAATTTGGATCTCCTCGAAAATCGACGCCTGCGTATGCATACTCATCGATGGCGACAATCTGTCGCCAGAACCAAGCGAAGAATGCAGTAGAGAAAACAACAATATATTGGCCATCGTGTCGACCCATGAGTTCCACCCATCTTTGCATCTGAGGATCTCTAGGACTAGTTATATCCAGTGTCACATGTTGTGGCAACATCAGTGGAATCTGTTCCAAGGCGAAAGATATAAGGATAGAACCATAACTGAAATTATTCTTCCTTCCTCCCTTTGCTTTGTTCGGTTGTTCCTTTATCTGAGATAGAACAACTTCAGACCAGTTAAAGACTGTTGGCTCCATACACTCTAGCGCATATTGCATATATGATCTGTTCGCTACATGTAGTGTAACGGTGCCAGCAAGTTTAGCGATTGTGAAAAGGATAGTTCTCAAAGGAAAATATCTGACATCTTGGATGTTTATTTTTCCATATTTTCTAGGTTCTGCCCTTGGATAGCAATACTGCATAATATAATCCCTCACTGTCTCTCCTCCAATGGTAGACCCTGAGAGAGAAATGGGCAAACCTGTGAGAAAATACACATCCTCAACTGTTATAGGAACCACTTGGTTCTTAATATGAAATGCCTCTATCGTTGGATCCCATGCTCGAACTAAGAACTCCAAGAGTTCTATTTGTTACCTCATCCCAGACAATTTGAAGTACTTAAGCAGTCCATAATCTCTTAGGGCTCTTACAGTACTTGGATCATTTAAGGCAATCATATCTTGTTCTTCATGTTCTCTTTCCCTCCATGTAATCGTCATTATAATCCGATGGAAACCTGAAACACAACCATAAGATCCATTAGATTCCATTTATTGCAAAAAACTAGGTCAATTTTGGCCATAGTAAGAAAATCAAAAACTTAAACTGCACCCAACACACTCCCTGACAAGAGACAGTTCATTGCACATGAAGGTACACTTCAATGTACCTGTTATGCAACGCATGTTTCGACATTCAGGGGTGCGTTTCCCTCATTTTTGGAATAATTTACCCTATGGGCCTTAAAACCCTAAAAATTTGCAGAAATTGGAAATGAAATGAATACCAAAGGGAAGAGGAGGTTCATGGCATTAACCTGGATCAAACGGTGATGAAATCCATCCACAGAAACGATCGCAATCAGCAGCTGAAGTTCGAGGGAAAAATCAGGTTCAAAGCTCCAAAATACAAATGGTAACTATGGAATGGTAAAAATGAATAGTGAAACTACTTTTAAATAGTCATTTAATTATTTTCAAGTTAAATTTATTGCTATGACTATAGTTTTATTATGTTTTTATCAAGAAATAGGTATTTTTAATCCATTTGATGTTGTTATGAACAGGAAATACAACTGATGAACAGATTAGTCATGAAGATTTATTTCAAAGAATGAGTTGACCATAAAGCATAATTTTTCTCCTTATTTTTAAAGCTTTGTTAAAAAAGAAAAAGGGTTTGAAGCGCACTTTTATCTCTTTTTTGAGCTTCTATAACAGCAAAAAAGGAACCCCCTGGAGTCTTCTTTCAGCTCTTTTCAGGCTGCGATAATGTGAAAATATTACCAAACACTTGTCTTTTTGAGCTCGTAAAAGTAAATGAATTGATATCTACTCAGTATAAGTTTAACCCTTTTTTGGATTGAGATGGATTTGTTGGGAAAAATACTGAGAGGGGGGAGTGAATCAGTATTTAGGGCATACTCAAGACTTTTTACTTTTTCTTACTTGAAAACACATACGCGACTTTCATGTAGCTAACTCGCGTATACACACGGATATACTTAATAAAACATGCGTATGTCCAACAATCTTATTATGCAGATAATCCTTCAATTATATCATTCCATCATTCATTCATTAGATGTTCTATAAACACTAAACATGTGCAGTAAGAACAGAATAAACCATCACACAAAGCATCACACATGAACACCAGGATTCTTAGGTGGAAACCCAAGTCGGGAGAAAACCACCGCTGCAGTTGCTCAGCCTTCAATATTTTATTATAGAGAAAACATCTTACAACATATGTGCTGGCGCAGACTTGACCAGCACGCAGGCACCCACCTGCGCTCGTTTACCAGCCTCTCCTGGAAGGGAGCTCCAACCCCCTGACTCGTTTACCAGCCTCTCCCGGAAGGGAGCTACGACCCCCCGATCTCGTTTACCAGCCTCACCTGGAAGGGAGCTACAACCCCCTGATCTCGTTTACCAGCCTCACCTGGAAGGGAGCTACAACCCCCTGACTGAAGGCTACAACCTTCAGCACCACCTTGGACCACGTTTCATCAATTTTCACACCGGATCCAACAACTTCTCCATACAACGGATCTTGTGGTGGGCCACTTTGAACCCGCATTTTCGTACTATACCACTCCACTCATTTAAGCTCAACATTCATCAAACTGAAACTTATAACCCCATCAATTCATTCATTGAATCATCAACCAATCAACCAACAACTTGATCTTCAATTAACATAATCAGCAACATATTCATCATTCAAACAACTCAGTTCTGTATGAATACATCATTGACAGATAGCAGTAAAACAACATAACAGATTAGATATTTCATACCACATACTTCAGTAAAACCCTAGATTCCATACGTGCTTTTACTTCATTGAACCTGCGTATGTACGCGCTTTCATATAGACCAACCCGCGTATACTTCAGTGCATTCTTCAGAAAATCCTTTCTGCCCATACACGCTTTTCCTTAAGTAGATCCACGTATACACGCGCTTTTGCTGAAGCGAACCTGCGTATACATCTGTAACTTTTCAGGACTGTGCAGCTCTTCAAATCAGATAAACAACTCAGATTTCATCCCTTACTTCAAAGAGTATTTCGCCTCATCTCAGATCTAAACAATCCATAATCAGATCTAGAAAATACATATACATTTCAGATCTAGAGGTCCCTCTTCATCATTTTCTTCATAGGTGCATCATAGATTCAGATCTATCAATCAAGAACAGAGTTCATCCATGTAGATATTCCTTAGAGAGATTTATTCATTCAAAACCCTTACTCATGCACACCCTTGCACTATGGTTTTCTTCTCCTTAAATAGATTTTGTCCTTATCAATATCATGAGCCAAAACCAAACAACTTCCGATGGTATTCCTGGACGGGATCAAATAGATAATCCAACACTCGATACAATGGGTCAATACCATGGTAATGCCCCTAGGTATCATAGTTTTTAGAGTGCAAAAGGCATACGCGACTTTGAGCATGCGTATTCGCGTGTATACGAAACTTTGCCTCATAAAAACTGCGTATATGCTAACCCTGAATGTATACGCGGGTTCCCTTCACAAAAGTAGAGTATATACATGAGTTGCCTTCACAAAAGTAGCGTATACATTGTGACATATTATATTTATCATTTTTCTGGCACTTACTAGAAATTTTTTCTCTGTCACATCTGAACTGATCTGTAGATACATCATTCTTACACCTTTAGCACATAGGTTTCTTATCATAGGCAACTCATCAAGTAGGTTTCCATCAAGGACAACTTCATTAAGCAGATTTCCATTATCTTCATCAAGTGGGTTGCCATCAAGGACAACACTGCATCATATTGCCAACAATCTCCCCCTTTGGACTTGATGGCAACCACGATGGTGTTTGATCAAAAAAGATAGATACATTAAGCATAATGATACTCTCCCCCTATTCAAACACCATGTCACTCTCCCCCTTTGACATCAAGGGCAAAGGGTGGATCAAAACCAACACAAGGTTTTTCCCTTCATGTAACATTGTAGAACTGATGTATGCTGAAGTTACCATGCTCTCCCTGAGTTCATGCTGAATGTTCAAACATATTTTCAATGAAGTACATGACTCTATGACCTTCCTATCACCAAGGACTCATACTTACATCAAAGATCCAACCAAGTGGATTTACAGAAGAGACTCAAGTACCCAAGCAAGTGGGTTTACACATTTTGACTCAACTTCCCAACCAAGTGGGTTTACACATTTTGACTCAACTACCCAACCAAGTGGGTTTACAAAATGAAAAGGTCCTTACAAGACTGAATATTACAATTTTACATCATAGATCTCATCATGACCTTTTCATCAAATTTCAAATATGACCTTTTATGACCACTACCAAGAAGACCTCAAAAGAGATCATGTTTCAGAACCATCATAATGCCAACAATGCATTATACTCAGCAAGTCTAATGCTCCCCTTGAAAAATGTACATCCAAGCATCCTTTCCATATGACCAAGGCTCCTCCTTCACTTGTGCAGCCTGAACACTTTCAACAGCAAGTAATCAGCAACAATCTCTTGCATGATCTGTCCTTATCTCTGAATCATAAGACTTCTATCTCATCCATGTGTGAAAACAAGGAATACTCTTCAGCAAAAAGCAAACAGAGCTCATTCATAATCTCATCATAAGAAACCATGTATCATTTCATCATGATTTAGAACTGAATAATAAGTAGCTATAGTGCCAATTATAAAATCATTAATAGTCAGACTGATGCTCCCCCTGAACCTGTGCTCCTGATCTTCAGCTGTCATACAAATTTTCTTGTCATAAGTGCATACGCGACTGTCGCCACTGTAACTCATGTGTATACGTGGATTTATTTCACTAAACCTGCATATGGAAAGTGAAACATTGAAAACTTCACATTCCTTCATCTCCCCCTGAAGTTGTACCACCTGTACCTATCTTCTTCACATCAGATGCTCTGTCAGAAATAAATATAATCAGAATAATGAGAATCATCATACATTGCTCCCCCTATGATGATACATTACTAATATCTATAATGTATCTCACGTCATTCATGTAGTCATTATGAGAAGTAAGCTTTAGAAGCGGATGACTGCAGCAGGGTGAATATTCCCTACGTTTCTGACCGATCCTCCTTCTTTTTCTAGCTTTGCTTGAACTTTCTTATCGTGTGCTAGAAATTGTCCAATTTCTCAGATTTGTTCATCCTGCATTCTTTTTCCACATGTCCATACTTCTTACAAGCATAGCATCTTATGTGACCAGAAAGGTAGCCATAAGGATCATACTATGTTCTTCTATTCTTTCTTCTATTGCAATCAGCTGCTTTATGACCAAACTTGCTGCATGAAAAACAATATCCCTTAAAGAAACCAGAGTACCTTTTTGTGTAGAATCTATTTGTATGTGACTGAAATGATCTGCTTCTACAGTTGGCTGCAACATGCCCATAATTATGACATTTAAAGCATTCAACATTATTGATCAAAGGAGGGAATGATTTCTTTTGAGAGTTCAGTGATTGGCTTCTACTTTTACCTTTTGTTTCTTTCAACACTTGTGCTTTGCATTGATATCCTTTTGAATATTTAGCACTTCCTTGTGAACTAGATTCTCCTTTAACAAACTTTCATGAAAACCAAGACCAAGTTTACCGTATGAGACCTTTGACTACTAAGAATATTGTCTAGAATCTTAGTACTATCTTGAAACCTTAAGAGTTTATCCTTTTCTTCTAATTTACCTTTGATAATGTTTACTCCCAACTCCAATTTTTGGCATTGCTTCATCATGCTTTCTTCAACCCTTTTTCCTTCTTCTACTTGATCATTCAAATTTAAGATCTCTTCTTTCACCCATTTTCTTGCTCTTCAAAGATTTGTAAAAGTTCTTCATTCTTCTTATTTGATTTTTCCGTAATCCGTTTTGAGCGAGATGATTTCTACTTCACGTCCTTCCTTTTCAAATGATTGTAGAAGTTCTTCATTCTTCTTATTTGATGATCTGCTGTCCGTTTCGTAGAGATGATTTCCTCGCTTCAAGTCCTTCACCGTGATTGGTTACTTTGTCCCTTGTAGTATTTGATACATTTCGGTATGTCCCTTCATTGTTTCTATCCGTTCATTCAATCTAGAGATCACATCCTTGAGAATAGATTCCTCCTTTTAAATTGATCCCAAAAATTACTTTCATCATTGATCTTGAGATTCGCTCTAGATTCTATATCTTATCGTTACTTTCACTATCTTCATCATTGCATGCACAAGTGAGTGGATTAAAAGAACAACAATCAATACCTATTTCTCTTCTTCATTTTCTACCGGCATGTTTTTCTCGATATCTTCTTTTCTTGAGTAGCCTTCTTCTTTTGCTTCCTTTCCATGAGCACTAGTAGATCTTGGTTAGAATCTTCTTCATCTTCACTTGACATTTCATTATTATCTTCATTTGCATAATAACTATTCCCCTTTTCAAATTGTTTATAAGGACATTTAGCAGCATAATGACCCACTCTTCCACAATCAAAACATTTGAAGGGAATCTTACCTCTGAATCTTTCAGTACCTGGTTAGAGTCTTCTCACAAAATTTGCTTCTTCTTCTTCTGATATATAACTTGATTCCTTGACAACTTCCTTTTCTTTTCGTTTTACACATGCCTTAAAGGCAGCTTCTTTGATTTGAGAGGGACCTCCTTGTCTCATTTCATAAGCAGTCAGAATACCATGTAGTTGAACAATACTAAGAGTTTGCAGATCTTGCCTTTCTTCAATAGCTGATACTTTTGACTCAAATTTTGAAGTTAAATATCTTAAGACTTTTTCCACCAGAGTAGTATCGGTTATGGTTTCACCCAAACTTCTCATACGATTTACAATATCATCTAGATGTAAAAAGAAACTGGAAATACTCTCATCACTATGCATCCTTAAATTTTCATATTCAATTCAAAGAGTTTGGAGTTTTGCACTTTTTACCTTTGTATCTCCTTCATAGCTCAGAATGATTTTGTCCCATATTTCTTTTGTTGAATTTAGCTGCATCACTTTAGCAAATTCTGGTTCAGACAGGCTTCCTAATAGGACATTGACGGCTTTGGCATTGATTTCATATTTCTTACTTTCTGCTGCATCAGTAGGAATACTTGCCGGATACTGATAACCTCCTTCCACGATTGCCCATACTTCTACACCAAGACTTTGCAGATATGCTTTTGTTCGTATCTTCCAGAATAACAGATTATTTCCATTGAATAGAGGTGGCCTTATAGACATTAACCCTTCATGACTTCCCATTTCGACGGATCTCCTTCAAGCGATCAAGCTTCTGCAGAAAAACCTGCTCCGATACCAATTGTTGGGAAAAATACTGAGAGGGGGGGGGGGTGAATCAGTATTTAGGACTTACTCAAAACTTTCTACTTTTTCTTACTTCAAAACACATACGCGACTTTCCTGAAGCCAAATCGCGTATACACGCGGATATACTTAATAAAACATGCGTATGTCCAGCAATCTTATTATGCAGATAATTCTTCACTTATATCATTCCATCATTCATTCATTAGATGTTCAATAAACAGTAAGCATGTGCAGTAATAACAGAATAAACCATCACACATAATCAACACACATGAACACCAGGATTTCAGGTGGAAACCAAAGTCGGGAGAAAACCACCGTTGCCGTTGTCTCAGCCTTCAATATTTTATTATAGAGAAAACATCTTACAACCTTGTACTGGCGCAGACTCATACCAGCACGCAGGCACCCACCTGCAGAAGGCTACAACCTTCTCTCGTTTACCAGCCTCTCCTGGAAGGGAGCTACAACCCCTTGCTCTCGTTTACCAGCCTCACCTGGAAGGGAGCTACAACCCCCTGACTGAAGGCTACAACCCTCTGAATGAAGGCTACAACCCTCAGCACCACCATGGACCACGTTTCATCAATTTTCACACTGGATCCAACAGCTTCCATACAACATATCTTGTAGGCCACTTTTCATCAGATTTTCAGACTGGACCCACTCCACACATTTAAGCTCATCATTCATCAAACTAAAACTTATCACCCCATCAATTCATTCATTGAATCATCAACCAATCAAGCAACAACTTGATCTTCAATTAACATAATCAGCAGCATATTCATCATTCAAACAACCAAGTTCTGTATGAATACATCATTGACAGATAGCAGTAAAACAGCAGAACAGATCAGATATTTCATACCACATACTTCAGCAAAACCCTAGATTCCATACGCGCTTTTACTTCACTGAACCTGCGTATGTACGCGCATTCATATAGACCAACCCGCGTATACTTCAGTGCATTATTCAGAAAATCATTTCTGCCCATACGCGCTTTTCCTTAATCAGACCCGCGTATACACGCGCTTTCGCTGAAGCGAAACTACGTATACATATGTAACTTTTCAGGACTGTGCAGCTCTTTAGATCAGATAAACAACTCACATTTCATCCCTTACTTCAGAGAGTATTTCGCCTCATCTCAAATCTAAACAATCCATAATCAGATCTAGAAAATACATATACATTTCAGATCTAGAGATCCCTCTTCATCATTTTCTTCATAGGTGCATCATAGATTCAGATCTATCAATCAAGAATAGAGTTCATCCATGCAGATATTCCTTAGAGAGATTTATTCATTCACAACCCTTACTCATGCACTTCCTTGCACTATGGTTTTCTTCTCCTTAAATAAATTTCGTCTTTATCAATACCATGAGCCAAAACCACACAACTTCCGATGGTATTCCTGGATGGGATCAAATATATAATCCAACACTCAATACAATGGGTCAATACCATGGTAATGCCCCTAGGTATCATAGTTTTTAGAGCGCAAAAGGCATACGTGACTTTGAGCGTGCATATTCGCGTGTATACGCAACTTTGTCTCATAAAAACTGTGTATATGCTAACTCTGAATGTATACACGGGTTCCCTTCACAAAAGTAGAGTATATATGCGGGTTGCCTTCACAAAAGTAGCGTATACATTGTGACATATTATATTTATCATTTTTCTGGAACTTACTGGAAATATTTTCTCTGTCACATCTGAACTGATCTGTAGATACATCATTCTTACATCTGTAGCACATAGGTTGCTTATCATAGGCAACTCATCAAGTAGGTTTCCATCAAGGAAAACTTCATTAAGAAGATTTCCATTATCTTCATCAAGTGGGTTGCCATCAAGGAAAACACTCTGCATCATATTGCCAACAGGATTATTTATGAAAAAGGAATACCTTGGTTAAACATGACCAAAGAGGTTCTCTCAGATATTATTTTACACTTTTTTGGATCTAAGTGACAAATTTACGAAAAATTACTTATGGAGTTTTCTTTCATCCTCTTTTTCAAGCTCTCTAAATATGAAAAAGGACCGGGCTATCACTGTCGTTAATCTTGTTAAAACATAAAATAGTGACTGGCTTGTTGATCATGGCAAGAATCAAGTTTCATTCATCGCTAGACTCGTTAAATTATTAAATACCGATAATTTATTCACTCGAAGGGTTGAATTATAGATCAAAAAAATGTTATCCTCCTCAAGCTTGCTAAAAAATAAAGAGGTACTAGTCAACAAATGACCAGGGAAAATTTTGGAAAAGTGAGAAAAACTTCTTTATTGTTGCAAGTCACTCTTGAACATGACACTTCCTTCACTCCATGTCTGTGACTGTTTGGATTGGTTAATCATCTTGACGGTTCATTCACACCTATGGTTCGTCATACCTTCACTTCAGTTTTGGGTCAATGCTGCCAACTCATTACAGTGTTGCCGATATGTTCAAGAGAAGTCATCTAGTGAATACACTCATCCTTTTGCAATACTTGTAAACTTTTATTCTCATGACTGTCATCCCTGAAACTTGCTATATCAAGTCATACCCTTGTCTCTGAAAACAATAAATCCCATTTCGCAATAAGGTGACTTCCTGTCGACAACAAATCGATATCTAGGAAGTTCACTTAGAAACATTAGATTCCAGTACCATGAGGCTTGTTACAACATCGACAAGATCCTCGCTTCTGGACCTTTGACCGAAATATTTTGTTTAGCATTCAACATAAATCATCTATTCATGCCTTACAAAATGTACTATAGTACCTTGAGGTCCATTTTCATTAATGGTGGTTCTCTCACATTTGTTAACATCTCACATCATTAGCTGGTAATCAAATGGTGTCTTTCCATGTTCGACAACAAATCATATATTTGCATGGCTAGACTTGTACCCAAATCGAGTGAATGAGATAAGATGACCCTGGATATGGTTTCAGCCATCCGGGCTGTGATTTCAGGATTGTTGTACACATCATCTCTACGGTGACCTTACATACAGATTGTCATCCTAACATGGGCCTATATCTCTAGGCATGTGTGCATTGGGAAACATTCCAGTGTCGACGACTTTCTGAATTATGTACATGTTATTATATTGTTTATGTGTTGAAAATGGGAATGCCTGCCCTCAGTAATTATGATCAAAGAGGATAGATCATGATGTAATGTATTGTAAGATTGATGCAGGTGACCACTCTGTTTCGTTTTCAGCCCATCACAGTGTAAAGCATGTCAATCAAATGCTTTTATTATTTTGACCTCATGCTTTAGGGGGAAATTGCTATAGGTCAATTTGGGCATCATTCCTAATGACCTGGTTAACTAGGCATCATCTCCAAGACCAATGACTAAGGGTCTATCATTCCCTATCATTTCAAGTTGCTACATGCCCTAAGGCAAGAACAAGACAGATCAAACATGAATTTCATCAAGCAAAGGTTTCCAAGGTTTGAAGTTTATTATATAGCATGTGGGAGCTCACCAACGCTGCCTCTAAGGGGACTAAGTGCATTTCATATGCAGGTAGCCCCATGCAAGACTGCTCTACAAAGCACTTCCTGACATCTACGGGTGCGTTGGTCACATTGGGAGCAAAATTCTCACTATTCTGGAATCTCCACTTGGCCAATGCCTTCTTGAAGAGTTCACATGTTTCAAGCTTCGAATCCAAGTGTCCATTTGTTATCTACATGATTGGGAACATGTCTTGCCTATTACTGGAAAGTCATTCATTGCAAAACTACCTTCAGTTCATCAATAAATTGAACACAGATCTAAGTGTTTGAGAAGGAAGAAATTAAGTAGAGAAATGCAGGGATATTTTCAATTGAGAGTTAGATTTGTGTAACAACTACTAGAGATATTTATACTATGATGGGGCTGAGGATCGTTGCTGGAAGGGTCACTTCAAATCACTCATTTGGTTGTAACCTCTCCTTCCATCATCAATAAGAATATAGCTTACTTTTCCCTATATGCATCTGTATTGGATTTGATTTTCCATATTGCAAGATCTTAGTTTATGTATATTGTTTATGCTTTACTGATTTAGCTAACTAACTTGAATAGACATCTGTATTATTGCTATTTTCTATTGTTTTAGTGTTCTTTCTTGAAGGAAGCATTTTTCCTAAAAACCGCTTGAATTTGAAGCTACAACATAAGTGACAGAAGGAGTCATTTAGAAGTGCTTGGATTACAAGTAAGCCTCTAATCCTTTCTGTGTGTCTATTCTGAGTTAGGAAAGGTAGTGATATAGTCTTTAATCTGTTGTTCTAGATTGTCATCTATCTAGGGAAGCATGTTTTATCCGTAATACATAATTTTGGCTCAACACCTTCTATCAAGAAAAAACTGAATTTAGAGCAAAAAGGCTACTACAGGTTTTTTCATAGCGTATTCCTAGCTTTAAGCCTGAGGAACGCTACGAAACTATGTAAAAACTCAGAAATTTCCCCTTTCGAAGTTGCCTTCAAAAATTGATCTCTTGCTGCAAATCTCTGATTTTCTACATGTTATGGACCTCCTAAGGCATATCTCATCCAATTTACTACTCCTGTGGCGTTTCCTCGTCATTTATGATGAGTTGACTTATAGGATCTTCCACCACAGTCATTTTCAAACCTTTCTTTTCCAACTCTTCATGAATCAGTTCCAATTGCTGCTCTAGGTCTTTCACTTGATACTTCAGTGCCTTGTTCTTGGTTTGTAAGTGTAGATTTAAATTTTTGATGTGCTTGACCTCTCCTCTTAGTGGCTGAGTCCATTTTATCAAATTTTGTGAATTGTTCAAGGTCTTTCAGACACTTGTGACTTGATCCAACCAGATCTTGCTCATTTTTTCAAACTGGATCCTTTCAACTCTATGCTTCTTTGCTTCTTTCTTCAACACTGATATCTCTTCCCTTGCCTCTTTCAACGACTCCTTAAGGGTTTCGCCCTCTGATTTTTTAGTGATTTTATCTTTTCTCTTCTTTTGTTTGATGACCATATCTTCTTTTACAGGTGAGGAGAGGTATATGATTCCTGGTGGTGGCTGAGTAGTTTCACTGACCTTCTAAATCTCTTTGTTGCTTTCCATGACCTTTCTTGCATGCATGGTCATTGGTTTTCTAGGTTGAAAAATGAATCTAACGTCATCACCTGCAAACTCCAATTTTTTAGCTATTTTTCCTTTCTTAAGCTTTCTTCCTCCCTCTTCTATGTATTTAGCTTAAACAATGGGAGTTTCTTCAATATCAATTGCATGCAAGATGTCTTCTAAGTTACCCTTAACCATTGTTTGGCTCCTAGTAACTCTCTTATTGCCATGTTTGCTAACTGTTGGCTTCTGTTTTTCAGGTGTAGTTTTAGGTGTTTGAATCTTCTGTGAAGGCTCTGTATCCATGCTCACTGGTTCCTACTGCTTTGCCACTGAAGGTGATGAAACGTCTCTAGGTTTGGGAACTCTTTTAGGAGTGACAGCATCTACTTCAAAACCACTTATGAATATAAAGGATGTCCAATCTCTACCTAATCTCTTCAACTCCTCTAAAGCCAACAACTTAATCAAACCATGATGAAAGGGAGAGGTTTCATTCCCTTCTATTTTAAATTGAACCTTATCTGACATTTTACCTAAACTTTTGTATAAGTAAAAGGGCAAATCAAGATACCTCTTACCCACAAAATGTAGCAGAAGCCTAAGGTGGTAGGATTAGGCCATGTGAAATATTCCTTCACATGTGAAGTACTTATGAATGATCATTAAAAACTTTGAAAATTTGTCCTTCATGTAACTCCTTGGGATTCTTTGCAGTGATGCATGGTGAATTTTATGCCTTTAACCCATTGTTCCCCTCCTCTAGGGATTCCTGTTGCTACTGAAATGTTGTCTAGTGTTACTGTGAGATTTAACATTCCCACCTTTGAAGTTGTCCTGGTGAAACTGTTAGCAAACTCCTTTGAAACCTGCAAATGGCACCATTGCAGCCTTTGGTAGAATTTCAAACAACCTATTCTTCTGAACACTTCCAAGGAAGTTGGGTCTTCATCTAAAAAATTCATTTTCACAGGCTCATATCCGAGGAAGTGACCACCTTTGTTATTCTTCTTCCTTGCAGCCATAGTGTATTTATATCTCCTCAGCCTCGCTTGATTAATGACACCTGGAACCTTTGAAAATGTGAGCAACCTACTTAGCTTAGTGAAGAAACTCTCTAGAAACTCAATAACATGCAAGGATAAAGTATAGAATGACAAAAAGACTCAATTGCGTAATGCTTTATGGTTTCGGTGACAACTCATGCCCTAATCATGACGCATGCATGCTAAAAACAGTAATAATGACCTCAGACATTAACTTGTACTTTTAAATTAACCCTAACTAACTCGAATGACATCCACCCTAACTACCCTAATCATAAAATGACACTTTGCATCAAATATGACATGACAGACAAAAAAAACTATTTTTTCGTAGCATAGCTAGTTCATTTTCTAGCAGTTTTGCTATGAAACTATTAGGCAGTTTCATAGCGAAACTGCTATTTTACAATGTAAAATGCTACGAAAAGAGGTAAAACTGGCTAAAGTTTCCTTTTTCAAATTTAAACGCTTAGGAAATGAAAACTGATAGCAAATTATGATTGGTGGGACATGAAATGACCTAAATGGAGGTGGATTGAGATGAAATGAAGGTGGTCTTGAAACTTAGGATAGGTTAAATATGAAAAAAATGAAATATCCTATATCAACTTGAGACCTTTGATAAATGAACTTATATAACCATGTTAAGTAATGTTTCACACTATTATAAGTGATAATAGTGGCTCCAATTTGGATGGTATGCCCCTATGTTACACCAAAGAACCTGTAGTTCCAGTTCCATCCATCTTCTTGGAAATAAAAACTCTAAAATTTTCCAAACCTTCTTCAAAATATAACAGCCTTCACCTCGAGCTCAATTTTGATGAATAGCTTGTATTTATTAGCATAAAAACTTAATAAAATGGAATATATACAATGGAGTGAAAGATCAATAGAACTTAAGAGGAATAGTGCTTCAAAAACTACCATTGACAGGCCCTCCAGGACAAGGTTGTCCATCCATCTCCTGCAATAGGTAAGTGTTTTTTCCATGGAGTGTAGCTACTGTGAATGGACCTTTTCAAATATTCTCAAACTTACCATCCTTTTCTTCAATTATGGCCTCCCACTTCAATACCACATCTTGAATCTGAAAATTTTCCTCTTTGACCTTCCTGTCAAATGTCTTCTTTATTATGTTTTGATACTGTTGATTGTTGTTATATACTTCCTCATTTTTTCCTGCAAAGCTATCAACTAGTTTATTATCCTCTGAATAGCATTAGGCCCCTCCTCTAATCCTTGCAGCAACTTCATAATAACCACTCCCAAGGATATAGGAAAAATGGCTTCAACTCCATACACCAACTGGTAAGGTGAAGTACCAATTGATCTTTTGTACACACTCTATCAATCCATAGAGCATACTTCAACTTTAGATGCCCTGACCTTTTATTTTCCTGCAACACCTTCTTAATAATCCTCACAATTATTTTGTTAGAATATCCAGCAAGACCATTATCTTATGGATAGTAAGCAGTAGAGTGTCTAAGTGTAATGTGATATTGATGACAAAAAATGATCAACCTCTTAGATTTGAAAGCCTGTGCAGTGTCAGTGATGATCTTTATAGGGCAGCCAAACCTAGATAATATGTTACTCTCTAAGAATAAAATGATAACTGAATCATTTGCTTTCCTAGTTGGTATTTATTTAATCCACTTGGTGAAATAATCATTTGTGGTCAAGATCCAGCGGTGCTGCCCTGAAGATGATGGATGTACTCACCAATAAAATCTAGCCCCCGCTTCTATAATGGCACCTCAACATAGATAGGCATCAAGGGTAAGGGAACAAGATTTTTCTTAGCATAAAAAATCTGGCATTCGTGGTAGGTAGCTATCTTCTTATAGAAATATTTGAACATGGTAGGTCACTAATACCCTACTCTGATAATATTGTTTGTTGTGGCCTTCCAATAGTGATGACCTCCACAATATCCTTTATGAAACTCTTCAATCACTTTTTAATCTTCTTCTTCCAACAACCAATTCAAAATAATAGCACCAGTATCTTTCCAATACAGATTTTTATCTATGATGCAACACCTCAGAGATTTCATCTTCACAAACCTTGCTTTATATTTTGTCAATTCAACAGGAGCTCTATGATGATGTAAGACAAAAACAATGTATCTATACCACTCAGACATAATGTACTTCTCTTCAATTGGGATCAACTCTTCATCTTCATCTGATAATTCTGAAATTTATGCAATAAAATTCATATCAAGGAAGTCAAAATTGGACTGTGCCATCAACTTTTCTAGCCCTTGACCTTTCACCAATTTTGTAGGTCTGATTTCTATGTCATATTCTAGCAAGTTAGCTATCCACTTCCCTCTCTTGCCATCAGGATCAGATTGAGTCCATATGTCTTTCACTACAACATTTGGCGCAAATGCTATGACATGAGAATGTAGAATATAAATTCTGAAGTCTTTAATGTCTTTGACCAAAGCATATTCCTATTTCTCTAAGATATTTTACTTCAACTCTAAATTATCTAGGGTCTTGCTAAAGAATGAAATGGGATGCTCTGTACTTTGTTGTCCTTTCTGCAGTAAAACTCCAGCAATTGTGTTTTCTAATGAAAATGTAAAAACCAGATGTTCCTTTGAAAAATATGGGGTAATCAACATTGGGGCATGAGTGAGTGCCTTCTTGATTTCCTCAAATGACTGCTTTTCTTGAACTGTCCCTTTAATGTTAGCTCCTTTCTTCAGCATCTTGGTTATGTCTATGACAATCTAAGCAAAATCGGGAATAAACCTTCTCTCAAAATTCACTCTTCCATGGAAAGATTGAAAGAGAAATACCAAATCTTCTACACTTCAACAGAAATTTCTCTAGATGCTTCAAATGGTCTTCCTCTCTCCTTGAGAATACTGTTATGTCATCCAAATAGAAAACCACCAACTTATCCTTCTCCTCAAGAAAGGCAATGTCCATTGTTCTTTGAAAGGTCGCTCCTACATTCATCAGACCAAAGGGAATCTTGGCATACATGAATGTCCCCCATGGTGTAGTAAAGGAATTTTTCTCTTGGTCTTCTGGGTGTACTAGTATTTGATTGTATCCTGAAAAACCATCCTACATAGACATCCTTTGGGAACAAACAATGTTCTGCAGAATTTGATACATCTTAGGGAGAGGGTAATTGTCCTTCAGAAAGGCTTTGTTCAAGTTTCTGAAGTCAATGCAGATTCTGATCTCTCCACTCTTTTTTTTTACTGGAACCAAGTTAGCAAGCCATTTTGAGAATCTGATGGGAAAAATAATTTTTGCATCAAAGAGCTTCTTAATTTCCTTCTTAATCGGACACATGCGAAGTGGATTAATACTCCTCAAATTTTGTTTGAAAGGATTCACATTTTCTTTAATAGGAATGGTATGCTAAATAATAGTAGGATCATATTTCTTCAAATCAGCATAACTCCATGCAAAAACATCAATGAACCTTTTCATCATCTCAATATATTTCTGTTTCATCTCTACATAAAGGAACTTTGAAAGCTTGATCATTTTATGCATTGCTACTGTACCAAGGGTAAAATCTCTACCTCTTCATCATCATCTTGTATCCTAGGAGATTTGAACACATCATTTTGGTCAAAAATCTTTTCAAGTGGGATGAGACCTTTGGTTATAGAATTATTCTTAAGTTGCAACACTTCAGAATTACCCTTTGTTTCAGCAAGCATGTTTAGCTAATCTAATTATGTCCTTTCAAACTCCTCTTTCAATTCGATAAATTTTTTGACTTGTTGGTCATCTTAAAAACTTGCCAATGAATAATTTTGTCTAGGATAGAAGGCCTATGGAAAAATTCAACATCATACCTTTCAGTGGAATGTGTAGGGATGGAAAACAGACTTGCAGAAACAACTAGGGAGTCAACTACTGAGTTTTGGTCCCTAGTCTTCAAAATAAATGAATATTGTTGAAATTTTTATAACATCTCCATAATCTAGTTTCAGTATGCTATCATTCTCACATCCTTGGTTTGATATGCACCTTAAACTTGTTTAATAAATAATTCAAAATCTCCACGAACTAAAATTTTTGGGCACCCAATCTTTTCAAAATTTCGAAACCCAAAAACAGAGATTCATACTTGTTTCGAGAAATAATACCCTAAAGGTCTTGGGTTGAAAACCTTCACAGATCAGGGGCATGACATTCAAGAAGGACTCACTTAACAAGCTTTTATACTGAAAACTAGATACTACTGGTTGCAGAACTTACTCGAAATTCCCCTGGTTGATGTAGATCCCGTGGGGTGCAAGCCTCCTGCAAGACTTTACACTTTGAAACCTGTGAATCCACAAAGAACGAACACAAAAACCTAGTTGTACATCATGTATAGTTCCTAGAAGTCAGTGAAAACCACTTATAATATCATAAAAATAATATGAAATGTTCAATTAATGACTATTACGCATGTATAAGGAATCATAAACACGTGAAAATCGGGAACAAGATGTCTCTTCTTATTATGAATGACATGTACAATAACCAGAACATGGAGATATCACCTAAATCCTACCACAGCCTTCGAGCATACTATCCTCTGGATCCGTCTAGCCCTAGCCTCACAAGAATTCTTCCAATATGTGTGCACAAAAAATTTCATATAGGGTGATGAACATCTCAAGGAAACAAGGGTTTCTTGAATATACCTAGGAAGTGCAGGAGGCACAA
Organism: Pinus albicaulis; assembly: GCA_034641835.2. NCBI lineage: Eukaryota > Viridiplantae > Streptophyta > Pinopsida > Pinales > Pinaceae > Pinus > Pinus albicaulis. Next base: position 1,554,502,860 of record CM076570.1, read on the forward strand.
GAATATCAGACTTGAAATAGAGCTCCAACAGAGTATAATATCTATATATTTTCTCTCTCCCTTAAGCCATTACTTTGAGGGGCTTTTATAATCCCTCAAATTAGTTTTTTCAGTTAGGAAAAGTTAGGCCACGGGTTCGGGTGGTTAAATTTACTGGAATAACCACCAAACCCGCCTCAATAATATGGAAAATATATATTTTTAAATAATTAAAAAAAGGTATACGCAGATCTCTATAAATGGACTCGCGTGTATACGCAGAAAATTCTGGGCAGAGTCGCATATGGGTTTAAGATACTATTTTTTGAGAAAATGTTCAAGTATGGGGGAAAGGGTGCCCAAGGCCAAAGTATAAATCATCAAGTACATGAAGGTGATAAATAACACTATAACAATAGTCATCCTTGTTATTTGTGCAACCAAAGTTCAGTTTGAAAGAAAAGAACTTACTTTCATCCTCAGGAGTTGTGATCCAAATGCCTGCTCCAACCCCCTCTCTTCTAGTTGATTCATCAAAGTGTAAGAACCACCAACCTTCTGCCTTTTCTTCAATGATTTCCTGATTTTATTCTTGCTGATTTTCAACCTCCTGAATTTATGCTTTATTTTCATCTTCTCCTTCATCAGTTATTTCATTGAAAATAATAACAGATCCTAATTCAGTCTCAATAGCATAAATTGGGAAATTTTGAGGTTTTTCCTTACTAACCATATAATCCATCCTTGTCTCTCTGTACAACCTTCTTTTCTCACCAAAAACAGGGATGACAGCATATGCCAGGTCCATATGCATGGTGCCTTTGATATTTTCTGCCCAAGACTTGGATAGAAGCATGCCAAACTTTGGTGGAATGTTTGCAACCACAATTTCCATTACCATTGTCTTTGAAGGGACTTGTGTGAGACCAATAACAACATCTTTTATCAATCCAAAGCATTGAACTCTTTTTAAATCAAAGGAAAACAAATCCTTATATGGCCTAGTGATTTCTAATCCCATCCTTTCCATAATCACTTTAGGCATGAGGTTATGAGAGGCTCCTGAATCCAACATGGCATTATGTAATGTCATGTCATGAATACTAAGACTGACATAGAAAGGAGGCACCTCTTCATTTTTCTCATCTTCTAATCTTGATCCCAAGTATATGGTAGGATGATCTTCTTGTACATTAAGGATGTCTACAGCTCTAGGTTGGGAATTCAACATTTTTACAATTTTACTTCTCTATTCATTCCCCTTAAGGATTTCTCCAAAAGGGACTGGGATTTTGATCTTGGAAATCTCATTCTCCAAACTAAAAACAAAAGTAATTTTTTGAGTCTCTTTGATAGGGGAGGAGGTGGTGGATCTTTTCTAACCTCAACTGCTTGAGGGGCATCTTTCTTGGGCTATGATTTGTTTGCAGTAATGTGAACATTTTTGTTTTTGAGGTTTTATTTTTTCTCCATCTCAAATATTGCATGTTGATAACCTTTAAGGTAATCATATGGTTCCTCACCCTTGTTTACATCATGATCAGACTCATCAAGGTCTTCCTTATTCAAAAACATTCTAGACATGTTTTCGTCTACGCAATGAATGGAGTCTTCTAGTGCTTCAGGCTGATCTTCTTCATCAACTAGATTTTGCTGAAAAGGGGGCCTTACTTGACAATCAGGCTGATTTATGTTTTCTCTTGGTCTCTTCTAGTTTTGAGGTCTTCTGAACTAAGGATTTCTAAACTATGCTTCATTTGTGTGGGAGGAGCAGAAGTGTTTCCAAGGGTAAGCCTGTCCAACAGTTTTTCCATTGTTTTCATAATGGAGTCAAATTTGTCATCTGAGGTGGAATTCCTATCTTCTTCTTTCAATTTTGTTTTTCCCATATTGTACTTTTTAGCTGCTATCATATTGACTTCCACCTTCATAACATCATTTTTCATTTCATCTAGTGAAGGAGATTCTCCTTCTCTTAGCAGGGTAGAAAATTCATAGTCAAAGGCCTCAACATATCTCAGTTGAGCTGCTCCTAGTGGAGGCTTTACATGGGCATGAATGGAATCATAGAATTTATTAAATATATTGGAGAAATTTTGAACAGTTTCATCTACAGCTATTTTCAAACTATTGTACTCAGTGAGGGCTTGCACAGGGTTTGTTCTATTCCCCCACTTTCTCAAGAAGCTATCTTCAAACTCATTCCAATTATGAAGGCTTCCTGGACCAAGAGTCTTGAACAAATTTCTAACCTTACTAGTAAAGCTCTTAGCAAATAGCCTCATTTTGACATCCTCATGGTCAACCTCCTCCCTATCTATGAGGTCATTAAACTGGTTTACATGATCTTCAATTGTAATCTCTTCATCACTTCCCCAATTTTTTATTCTAGCAGAATATTTTCTTGGAAGGGCATTAAGGACAACTGGGAGAACAAGAGGGACATACCTAGTAGGTGTAGCAGTATGTGGAGGTGGAATATTTCCAGCCATGATGACAAGAACTGTGGTACTTTTAGGGACAATAGTAGTAGAGGAAGAGGAACTGTTAGGAGGTGGGTTGGTTGGTTTTTGTAGTCCAGTTACAATTGAACTCCAATTAGGTAAAGGGAAACCATATTTTCTTCTTAGAAAAATTTCAAATGGGTCTAGTTCCTTCAACCTATCCAAATATTCCCTCTCTAACAATAACTTTGAGGTGACTGCTCCCCAAAATCATTTTTTATCTTTCTGGGTCACTAAGGCTTAGGTATCAATACCTTTTCTATGTAGGTCTAAAAAAATTTCAGTTAATTATTTTTCATTTTCAGACCTAAAAAAGACTTTCTGAATTTTATCATCAAACTTCTTATCTTCATGACTTCTTAAAATTTCATAGGATAAGGATTTTTTGTGTAATGGAGTACCTGATTGTGCAGAACTGCCTTGAATACCTCTAGAAACTGTGTTTGTATTGTCCACAATTGTAGTTGGATTTGGGTCAGGATTACTCCTCATATATCTCCTTTTCGAAGCCACCTTTGAACATGAGAATTTTGGATGGATTCACCAAGGTAGTTGCAGCCTTGAACAGATTCTGAGCTCCTGCTACCTTCAAGAGTTCATGTTCAAAAATTTGGGAGATGTTGGGTGTGGAGCCTGATTATCTTGTTTACTTTGTATCACAGCATTGGACCCCTATACCTTAAAAGGGGCGGCAACGCCGCCCAAAATTTAATCGCTGTTGTGGGGGGTCCAGGGGGGGCGACAGCACTTTTCAGAGCCCCCCCCTGGCGGGGGTTCAGGGGCAGCGCCCCCGAAGCTTAAAACTGATGTAAAATTTCCTTGTAAAAGTATAGTAATTTCTAGTCAATCTGGGCCGTTCATTAGGCAAATGATCTGACGGTAGAAGTTATGTTTAGATTAGGGTTTTATGCCCTAGAAGGCAACCCCCTTGTATATATGAGGGAATTGTATTGCGGCTGTGATGATGAGTGTATTCTCGGAGCGAGAAACAGAGAGGGAGACTATGAGAGAAAACAGAGGATATTACAGCGGATCTGATGTAGGTTTTGTCTCTTCATTTTTGTTGGATAATATAAAGGAAGGACTGGCTGTTCGGGGTGGACGTAGCCCAAACTGGGTGAACCACGTATATCTGTGTCTCTTTGGTTTTATGTGTTTTGTGTGCTTGTATTTTCCGCATATTTTATGTGTTTCATTGCTCTGTAATATTTAATTTTCTAACAGGAGATGTATCTTTAGACTCCTGGTAGACGCACCAAAATGTTATCACAAAATTGTACTTGGTTGGTTTCTTATCAAACAACTCCGTGTAACTATTTCAAACCACTTCTAATTGAATCTTAGCCTCTTCAGTATGAGAGGGATCTCTCAAGGGGGCTTTATGATATTGAATAATGATAGTACTAGATGGCTAAGTCTATGGAAATTGTAACTTATTTTTTATGATTGTAGGTTGAAAAGAATGTAGGCTTGCTACCATTGGGCTTATGGAGTCAACAATCAATATTTTCAGTGACAAAGTTTCTTAACCATGGAATATGAGGTAGATAGAGGTCTTTAACAAAAGCAACTCACACATAAAACATAGGAAAACACAGTCATTTCATCACTAAAGGAAGTTAGAGCATAAAGTTATGAATTCTGAGTAATGGAGATGAAATCTAATGCAAGTGGGAAAATATAAAGATGTATATCAATAAGACATTAAAAACCTCATGAGAATCTCAGGTATGTAAAGAAGAATGTCACTTTGTATTGCTGATATAGGTCAAAAACATAAAAGCAACAGTTTGGTGCAAATGTTCTCCAACCCCTCACTACTTCGATGTTTTGTCTTTAAATACACATTCTTTACAACAAGGATGACTTGACTGGTGGCTAGATCATCAAATTATCCTATGACACCATTCATAACTGAAATACATAACTTCTAACATAAAATTGACAGCTACACCTTAAAGAAACCATCTCCTAATAGGACTCTAACTCTTATTTATTACATTTCTCTTATCCTATCTATGAAATAGTTACATTATGGTTACAAATTAAGTATCACATGCTTGAAAATCCCATGACAGAGTTCATCACCACTTTACATATTTAAAACTCTCCTAGAACTATGGAACATAACCCTACTTTTTAGGAATGCATGACCCTTATCTTCAAAGCTACTTTGGCTAATGACCTATATTCATAAAAATCCCTTCGAGTCATAAATATATGATGATAAGCTCCCTTAACATGCTGGAGGACTCCAGCTGGCCAAAAAATTCCTTTAGGATGCTGAAAACCTCCAACAATTTCTCACTACGAAAATAGGAGAGTTTTGTAGCGAGTTTTGGTAGTGTGGAAAAGGTGACTTCTACACCTATTTACTTCACTCCTGTGTTGTTCCATGATGTAAATCAAGTCATGACAAATCACCACAATGAATCTCCCTCCTTGTATCAAGAAAAAACTGAATTTAGAAGCAAAAAGGATGCTACAAGTTTTTTCGTAGCGTATTTCTGCCTCTAAGCCTGAGGAATGCTACGAAATTGTGTAAAAACTTAGAAATTTCCCCTTTCAAAGTTGCCTTCAAAAACTGATCTCCTACTACAAAAATATGATTTTTTGCATGTTATGGACCTCCTAATACATATCTCATCCAATTTACTGCTCCTTTTGTGTTTCCTCTTCATTTATGATCAGTTGACATATAGGCTCTTCCACCACAGTCATTTTCAAACCTTTTTTTCTAGCTCTTCATGAATCAGTTCCAATTGCTGCTCTAGGTCTTTCACTTGATCCTTCAGTGCCCTGTTCTTGGATTTCAAGTATAGATTTACCTTTTTGATGTTCTTGACCTCTCCTCTTAGTGGCTGAGTCCACTTTATCAATTATTCTGAATTGTCCAAGGTCTTTGAGACACTTGTGACTTGAACCTCCCAAATATTTCTCATTTGTTCAAACTAGACCCTTTCAGTTCTATGCTTCTTTGCTTCTTTCTTCAAGACTGATATTGCTTCCCTTTCCTCTTTCAACTACTCCTCAAGGGTTTCAACCTCTGAATTTTCAGTGATGTTCTATTTTCCCTTCTTTTGTTTGATGACTAGATCTTCTTTTGAAAGTGAGGAGAGGTCTATGATGCTTGGTGGTGGCCGAGCAGTTTCACTGACATTCTGAATCTATTTGTTGCTTTCTATGGCCTTTCTTGCATGCCTAGTAATTGGTTTCTAGGTTGAAACATGAACCCAACATCATCAACTGCAAAATCCATTTTTTGAGCTATTTTTCCTTTCTTAAGCTTTCTTCCTCCCTCTTCTATGTCTTCAGCTTGGATGATGGGAGTTTCTTCAATATCAATTGCATGCAAAAAGTCTTCTAAGTTACTCTTAACCATTGTTTAGATCCTAGTAACTCTCTTGCTGCCATGTTTGCTAACTTTCGACTTATGTTTTGTAGGTGTAGTTTTAGGTGTTTGAATCTTCTGCAAAGGCTTTGTCTCCATGCTCACCGGTTCTAACTGCTTTGCCACTAAAGGTGATGAAACATCTCTAGGTTTGGGAACTCTTTTAGGAGTGACAACATCTACTTCAAAAACACTTATGAACACAAAGGATGTCCAATATCTAACTAATCTCTTCAACTCCTCTAACACCAACAACTTAATCAAACCATGATGAAAGAGAGAGGTTTCATTCACTTATGTTTTAACTTGAACCTTATCTGAATTTTTACCTAAACTTCTATATAAGTAAAAGGGCAAGTCAAGAGACCTCTTACCCAAAAAATGTAGGAGAATCCTAAGGTAGTAGGAATAGAACATGTGAAATCTTCCTTCACATGTGAAGTACTTCTGAATGATCATCAAAAATTTTGAAAATTTGTCTTTCATGTAACTCCTTGGGATAGCATTTGTGAGATCAATTTAACTATGCTATGGCTTAATGAATTCTTTTCAGTTCTGCATGGTGAATTTGATGCCTTTAAACCATTTCTCCCCTCCTCTAGGGATTCATGTTTCTGCTGAAATGTTGTCTGGTGTTAATGTGAGATTTAACATTCCCACCTTTGAAGTTGTCCCGGTGAAAATGTTAGGAAACTCCTTTGAAACCGGAAAATGGCACCCTTGCAGCCTTTGGAAGAATTGCAAACAAGTTGTTCTTATGAACACTTTAAAGACACTTGGGTCTTCATTTAACAAATTCATGTCCATGGGCTCATATCCGAGGCAGTGACCACCTTTGTTAGTCTTCTTCATTGCAACCATAGAAAATTTATGTCTTCTCAGCCTCACTTGATTAATGACACCTACAACCTTTGAAAATGCCAGCAACCTTCTTGGCTCGGTTAAGCAGCTCTCCAGAAACTCAATAACATGCAAGGATAAAATAGAGAATGACAAAAATACTCAATTGGGTAATTTTTTATGGTTTCGATGACAACTCATGCCCTAATCATGACGCATGCATGCTAAAAATGGTAATAATGACCCGAGACATGACCTTGTACTTTTAAATTAACCCTAATTGACTCGAATGACATCCAACCTAACTCCCCTAATAATAAACTGACACTTTGCATCAGATATGACATGACAGATAGAAAAAGTGTTTCTCGTAGCATAGCCAGTTCATTTCCTAATAGTTTCACTACAAAACTATTAGGCAGTTTTGTAGCGAAAATTGTTATTTTATAGTGTAAAATGCTACGAAAAGAGGTAAAACTGGCTAAAGTGTCCTTTTTCAAATTTAAATGCTTAGGAAATGAAAACTGACATCAAATGATGACTGATGGCACATGACATTACCTGAAGGGAGGTGGAATGAGATGAATTGAAGGTGGTCTTGAAACTTAGGATAGGTTAAATATGAAAAAAATGAAATTTCATATACCAACTTGAGACCTTTGATAAATGAACTTGTATAACCATGTAAAGTAATGTTTCACACTGTTATAAGTGATGACAAGCAAGGATCATGGAATAATGCAATAATTTATAGTACCCTACACTCCACAACAAAACAATGTTGCAGAAAGGAAAAAACATGACATTGGTCGAGTGTGCATGGAGTATGATCAAAGGAAAGAACCTATCAAATTATTTTGGGAAGATGCCATTAGTACTATATTTTATCTAGAGAACATAATTCAAACACGATATCTTGATTTCAAGACTCCATTCGAAGCATTTTATGGTTTTAAACCAACAATTCATAATTTGAGGATATTTGGGTCTAAGGCCTTTGCACATATTCTGAAGGAGAATATAAATAAACTTGATGCTAAAGGTATCAAGTGTATTTTTGTAGGATATTATACATAATTTAAATCATATAAAATGTTTGATCCATCTACTCACAGATTATATGAAAGTAGAGATGAAATTTTTCATGAACATGCACATGAATGAAAAAGGATAACAATTATGAAAGATGGCACATTCTTCGTGAACTTGAAGTCAATAAAGTATAAGGAACGAAAAAAATAATGAGCAAAAAAATCATGGGAAAGAATCCCATGATGTGGACATCATCAATAGTGAGAACCCAATCAGAAATGGAGAAGTACATTCAGAGAACATAGGTGATAGCAGTGAAGCACAGAGGAAATCTACTAAGTAGATTCGACTACCTAAAAGGTACAACGAATATGCTCTCATGAATAGTGTTTTGAATGTCATAGAACCCATGAATTTTAATGAATCTATTGAATATCAAAAGTGGATAAAATATATGGAGGAAGAATATGAATCTATAATTAAAAATAAAACTTGGGAATTGACTAAATTCCCTAAAGGAAAAGAGCCTATAGGATTCAAATGGCTATAAAAACCCAAGTTTAAAGCACATGGCGGCATAAATAAATATAAAGATAGATTGGTTGCAAAAGGGTAATTGAAAAAAAAGGGTATTGATTATGAAGAATCATTTGCACCTGTAACTAAATTGAACACTATTAACATTGTTACCGATAAAATAGGTAACTGCACTAGTACCTACTTTTTGACGTAGCAAGAAAAACACCCGATTTTGAAAAGTGGTGATGTATAATCAATTTGTTTATTTTGAGCATGTTTTTGGCACTTTATTTTTTTTTTTCTGTGATGCTTTTTATGTCGATTTTGAATAGTGGTGGCGTATCATCACCAACCCTTTTTTTAGAGGATTTATTTTGACACTATACATTTTCTAATGACTTCCTCTTCCCTGAGATGTTTATTTTTAAGTGCATTTATGTACTTGTGTTTTAAAAAGAAAAAAAATATTTTTTTTAAAATAAAATTTTGTAATGATATCTTCACTTTTTCATATAGATAACAAATGAAAAAAGGGTCAATATTATAAAGTTTATATTTTCTACAAGTTTATGTATTGCTAATTAATTTTTCAATGAAAATCAAATAATTTTCGCTAAAAAACTAATATTTTGAACAATATGACAAAACAATAGAAATTTTCAATACAAATAGAATGCAAAAAATACACTTTTAGAGACTTTTTGTTAAAAAAACATGTTAAATAAACTAACTTTTGGGAAAATCTTAACAAAAAAACTTAAGAAAATAGAATTTTTATTGAATTTTATGTCAAAAAATAATAGTAATCACATGTTTTTTGCAAAAAAATAAGGTTCCTTTTCATAAAATATCAAATTCTAAACATTACAGGTAAAAATGATTAATAGATCTCAAAAATGAGCTTTGTTTGCAAGCATAACTTAAATATCACCAACAATATCAACTAATACATGAGGCAGGTCGGGCGACACTGTCGAGGGCTATCCTGCCTACCTCCGGCCCTCAGCTGGGTGGAGGAAAGCTGGGAATCCCTCAATGGCACCACCCAGTTAGTCTTCAGGCCGCATCTGGGCAGAGTGGGATTCTTGGAATCGCCCTCCGCCCAGCCAGGAGAGATTCTTGGAATTGTCCTTCGCCCAGGCGAGGGTGATTCTTGGAATCGCCCTCCGACCAGTCGAGGGCTAGAGGCAAGCTAGGCAGTGTCATCGAGGGAGGCCCAGCCGGAGGCTGGAAGTAGGCTGGGCAGCCCTTGATGGCGCCACTCGGCTAGCTTTACCCCCTGGCTGGGCAGAGGGAGATTCTCAGAATCATCCTCCGCATGGTCGGGGGCCAAAGGCCGACCGGGTAGCACCGTCGAGGGCTTCCCAACCTACCTCCGGCCCCTAGCTGGGCGGAGGGTGATTCTGAGAATCTCCCTCCACCCAGCCATGTGTCGGAGGTAGGCTGAGCAGCCCTCGACGATGCCGCCCGACCTGCCTCTGGCCCCTGGCTGGGCAGAGGGTGATTCCGAGAATCACCCCTGGCTTGGCGGAGGGCGATTCTGAGAATCACCCATAGCTGGGAGGAGGGTGATTCTGAGAATCACCCCCAGCTGGGTAGAGGGTGATTCCGAGAATCAACCCTGGCTGGGCGGAGGGCGATTCCAGGAATCACCCCCAGCTAGGTGGAGGGTGATTCCGAGAATCACCCCAGGCTGGGTGGAGGGCGATTTCAAGAATCACCCTTCGCCCAGCTAGGGGTGATTCTCGGAATCGCCCTCTGCTTAGCTTGGGGTCAAAGGTAGGTCAGGCAGCGCCGTCGAGGGCTACCCAGCCTACCTCCGGCCCTCAAATAAGCAGAGGGTGATTCCGAGAATCGTCCTCCACCCAGTCGCGGGCTAGAGGCAAGCTGGGCAGTCCTCGACGATGCCGCCCGGCCTGCCTCTGGCCTCTTGCTGGGCAAAGGGTGATTCTGAGAATCGCCCCCAGCTAGGTGGAGGGTGATTCTCGGAATCGCCCTTTGCCCAGGTGGGGGTGATTCTTAGAATTTCCCTCCAAGCCGAGGCCGAAGGCAGGCTAGGAAGCGCTATCCAGGGCTGCCCAGCCGAGGGTCGGAGGCTGGCTAGGTGGCGCTGTCGAGGGCTGCCTAGCCTACGTCCGACCCCTGCCTGGGCAGACGACAATTCTGAAAATTTCCCCTGGATGGGCAGAGGGCTATTCTAAGAATCACCCTCTGCCTAGTTGGGGATGATTCTCAGAATTGTCGTCCGCCCATCCGGGGTTGATTTTAAGAATCACCCTCCACCCAGTCGGGGGCTGGATGCAGGTAGGGCGACGCCATCAAGGGCTCCCCAACCTCCCTCCAGCCCCTAGCTGGGTGGAGGGAGATTCTTGGAATCACCTTTTGCCCAGCCGGGGGCCGGAGGCCGGCCGGGCGACACCGTCAAGGGCTTCGAAGCTTGCCTCTGGCCCCTTGCTGGGCCATGGGCGATTCCGAGAATCACCCTCCACCTAGCCACGGGTTAGAGGCAGGCTCGGCAGCCCTCAACGGTGCCACCCGACCTACCTCCACCCAGCCGGGGGCGATTCTTGGAATCTCCCTCCACCCAGCCGGGGGCCGGAGGCAGGCCGGGCAGCTTCGTCAAGGGCTGCCCAGCCTGCCTCTGGCCCCTAGCTTAGCTGAGGGCGATTCTCGGAATCGCCCTCCACCCATCCCGGGGTTGGAGGTAGGTTGGACAGCCCTTGACGGTGCAACCCGACTGGCCTCTAGCCCCTGGCTGGGCGGAGGACGTCGAGGGCTGGCCGGCCGGGCAGCACCATCGAGGGCTACCTAGCCTGCCTCCAGCCCCCGGTGGGCGGCAAATAAATTTTTATTTTATTTTATTTTTTTCAAACACAAACTATATAAAAAATTTAATTTTTTTTTTTTAAACAAAAATTATTATAATAAAAAAAATGTATTTCTTAATATAAAAAATTAAAAATTAAAAAAAAAACTATTCAATTAAAATTGTAAAATATAAAAAAACAAAAAAAAAATTAAAAATTATTTTTTAAAAAATAAACGAACAAATATAAAATATATATATATATATATATATATATATATATATATATATATATATATATATATATATATTTTAATTTTAATTTTTTTTAAAATTAAATAAATTATTATTTAAAATATAAAAAAACAATAAAAAAAATTAAAATATGTTTTAAAATATAAACAAACATATAAGAAGATTTTAATTTTTAATTTTTATTTTCTTAAAACTAAAAAAATTATAGTTTAAAATATAGAAAAACAATAAAAAAAAAAAATTAAAGAAATTGTTTTTATATATAAACAAACAAATATATGAATAATAAATTTTTCATTTTTAAAAATTGTTTAAGTCATAATTTCTCCATAATTTCATGGTTCAAGTAACTTGAAAACTTAAGATTTAAAAACTTTAGATTTACAACTTGTCATTAAGGTTTTTATGTGCTACGAAATTTTATCTTTAATGTTATGGTTGAAATTAACTACAATTTTAGGGTTGTTTAGAGTCAAGATATTTTATGTTTAACAACATGGATAAAAATTGTTCAAAATGATAAGCCCTTCAAACATGATTTTGTTTATATTTAACATCATCTATCAAAAAATTTAGAATTTTACGATTTTTCGATGTCCTAATATGTTGTCTTTAATTACATTGTTACAATGTGTCAAAAGTGTGACACAATGTTTCTTTTTTTGTTATTCCAGCATCAACTCGTTTTGTTTTGAGGGTGTTTTTTCAATCATTTTTTCAAGAAACAATTTCAATTTTAGCATAATTTTATAAAAGGGTGAAATTTGACCTTTAGAAAAAAACAAAAGCGTTCTGGAATACACACTTTTTGTTTTTGGGGCGTTTTTTCATGTTTTTTTAGTCTTTTTGGGCTAGAGTTCCCATTTTGAGGTAATAGTTCCTGTTTCATCAGTAACATTGTTTATTAGATTGTTAATTGCATTAGCTTCAAAGTATCACTAGAATTTGAACTAACTAGATGTAAAATCGGCTTTTTTAAATGGTGGCTTAAGGGAGGAGGTGTATTTGACAGAACCTAGAGGGTTTGTGAAAAAAGGGCAGGAACATTTAGTTTGAATATGAAAGAAATCTTTGTATGGGTTGAAAGAGGCACCTAGGTCGTGGTATGAAAATATAGGTTCTTTCTTTTTCCAAGATAATTTTATGAGAATTCAAAGTGATCTGAATATGTATACCAAATTTGATGCAAAGGGTTATGTGGCATTGATGACTTAATCATTACATAAAATTTAGTGAAGTTTATTAATGAAATTAAGATGCAGATGTCACAAGTATTCGAGATGAAAAATCTCGGTGAGTTGCATTACTGTTTAGCTCTTGACGTTTGGTGAGATGTTGGTCAAAAGTTTGTTTGACAAGGTAAGTATGTCAGAGAAGTTCTTAAAAAGTGTAATATGGATCAATGCAAATCTACTTTTTTTCCTATGCAATAGAATGTGAAGCTTCATCTTGATGATGGTTCGAAAGAGGTTGATGGTATGTTGTACATACAACTAGTTGGAAGTATGAATTATCTTACTACAACTAGAACATACATTTCATATTCAGTTATTATGTTGACTCAATTTATGACAAGACCTATAGAAAGTCATTTTAGAGAAGCGAAAGAAGTACTTAGGTATCTTAAAGGTACAATTTGTTTTGGTCTTAACTATACTGATTCATTTGATGTTGAAATGAAAAGTTACTCAAATTCAGATTGGGTCGGTAATCCGAATGATAGAAGATCTGCTACAGGTTATGCCTTCAATATTGGATCTAGGATTATTTCATCGAGCAACAAGAAGTAGCCAGCTATATATTTATCATCTTCAGAGGTAGAATATAAAACTTTATATGCAGCAACATGTGAAATTTTTTGGTTGAGGCAAGTTCTTCAAGATGTTGGAGAAGAGAAAAATAAGGCTACAATGATCAAGTGTGAAAAATAGAGCCCAATCAAGTTGGAAAATAATCCAATCATTCATGCAAGGACAAAGCATGTCCATAGTTCATTTTATTAGAGAGAAGTATAGTCTAAGGAAATTTTGATTGAATATTGTAATACTTGTCAAAATGTTGCTCACATTTTTCACTAAGCCAGATAAATTTTGAATTGTTTAGGGAGATGCTAGGTTTGAAAATAAATCCCTTCTCCATTAAGGGGGGAACTTGAAGATAATGGAGAAATGAATTTTTGTATAGATGTTTGCTTCAATTAGGGATTAGTCCCTAATTTCTAGAAATTAGTTTTAACTATCCTACGCATATGCATCTTTATAATGATGTAATTGATTATGTTAATGCGATGAATGTATTATGAAGTATGGGAAACCTCAGGGACTTCTCTCCTAAGGTTTTCCAATTTCATTCATATTTTGTCTTCCTTTCTTTATAGTTTAACACCATAACAATTAAAGTCAATACATAATACCCCACATATTAAAACATGTATTAACAATTTTAATATACTGTTAAACATTTAATATATTGTTACTAGGTTTACCTTTATGTTATAATACGCTCTACCTTATAATATATACCATATCTAAAGCCTAACGATGATTTAAACACCATAGAAATTAAATTTATTTTACAATCAATCAATACAAATTAAGTGCTCAAGGCATTGGCTATCAACTTTACTGGGAAGCCTCTACGTTATAATATACTCTACCATATAAGTTGTACCATATCCAAAGCCTAAAGGTGGTTTAAACATCAAAGCAATTGAATTTATTTTACAATAAATAATTAAAAATTAAGTGTTGAAGGGTATCATATTTACTTGGGAAATGGGATGTGACAACATTCAACAAGAAATAGGGAGGGAATCACAAAATGCCAATTCTAGGAGAAAGAAGACTTCAAAAATATGTTTGAGAGGAACTTGTCTACCTTATTGAGTTGGGATGATTGATGCTCACTCATGTCAAAAATAAATATCAAGATATTTAAAAATAGAGTAATGATATTTAAAAGAGGTGAACAGACACAAAATGCATACCTATGTGTTGAGAAAAAATATGCTTATATGCATTGAGAAGAAAAAGCCTAACTATTCATTCCAGTGCCAATTTCGAGCATCTTAGACTAAAATTTAAGAATTAGAAGCATGTAATATCTAGAAATATGAAAATAAATATTTCATATAAAATGTTCAAAACATAGTCAGTATTCTCAAAGATCAATGGAATAAGAATATTCTAAATATATAAAACCAAAATACTATATATTTAAGCAGGAGAGCTATAGCTTTAGACATATTAAAGCATGAATGGAGCGGAATTTTATTACAAACGAGATTCTATTCCATTCATAATTAATGCAAGAAACCAAAGCTATAAAATAGAAAAAATAACTCATTATAAACAAATAAAGAGCCTGGAAATGAAAAATTACAAAATGTTGATGACAAGGAGAGAGGAGCTTGAAAGTCATATAGAAGAAAAGGTTGAAAAATTCTATTGAATTTTTTTCATAAAGGATTTGTACCTTGCACTCTGAAGTCACAGTAACAATGCTCCACTTGATAAGAAAAGTTGACCAGATTTAATTTGGAAACATAAGCCAACAATATTTGTATAATAAGGACATATTTGAATCATGTACAATATTTATAAGTTAGAAAAACTTGTTTAACCATATTTTACGAGACATTAAAGGACAATTATGGTTGAATTACTATATCTTTATAGTTAGTTGTATGTTAAGTTAGAATATAAATATTTTATAATAGTTTTATATGTTCTATAAATATTTTATACTAGAAATTGTACTATATGTTGCAAAGGAAATATTATAAATCAGTAACATAGGAAAGAGTAGTATAGAGGAAAAAATATATGATATGTTATGTGAGTAGTATAGAGGAAAAATTATGTGATACGTTATGTGATTTAATTGAATATTTAACTTATAAATATGAATTATTTTATTTAAAAGAAATTATAGGTTTGGAGAATTGTTTTGATTTAGTGAGGTATGATTATGCACTATAACAATGTCACAATAACTCTAAACCACCATCAACATATGCAAAAACTACCATTAATACTTAATGAAAATTGGAATCTTGAAAATGATCATTGAGATGAAGAGAAAAAATTGAGATGAATTATGGAAAAAAAAAAGACCATGATGGGTATGCCTATGAGCTCGCCCAATTTAACAAATTTTCTTTATATTCCATGTGTTGTCAGAAAATAAATGTCAAAGAGGTTCTTAATGGAGATGTGTCTTCTTATTAGAAGAAACTAATGGAGGAAGAAATGAAAGTCTTGAAACAAAAAGACCATGATGGGTATGCCTATGAGCTCGCCCATTTTAACAAATTTTCTTTATATTCCATGTGTTGTCAGAAAAGAAATGTCAAAGAGGTTCTTAATGGAGATGTGTCTTCTTATTAGAAGAAACTAATGGAGGAAGAAATGAAAGTCTTGAAACAAAACCGAACATGTATTTGAAAAAATTGCTTCAAGGAAGGGAAACAATCAAATGCAATGAGTGTTCAAGGAGAAGTATAATGAAAATAATTATGTAGTGGTATAAGGATCCTTCTGTAGTTAATAAATACTCTCATATATAAGGTGTTAATTAAGATAAATCCCCATAATAATTTTTCTAAAGATTAGGAAGAAAATGAATTACTTAAAAAAGAAAATGGAATAGATAAAACATAAATATAATAATTTATCATAATATTGACATACGCGGAGCAATATCTATGCCATCACTATTTTAGGCACTAAATAATAAGAAAAAACCATGACTATAATTTTTTCTGTTAAAGGTTGATTACATATTCACATATGTGATTAGAAACACACTTAATAATAAGAAAAAAAAACATTATTATAATTCTTTCCGGGTTGGATGATGGATGATTACATGTACATAGATGTGATTAGAAACAAAATGAGAGTTAATATTTTTCTATTCAAGGAAGCACGTATTATATTATAAATGCGTTATTTATTAACCTTAACAGTTCATAATTAAAAAAATGTGTCAAATAATAATGATTTTCTTGATGGTGGCTGAAGCATTCGCGTTTTAGAATATAAATGTATTATATATTCAACCCAATAGTTCAATTTTGTCAAATAATAATCATTGATCTTGACGGTTGCTAAATTATTCGAGTTTTATATTATAAATCACTTATATATTAAACCTAATTGTTTTCATAATTAAAAACAATGTGTCTAAGAAAATGAAAATGGAAGGAATACAACATAAATATAATAATTTATCATGATATTGACATACGCAGAGCAATATCTGTGCAATAAGTATTTTAGGCACTAAATAATAAGAAAAACCATGACTATAATTCTTTTCATTAAAGGTTGATGACATATGCAAGTATGTGATTAGAAACACACTTAATAATAAGAAAAAAAAGATTATTATAATTCTTTCTGGGCTGGATGATTACATGTAAAGAGGAAGAAAATCCGCCAAGAAATTCGGCTTCAAGATCGAACATTCTATAGCTAGGCTTCAAGCTTCCACACAAGAAGACGTTGAGCTTAACAGAAATGGCGAGCCTGCTGTCACAAAATTTTTGATGTTACACGAGATGTTGATGTGTTCTTTCCAAGAAACATCCACATACAGAGTTTATTTAGCGTGGGGTTTATCGGCCTTAAATACTTGGTTGGAACCCAGGCCGAGCTAGTGCCTCTCTCATGTCGGCATCCAATTCGTTGTTCTCAAAGTTGTGGATGATTTAAATCTAGATATCACAGATCTTTCTGTCAAAGGGAAGCTAAAGGAGAGCCGATTACGTTACATTATAAATTTCTTGACCAAATCTGAAGAACAGGTGCCCGAGAAGAAAAGGATAGCATAGAGTCTGATTAATGACTGGAGTGGAGTTATCTATGGAAAATCTACCGACTATGCTTCTCATCGAGTGATGGCCAGTAGACCTCAAATTCCCGGGACAATTATCATGAAATGTGCCGAAATCCCACCTAAATTAGCAGAATAAGACCTGGACCGAAAACAACATGAGGATAAAGAAATTGAAAGCTTCAATGGCGTTCGTAAACTAAACCTACAGCCATGGGCTTCAAGGTGGCTTCGAAATCAAAGATCCAGAGCAGTCGAGTAAAAACTGATACAGAGGCACCTACAACTCACATTAATATAGAAAGCATTTTGAGAACATATAAGATGAACAAGACGATCCACCGACCACTGAATTCAACACTAGAAAACCTACCTCTTAACAGACGCAGGCGTTGGTCATAAAGCCCAGGGTAAATCGGCATGGCCCCTAATTGAATCTTTGAATGCCCTCGTGTGGTTTAGTTATTAGCACACTACGAAATTTTTGAATGCGGGTTGAGCACAGTGGTGAGATAATGTAGGTGATATAGTGTAATTGATTAGTAACAGTTTTCAATCTAAGATTAGACAATATTTGAATCGTCTAACATTTAAATCAATGATGTATAATAATACATCTAACATTTAGGAGAGTTTTTTTCAAATAGTGATGCTTTACAACATAAATATCTTTATATGTTCAGTCATCCGCAGTATGTATAGCTATTATGAAGCTAAATATAAACTTTGTTTGAAACTTTTGCAGAAAGGATTTGTACATTATCTTTAGAAGCCAAAGCCCCAACACTTGTGTTCCACCAAGAACAAAACAAGTCAGCTATTCTTCATTTATACTTAAGTTAATAATACTTATTATCAATATAGATTTGTAGGTTAAGAAAGGGTGAAATTAAAATATATTTTTTTCTCAATTGAAATTTAATTAAAAAAAATCAATGATTATTAATGAATTACATTATACTAACTTTAAATTATAAATAAAACTTTGAAAAAATGATACAATATCAAAATATTAAAATATTGAATGATATTTATAAAAAACAAGATTGTTAATAGGAATTTGCTCTAAATAATATTTTTCCATTTATTAATAAAAATGTTGAATAATGTTCATAATAGAATTATATATATATATATATATATATATATATATATATATATATATATATATGACTTAAGAATACTTCTAACTATATCTTATAGATTCAAGACAAATTTAGGTTCAATACTCTAGGAGAGTCCATCATTATACTTATGAGAATTGAATTTAAAAGAAAAGATATCATCTATTTCTTCAATTGTAAAGAAAGCCTAAAAGAGACCACTTATTATTTCAATTATCTAAACAAAAAGGTATTTATATAAGATTATAAACATAAACATATCTTTATTAATTTATATTTATTAACTCCTAGTTGGAAGATTGAAAACAATTTAAACCACACTTTATAATAAAAATATTTGAATTACTTTATAAGATACTAAACTCAAAACAATGTAACATAATATTAAAAAATATTTTTTGTATTTCAAAAAAGTGGATGCGTCCTTAGGCATTAGGCCCTCCTAAAAGAAACCTAATCCCCAAAAGACCTCACTAACCGGTGAAGGCCCGTTTGTCATTTTCTCACATGTGCCTCTATTCTGTCGGGCGCACTGTGTCGCGTCATGTGAGGGTGCCCAACCAAACTCAAAAAAATTTAACATAATATTAAAAAATATTTTTTGTATTTCAAAAAAGTGTGAAATGCTTTCAAAAGGACTTTGTACATCAGACTTAAAAGTCACATGACAAATACTTCTTCTAATAAGGTGACTAATACTTCATCTAATAATAAGAGATAAACATTTTTAACTTGAAAATATGTGCACCCCTGATCGGCGTGTGACGCAGGAATGGATCCACATGTGGATCATGGAAATGACTAAGTTGACATGAGGCTGGTGGGCAGCCCACCCCACGCCATCACACGCTGGGAGTAAATGGGAACATGCTGGGTAGTAAGGGAATTCCAATGGAGGATGGAAATGTGAGTCACGCACCGAGACAAGTGGATAGGGTGATATGATGCATGCAAAGTTTGGTTAAGGGCTATTCTAGAGCATTGTGGATTGCAAAGAATGTTTTTTTGTTAACTGGAACGTTGGTGCGAGGGAGAGATAGAGAAGACTACCGCACAAACAAGATACAATCATCCGGGTATTTATCTCAGGATCCATTGACAGCTATAATGGGAGTTTTGTCTCAGGGAAGGGTGATTGAGTTGAAGAGTTCATTGAAATTTCACAGTCTGATTGCTGAAATAACAATTAGTTTGTCTTTGTAGAACTAAGTTGTGTCAATTTCCCTGTTGTATTGAAAAATTTTGGCCCAAATGGGCATGTATTGGTTTTACAATCCTGTTACTGTCTGTAAATTTATTAGTATAGTTTGAAAAGATTTCAAACTGTGGTCTCTCATGGCTCGACGAGTGCAGGCTGGTAAGACCAACCAGGGGTTTTAATTATCGTGCGTAGTGGTTTTGAGAGATTTAGGGGTTACTGTAACCGTAAAGTAAACATAAAAACAATATTAAACTATCTGTAACCTAACAAATAAGTGCATCGAGGTGGTGGCCAAATGTGAGCCCAACTAGGTGAAATTCTTGAGGAAAATTTGGAAATGGCCAAGGGGGATTAACAACCATGTTTTCTTTGATATTACAGGTCTGACTAGACTCTATACCTCCATGGATTCTGCAAGGAGGGTGAAAACTCAAGTATGGATTCGAATGGATTCACAGCTGTTGGGTGGCCCAAGAAATAGAAAAATGGTTAAGGAAAATCCAGGTAAAGGCAATGGTGGACGAGGTGGACAGCCTACGAGAGAGAAAGGAAAGGAAAAGGGAGCTTCAAAAAGCAACCCCTAGCGCCAAAGGGGATGAGAAATATACCAAGAAAATATGCAAAATATATTGCATGCATATGGGGTTGGTACTCTAGCTCAAGTTAAGACTATGATTAATGTACAGGAGAAATATACAAACACAAAGTTGGAGGCAGAGCTTCCGAATGAGGAATTGGAAACTTTGGTTACATACCCAGGAAATAGTAGAGGTGGACTAACTATATTCAAACAGTGAGCTCACTTATATTGGTTAATGAAATGCTTGATGGCGAAGGCCATTATGTCCGTATAGGATGTGGGAGGAAACCCAAAGGCATAACCAAGTATTGTTGAGATTCACTAATAAATTCAAGCCATATAGCTGCAACTTCATCATCAAAATATGTGTCTCAATCGAATTGAAAAACAACTCCAGAATTTTCATCAAAAGGACATTCCTGGGTCGAGTGAAAAATACCTGGCACTGATTCAATCATATGATGAATAGCTACAAACTGCACTGCATAATTTTGTTTCTCGTTATCTCATGTAGCCAGCTAGAATTTATTTTATAGTAGTATGTTTAATGGGATAACAGATATTATAGTATATAAGGCTGGGAATGACATAATCAAAGAGTTTAACTTTTAGTTGGCTTATAACTCACTAAGGTGGCCAACAAACCTAGTTTCCTTTGGGGAGGTTGAGGCCATCAATAATTCTATATGATGTAACCTATTGTTTTGTTTCAAAATGAATGAATAGAGAGCCACCAACAAACTTCTAAAAAAAAAAAAAAAAACTTGAAAATATGTGCACAAATAGTTTACACAGTGAATCTAGATTTATATTGTTGAGTATTTGTATTACTTATAAATAACAAATTATTCATTAAAACCAATTTAAATAAAATTTTGTAATTTACAAATAAGAGGGATAATATTGGTGTAAGGCTCAAAGAAGTTAAACATTTTTAACGAATAAGTAAAAACTATTTATACAATCTAATATAGAAAATATAAGTTAAAAATATATATGTTAAGTAATTTACAATATAAATATTTTTTTAAAATGAATTTTAAGAATGAAAAATAAAGTAAAATTTGTATGATTATTAATTAACTATATCATAACATTTTTAAATATTGAGAAGTTAAAAAAAACCTCTATATAAAAATAAAATGGTTTAATATGACTCTTTTTAAGAAAAATGAAATCATAATAACACTAATGATTTCAAAATAATATTTTTAACTATTAAGAAAAGTATTGAAATTTTTTTACACAAGGAAAATGGGTTCATTTTAATTGGTCACTTTCTCTTTGTTTTCGGTTTTAGCATATTTCTAACTATGCCTCAAACTTATTTTTATCTTTGTTTTAAGAATATTTTTAACTATGAATACTACGAATATTTTAGTTGTATTTCTCACTCTCTAGACTCAAAGAAACCCTAGAATGTAAACTTGTTAAGAGTTTAACATATCACTTAATGAATTTGAATGAGAAGAATATCATTTATTCAACTATTCAAGTTAAATTTAATAAAATACATCTATAAACAAAATCTTATTTTCATTAACTAAATTTGAATATATCTCCAACTATATCTAATATTACTTATAATTATCTGTATTAACATAACGATATATCATAAACATATTTTATAAAAATTATCCTAAAAGAGATGAACAAATACAAAATAAACATCTATATATTTAGAATAAAAAAAGGAAAAGAAAGAAAAAAAACACTTACCATTACATTTCATAGCTAATTCAAGGATAACTAAGAATCTAGGAATTTGAAACATGGTAGCTAGATGGAGATAACTAGTAATTGCACACAAAGGAATCAACATAAGGCATAAATTTGAGAAGCATTTTGAAATTCAAAAAATCATTGAAAGTAAAAAGTAGTAAACAAAATTTCATTCAAGATATAAGAAATCACTTACATTATGCCAAATTGATAGATTCTATAACACATTTGAAACAAGACTAAGGGTGGTGATCAGAACTAGATCATGGACCAGAATGATAGCTCAAAATTCAAAGTGTTCATAAGTGTGTTGAACCTGAGCGATCGGATAGATATCATCTTCCTGATTCTGGCACTGTGAACAATTCAAAAAACTAACACCGTATGAAGAAGTTATCGCAGTTTGAAAATTCGAGTAAACTGCAAAAACAGGACTTTGACCAAGTTTGACTTGGAAATTTTGGGAAATTAAAAAATAATATGCCAGGGAACATTCTTGGAATATTCCTCAGAATATTCCCTAAAATATTCAATTCGGTCCAATTTTCATTTGACAACTGGTGCAACGTAGTTCAGTGTTGGGATCACGTGTTTATTTATGGGCCAATTACAAGGTGACACGTGGTCATCCCTGAGGCCATCACGTGTCCCTAGGACTGTGTATCAAAATTTTTATGGAGTCCTTGGGATCGAACCATGGACCTCCTATCAGCTAGCCTGCCCGCCTGCCATCACACCACATGGTAGTTCTTACCAAACATAGGAGAGCGGTCACCGAACATAGTTCTAACCTTCGATAGTTTTAAGGAAGTTCTTAAACGCGTTAACATGTGGGTTGATTGCAATATTCCACTGATAGTTAAGGATATGGTTTTAGAAAAACCACAAGGTTAGGGCCATGTTCCCAACCCCCTCCATCAAACTATTAATGCCACAGTTATAGTTTTTAATGGATCGCACAAAGACCGCCGATGGTTGGGGAGACCGAAATCATGTGACAGGTACCCAACAGTTAAGTTTAATGTTAAACATTAATTCTTGCAGTTTAACTGGTGTGCCAACAAATTTGGTGGAATTTGGCAACTTAACTATAGTTAAGTCCAGTTTCTCCACAATTAGTGGAGTTTTTTAAGGGACACTGGGAAAAAATGAGTTCAGGCTCTATCTTGAGCTAGATTCACCCAATTTTGGGGTGCCAATTGTCAATTTCGACTATCTACAACATTCTAGACTCAATGGAGTAGGTTTCAGAGCCATTAGACAACTTCTAAGCAGGTTTTTGCATCATTGAAGTTCAAGGAGCCACCAAGGCCACCAGGGGGTAACAAGAGTTTGAGCCCTAGCCAGGGGAGCTATAGGCCTTATTTAGAGATCCAATAATCAATTTTGGATATTTCAGATGTTATGAAACTAATGGTGTGGTTTGCAGAGCTTGTTTATAACTTTAGAAAGTAGAGAATATTCAGTAAAGTTCCAGGGGCCATTAGTGCCAGCTTTTTCCAGCAACAGTTCACGGCCTAGCCAAGGAAGCTAGAGGCCTTATGCAACAAACCAATAGTCATTTTTTAATGTGATGATCATTTTGAATCCATTGAGGTAGGTTGCAAAAGCTTTTAAGGAATTTTAGAGGTAGATAAACCATCAGAGAAGTTTTCAGTGACCCTAGTGCAAGGGGCCACCAACAGGTGTTGGAGGCGAAACCGAAGGAGCCAGAGGCCATTTTCAGTAAAAAAGTAGTATATCCTCAGTAATTTTTGCATTATGAATCCAATGAAGGGATTTTCAGATCCATTTGAATAATTCTAGAGCTGAAGAAGGTGAAGGGAAGTTTTGGGCAGCCCATGGAAAACTGTGGAGGAAGGCCTAGTTTGGGGATGCAGTGCTCGTTTTGAGCAAATGATCAGTCGATATTTCGTGCCTGATATGTTCTAGAGATATTAGGTGTGGTTTTAGGGACATAAAAATAATTCTGAAGGAGTTAGTGACATGTAGAATCTCAGTGTATCTCAATGCACCGACAGAAGGAATCAAGTTTAAGTGAGCCTAGATCTGTTTTCAGAGTGATGATAGCCATGACAATGATATAGATGGTATTATAATCCCTTTTTTTTAGTTAAATAACCATTTGATTTAAGTGTGGAACTTGTAAAAGAAACTTTACTATAATCCCAAAGAGCCAAGTCAAGATGACAAAGCTCAAGGAGATGTAGCCCACGATATTCAGGTGAACTCCTAGATTAATTATGCTATTATGTGTGGATGTTTTATTGCTGTATTATGTTTCTATTATACATGTTTAATTTCAGAAAAAAAAATGGACTCAAGACACTTAAACAGTTAAAAATCATACACCACTTTCAAGCATAAATTTTGCAAAATGTTAAGTACAAGATAGATCTGTTATTTGTTTAACTCAATGGGAGGTTCTTGAAAATCATAACAAGGTATCCAACCCATTTTTAGATCGGGTGGTCAACTTGAAATCCTAATGTACCCTCTCTATAATTAATGCTTTCTACAATTTCCAAATGCACATCCATACCCATCCAAGAACCACTATTGAGTAAAACTATACCAATGTAACAAAAATAGATGATGCAATATGGTGCCTCAATTGTATTTGATGTGAGTGGGATGCTAATTTGAGGAGAATATGACGAAAAAACTATTAATTTAATTCATCATCAACTTATTAGTATTAATAAGATGTAAGAGGTTTTTTCTCCACTTGTAATTGCTCTAGTGAATAACTCAATATGCCTTGATTTGATTGTCTAGATGAGAGTTCATGTTGTTTATTTTTCGTCCTTCAATTTTGAATATCTATGTGCTCTTGGACAGATTTACAAAGGAATA
The DNA here is from genome assembly GCA_034641835.2 of Pinus albicaulis. Taxonomy (NCBI): domain Eukaryota; kingdom Viridiplantae; phylum Streptophyta; class Pinopsida; order Pinales; family Pinaceae; genus Pinus; species Pinus albicaulis. The sequence goes on from CM076570.1 coordinate 1,554,527,507, forward strand.
ACTAGAGGGCTACCATGCAACAACAAAAGGTGCTAGCAAAATTTGGAATCTAATATCAGATACCCATCAATTACCATCTATCATTGCTTGCTAATTGCATATTACATGGTAAGTGAATCATTCAAGTCTTACACAAATGCTTCTTATCCCATAACGTTTTCCTAAAAACTACACCATCACCTCGAAATTTCCAAAAAATAGATAACAAATAGAAAATAAAATCAGAGGGCTCTTCGAGAAGGCAGGATAGTATTAGGTACAAAAGGAATACAAATTTATTAAATATGCATAATATGTTTTAACTATTTTGAAGATGGGGTATGAATTATGAAGTGTATAACTATCAATGGGTGGTATAACTCTTTTCTTACAACCTTTTAAGATTTTTTTTGTTATGTATAATTTATTAATTATTAGTTAATTATAGTTTTCTTAGGTTTATTAATGTGGAAGGGCATGATCAATGATCATGCCTCTTCACCAAGGGACACAATAAGGCTATATGTAAAGCCTTGGTGATCCTCACTTGTAATCATCTCATCTTTTATCAATAATAATATATAATTATTCAAGTTTAATAGAGTTTTTACACTCCATTGGTATCGGAGCAGTCGCTCTTTAGGATCTGTGTGATCATCAAGAAATTAAAGAATTATAGAGGAAATTGCAGAATTTTTTTTTAAGCAAGTGCTTGTGGGCAGCGACATTTGTTTTAAAAAAACAAATTACAAATTTTTTTTTCCACCGATTTTTTTCCCTTTTCCCCCTCACATTTCCCTCTACACCTCACGACTCACGGCCCACCCCTCTCCTTCCCCTTATCACTCCACACTAACGGTCTATACTCCCCACCACCCTTCTCCTCTCTACCTCTCCTCAACCCTCGCTACCCATCCCCATCACCCCTCGGCCCTCTCCCCACCCCTCGGCCCTCGGCTCTCTCCCCGTGGCCATTTCCCTCCAGCCACCCATCCCAATGCGCTACCCCCTCTCCACTCCATCGTTCCCATCCTTTCCGCCTATGCTACCCATTCGCCCTACGCTACCTGACCCCTTATGCCTACACCCCATTCCGCCTACGCTACTTGACCCCCTACGCCTACACCTCACTTCTCTCGGCAGTACCTGCTCTCAAGACACTCCCCAGCCACACCCTCACTCCCCCAGCCACCTCTCCTCACCGCCCTCCCCTGACACCCTTCTCTCTCCCTGCTCCGTCTGCTTCTTTCCTCCTCTTAACCGCGCACCGCACACTCGCCTCGTCCTTTCGACAAGCACAATATCCACCAACCCCCGTTGCCTTCTATCTGTTGTCTCCACTGCCACCGCAACAAGCAAAAGCCAATTTAAAAAAAAAAAATTGAACCATCGTGTCCCCTTCAATTGGTGTGGGGACATTCAAAATTAAAAATCGATTTTTTTTATTAAAAAAAACATATATATATATATATATATATATATATATATATATATATATATATTCAATTTTTATATAAATTTTAATTTAAATTAATTTTTATATAAAAATTAATTTAAAAAATAATAATAATAATTATTATTATTATTATTATTATTTAAATAATAATAAAAAATAATAAAATAATAAAATAATAAAAAAAAAGAAAAAGAAAAGAAAACTGGTAGAAAAAATATTCACCACCGCATACGCGTTCAATGACATCATCAATGTTGATGGCCAATTTCCAAAAAAAATTGCTAGATCTTGAGAAACAAATCAATAATAATTCCGATGACTTTGGAAAAAGATTAGTCAATCTCGAAGGTACAGTTACAGGGAACTCCAATAATATCAAAAAGGTTCAAGATATGACAAATCAAATAGAAAGACAAATGTGGCTAAATCATAACGAGGCCACAGAAAATCTTAGCGAAGCAATGAAAAATATGATAGAACTCTTCGATAAGACAAATGATAAGATAGATAAGGTAAGTCAAACACAACAACCCATATCCCCTAATATGGAACAAAATCAACAGAATGATTCCGCGGATTCAGTGAACTCAGAAGAGCATCATGAAAAAACTGATTCCCCACATCATCACAAAGATAGTAATAAAGATTCTCAAAATAAGAAGCTATGGAATGCATTTGCTAATCAATACCCATTTCTCGTCCCACTGTTAGCATATCATCGAAGAGAAAAAATCGAGCTACCTAAGTTTGATGGTAATGAAAAAAATAGCGTTGCATGGCTTAATACAGCCGAAGAATATTTTGAGATTTATGACATTGATAGTGATGACGAAAAAATTAAGCACGCTTCCATGAAAATGGAAGGAGAAGCATATAATTGGTATATGTGGTGGAAAAATACGACACTTGCTATCAGTTGGAAGGAATTTAAGGATGCATTTTTTAAAAGATTTCAAGGTATAAAAGAAGAAAAGTTTTTTTCAACATTCATCAAATTACGCCGAAAAGGAGATGTGGATGAGTACACTCGAGAATGTGAGACCTTAGCGACACGAGTGCCTGGATTGTCAAAATCTCTTTTAATCCAGTCTTTCATCTCAGGACTGAAAATCCATATACAAGAAGAGGTCAAACTTCACGACATTACATCAGTAGAAGTAGCAAGGCAAAAAGCAAAAACTGCTGAAAAGAAATTTGAAAGGTTATCATGGTCAAAATCAGAAAGAGTATATTCGAGACAAAGATTTCCTCAATATAAAAATGTAGATAACACAAAATATGTCCCACCCACATCCTCATGAAGAAGAAAAATCTAACGTGGAAATACAAAGGATGAGAGAGGGCAAGTGAAAACGTTGCGGTGAAAAGTGGGACCCTAAGCAAAGGTGTGCAAAAAGAAATGAGACAAAGAATCTGTATAACTGTGAAGCAACTAATGACTCTAACAATGATGAATCAGATGCAGCCACCCCAGAGTTCCCTCCAGAACCAGATGATGGAAGCATTACACAAATGTCCTTATCATCTATGACAAGTATATCACAACCTCACACACTAAAACTAAAAGGACATATTAAGAAGAACAACGTAATCGTTCTCCTTGACACCGGCAATACCCAAAAAAATTTAGATTCGTCCATGGCCAAAAGACTCAACATATTTACATTTCCCATGCCCAATATGAAGGTAATGGTGGCCAATGGTAAGAAAATTGAGAAGGTAGGGAAATGCCATAAGGTCAAGTTGCAGATTCAAAATTTTAATTTAGAATCTCCATTCTACACCGTGCCATTACAAGGAGTAGATGTGGTCTTAGGAATTCAATGGCTACAAACCTTAGGTACTTATTCTGCCAACCATCAGAAGCAATTTATAAGCTTTAAGTGGGAAGGGAAGAACCATAGGTTGTATGGATTCCAAGCCCCAAAAAATCAAATCGTATCGTCATCTTAGATGACGACGATGATTCGAAAAGGAGCGCCAGCCTCTATAGTACAATGTCATTAGTTAGAAATGTTATCTACAAAAAGGAACCACAAAGAGTCACTAGATGTACAAGGACTAGTTCAGGAACACAAACTAGTATTCCAAGACCTGCCAATGAAAATGCCTCCTAATCGGGAAATCAAACATAAAATAGAAGTCAAGGCAGAATCAAACCTTGTCAACATTAGATCTTATTGCTATCCACATCACCAAAAGATTGAACTCGAGAAGATGCTCAACGATCTTTTAAAAATGTGGAAAGAAAGAGCCCGCCTCTCGAGAAACCCAGGCGTTCATCAACGATGTCCATCATTACGTATTATTTGAGGACAAAGCATCTTTAAGAGAGGGGAAATGTTATGTATAATTTATTAATTATTATTTAATTATAGTTGTCTTAGGTTTATTAATGCGGAAGGGCATGATCAACGATCATGCCTCTTCGCCAAGGGACACCATAAGGCTGTATTTAAAGCCTTGGTGGTCCTCACTTGTAATCATCTCATCTTTTATCAATAATAATATATACTTATTCAAGTTTACCAGAGTTTTTATACTCCATTTTTCCTTTGGATTGATGCTTTTCCAATATTAGGCTCATTGTTACATGTAATGTAATTTTTTATCAGTGGCAAGTCACATAAAATGTATTCTCGAGTTTGTCTAGCGCTGGAAGATTTGAGTTGTGTAGGAAAATGTTGATGCAGTTCTAGATATTTTGTTAGCATATTTTGCTCCAGTCAATGAAACATATCAATATGGAAATAAATCTCTTCATTGGGCTAAATTTTTCGGTTGTGGAAAAATGTTGTAACATATGGATAAAATATAGGACCAACTCTTGTTCACACATTTTCATTTCTTGGAAACCTTGAAGCACTCCTATTAGTAATAAAGAAGCATGGGGAAGTATAATCATGCTCACAAGAATAAGAGAGACCCTCGACATTATGCTGTGAAGAATATCCATCTTACATATGCTGCTCTCATGCTCAGACATGGAGCAAATAGAAATATAAAATATTTGAGAAATCAAAAGCCTATTCAGCTTGCACATTGATTTGAGATGAGTGTGTTGTTGAGTCTATATGATAAATACTTCCTTGATGAAGCATTCGATCATATTATAACTTCTCAAAGTTACTTTTTGTCTTCCATTAAGCAATATTTAAGAGGGTTGAAGTATTCACATTCCTATAAATCATGTGGAATTTATTCAATGCTTCTAGGTAGTTTGTCCACTTCCAAACAAGTATCTTCTTTGTTGCCTATTTCTCATCCTAGAAATCCTCCAATGGCTAAATCTTTGTCACAAATTGTTTCAAGGACTCCATAGAAGTTCCAGGTAGAGTCTTCCCCACAATTCCCTCATTTCAGTGGATAATAATCTAAGCATGCCACGAAGTGGACTTCGGAAATGGTCCAAAAAAAATCCCGCAAACATATAAATAGTTCAAATTCACTTTCGAATGTGAAGGAGATACCTGTTACTAATATAGTTATGCTTCCTCCATATAAATATGTTATTTTATGTTTTTATGGGACTAACAAGAAATGTGAGAGGAGAACTAGTTGTCAATTTTCTAAATCAGAAGAAGAACTTTGGAAGGGTCAGCAAGTATTGGCTCTTTTTGGTTAGAGAGTAGAAACATTTAATAGAATTGCAATAAGTTATAACATTTATGATAGGGTAAATAATTATAAAATCAAGGTGTGCATGCATTATGAGAAAAATGGAACCTGCCCAAATGGGTTGAAGTGAAAAATTTACCATGGACACAATGAGCTTAGGCCTTTATCAGCTTCATGAATTCTTCCATTAGGTGCAAGTGTTGGAACTCGACATTCAAGTGCATCTTCACTAGGATCATATTCCATTGAGCAATTTGATGATTTGAATTCTCTAAATGCCTTTGTTGGATGTTTTCCACTTTATGTCAATGGTAAGGGGTTTCAGGAGTTTATGGAAGGATAATTTGGGAAAGTTATTGATTCTACTATGTTTTTTGGGAATGAAGAAGATGAAGGGTTTTGGTTTTGTTGTATTTGAAAAGCAAAAAGATACAAATGAAGTCGTGTTGAGGCACTACATTCTATTCCACGGAAAAAGCATTCCATTCCATGAAAAAAGAGTGGAACTTAAGAAGGTAATTACTCATACTCCATTGGCTACGGGAGATGAGATGGGAAGGAATAATTCTTTGTCTTTGGGGTTATCATCACTAGCTAATACTCAACCTTCACGGCCTTCTCCATTTTCCGTTTTTAGATGCTTGATGGTGGATTACATTCACCAAGTTCTGATTTAGTAGGTTACCATTAGAATTTGACATAGCCATATTCATCTGTTGAGCTCCCCTAGTCATCAACCCATTTGGAGAGGTTGCATATTTCTCATAATTCATGCACAAATCGATTTTATAATTCTTTACCCCATCAAAAAGGTTGGAATTTATTGCACTACCATGAATTTTTTCTACTTTCAGAGCTTCTTTCAAGAGCTCTGTCAAACTCTCTTTCTCAACATCCACATCTGTGTTTTCTGTGTCAAGCTCATTTTCTCTAATTCCTACCACATGCTCGAATACACTAATTTCATCATCCAACCTATGCATGAGATAAATTTATTCATTTCAGAAAGGAATGTATAGAGGAATGTGATATCAAAGTATAATTTACTACAAAAATCTTATGAATTTTTAAAATGAAAAATATATATAAAGAAACAACGTTAATGTAAAATATAATGGTGAATCTTCCACAAAAAATTTGCTAATTAGTACATGGATAAGTTTGTGAGTGTGAGGAACTCACTTTACTATATAAAAAAAAAAATATTAAGAATTTTCAAAATGACAAATATATATAGAGAAACAACATTAATGTAAAATACAATGGTGACTCTTCCACTGAAATTTTGCTAATTAGTACATGGAATAGTTTGTGAGTGTGAAGAATTGATTTGAGGTAAAGTGAGGACGACAAGACTAGTTGAGAAGAAAAAAAACAAGGAAAATTCTTTAGTATAATGGATTCATTGAAAAATTGGAGAACTTCAAGGTATGTAGAGGAAAACTAATGGAGTTTTTCTATTGACTCACCAAAACATTTCCTGCACTTCAGCATAATGGGTTGATTGAGAATATCAAGGGTTTTAAAAGACATGCAGATACTAAAACAACCATCAATGAGTTTTTATTTTTCAACCCCTGTGTATGAGTGAACTCATCGAAAATGATTCAACATTCCTAAGAAACTTGCGTAGACCTCTCAAGCCACCATGAGAATGTGAATAGCTAAAAAGCTTGGATTTATGTTGAAGCAATGAACTCAGAATCAAAATCAAATAACAATTACCGCCATGGAGACAATTCAATAAAAAGTTTAAATTTATTCACCTTCCCATTGTATCATATGTTCCAGCTAGATTGCTGCAAACAGCAAGCTGATCAGGATGATAGGGACCACAGATCTCTTCCAAAAATCAACCTTAATTCTTCAAAAAAATCTGTAGCTTCATTTATGGCATTCAAAATAAAATCAAAATAGAATTACCATCATGTATACAATTCAATAAAAAGTTTAATTTTTTCACTTACCCAATGCACCATATGTTCCATCCAGATTACTACAGACTGTAAGCTTATCAGGATGATAGGGAACACAAATCTCTTCCAAAATCAACCTTGATTCTTCAAAAAATCTGCAGCTTCATTTATGGCATAGAACTACACACACGTTAGTCAAATTTGGTTCAAAACAATGCCAAAGAAGACAAATCTCATCTCCCCACTGGTCCTCAATTTTGAAATGGAATTCCTTAACAAATCTCGTTCCTTAGCATGCTTCCCCAAGGCAGATTATACAACACCCATATGTGCTTCAATTCTTGCTAGCACACTATATTCACTAGGATCAGCATGCAAGGCTTCCAACACCTTATGAAGAAGACCCAAAGTAGGTACAGGCTCATTCATGGCCTCATAGATCACAACTCTCTCAGTCAAACTTCTTACAATATTAGGTAGGGGGCTTCTCGAGCTAGGCTTCTCATAAATTTTTAGAACACTCACAAAATTCTCTAGCCTCCCTCAATTTCCCAGTCTTACTATATACATCTATAAGGCGAACATAAACTACAAAAACACTAGGATGGTTCTCTCCCTTCATATATTTGATCACAACGAGAGCCACCTCCTATAGGGATTTATTCTCTGAATTAACATATAATCATAGTATGCTCATTGGCTGACTTCTTGCTTAGATCTCTCTTTTTCACCCAGAGAAAGGAGGAGTTAAAGCACAAATTAGAGTGTGTGCCTGTTAAATGTGTAAAGCAAGAATTAGAGTGCACACCTTTTAAATGTGTTAAGATGAGTAATCCAAAAGCTTCATCATTCTTTCTCATTGCCATATATGTGTCCCCAATGTTGGAATCCAAAGATACCACTTCAACATCCAAGCCATGAGACATAAATACCATGCTTTCCAACACTAAATTCTCAAGGGATTCCTCATAATCCCTTTTCCCTTCATAGATAAGTTCCATTATCCTCTTTTCAGCAGACTCTTCTACATAAGCTAGACCACCATGCACCTTCTGTATCTCCAGAGCACGTTGGAAGAACTTATCAGCCTCCAGAAATTGCATTGTCTACACATGGTACTCTACCACATAGCTGCAAGTTTTTTCATCCCTCGGATCCATGTCTCCCAACACCTCTTTCTGAATCTCCATCCCCTTGTGATAACAATTCAGTGAATCCCCAATCCTTCCCAACATGGCATAGGTGTCTCCTAGTTGCATATTGCATGTGAATGATGCAAGAGAATATTCAAGCTTATCATCCATCACAGGGACTCTAATGGAGCATCTAAATATAGGAAAGGCCTCCTGAAACTGTCCTAAACTACAATGATTTGCTGCAAGTATATGAAACTCATCATGAACTCATTAGTGGATGGGAAAAAAAACGAACGAAGCTATAAATATGGAAAATCTCTCTGCATAAACAAAGGAACTAACAATAAGTTTCGATATTAAAAAAAAAAATCCCCATCTATATATATAAACAAAGAACTAACAAGGTTAAATATTAAACAAAAATTATTTGATAACATGAGTGGGATTACTGTAAATTGATTCTAAACAACAAAATTATTAAAAATTTTAATTAACTCCCACATGCAGAGTTAGACAATCATTTAAGTAAGCATTGACTTAGTCGAGTGATGTCATAGATGAATTTCATAAGTGAGTTAGAGAGTCAGTTAAGTGAGTGATGGTCAAGTTGAGTTATGTAAGTGTGTGCATGTCAAGTTAGGTTAAATACCTTCACGGGTTCATTATATTCAGATTGAGTGAGATTGATGTTCCTATGATTAATAGAAGAGCCACATCTCATGCATTTCGTGTGTGAAATACTTGTGTTATTCTATGTGGCTATCCTTTTCCTTTCCAACAAATTGGTATCAGAGTTAAGGAAGGATCACAAGATCCATGGGTGAGCAAAGCCAATGAAGAAGGCCAAGAGCAGAAGGCTGGCAATTTTTTTAAAAATTTTACAAAGTTGCTTAATGGATAAGGAAGCGCACAGGTCCGCATGTTTTTAGTGCAGAAAATGTGCATGTACGGACCTTCTTGTTTGAAAAACTGCATAAATTTCATACAACTTACAATTTTTCAAAAATCCAGTTCATTTTGCAGTTTTTATTTAACGCGGCTACGCAATCGAGGTAAGCCTTTTTAACAAAGCCAACAGCGTGTTAAAAAAAAAATCAAAGAAAATTTAAAAGTGATAACTGAGAGTTTATTTTGAAAGGTTTCATCTTTTTTTTATAAGGTCACGTGGGTGGTTCGTTTTACAAAATCATGCCAACCTTTTTCAAAAGGGATTTGATATACGTATGTTTTTTTTTTTTTAACCTTTAAAAGTGTTTTGGAATTGCAAAAATGGGGTTTATATAATTTTTTTAATTTTAAAAAAGTTATTTTTATAATACTTATTTAAAAAAAAAAAATCTCTTTTAAAATACAATTTTTTAAGAGAGGTTATGATAAGAATATTTTTTTTATATATATAATTTTTTTTAATAAAAAAAATTATTATATTAAAAAAATAATAATAATTAGGGTTTATTGACAGGGTTTTTTAAAGCAGCTTTGCAAAGTTTCTAAAAGGCAAAAGAGAAATTTAGGGTTTTATCAGAGAAGTGATTTTTTTTTTGGAGAAAAGATAGCAACATCAAGTTTTTAGCCACAACTTCCTTCTTTCACTCGGAAATATTAAGATGTGTGGGCTATTAAAATGGAGACCATGTTAAAAGTGTATGATGATTGGGATCATGTCAAGTTTAGGTTTGCAGAACCATAGGATGATGCAAAAGAACGAGCCCTCAGTAATGTAGAGAAGGAACAATGGAAGAAAGACAAGAGGAAGAATGCACAAGCGTTGCTTCTTATCCAGAAGGAAGTGGACCGAGTAGTGTTCCAGAAGATAATGATCACATCTTCAGCAAAGGAAGCATGGGAAACTTTGGCAACAAGAGATCAAGGTATGAAAAAAGTCAATATTGTTAAATTGCATAATACTAGGAGAGATTTTGAAACTCTGCAGATGAAGGAGACAGAGGACATCGGTTCTTTCATGAATTGGATCATGTTTGTAGTAAATCAGTTTAAAAATTATAGTGAAGACATTAAAAATCAAACAGTGATTGAGAAGGTCCTTAGATATTTGTATACCAAGTTAAATGTTATGGTAGAAGCCATTGAAGAAGCCAAGGTTTTGAAAAAACTGACAGTTGATGAGTTGATGGGGTCACTTCTATCGCATGAGGCAAGGATAGACAAAAATAAGGATTCTACTTAGGGGAATTTTGAGGTCTAAAATGGGCCTCCTAAGGAAATAATAAAATAATAGCTAAACCAATAAAATAATATTTATGAATTTGCAATTCAATTTTGGCACCAAAATCCTTGTAAAAATAATAAAAAAATTGATTTTCAAGAAAAAGTCATTATCATTGCACAAATAATGCATTTGTCCTGTGTACTTAAATAAATTAAAATAAAATATAAATATAAATTCATAAATTATTAATTATAGAATATACTATTAATTAAAATTTATATTATTTAAATTATATATAACATGTAATTAATATACTATATAAAAATAATATAATAAAATATATTGTTTTATGTATGAATTTTATATTACATATTGAATTGATTTGATTTATAAATAAATATTTGAAAGTATACAAATATAATATTTATTGAAAAACGTGTAAATACATGAAGATTGTGTAGAGATATGCATTGTTTCTTTCAAAAAATATGAAATGAAAATAATAATATTTTATTCAAAAAGTGTGAAATGACATTTATTATAAGTACTTTACTTTATGACTTTAAAAGTACTTATAGCACTACAATGGTTAACCATGATTTTTTATCCACCATTGAGAATGTGACAAGTAAATACCTTTAACTCAAGCAATGCCACCTCAACCATTAGGGATGATGTCATCCCCTAAAATGTGATTGGTTCTCATAAAATGAATTTTGATTGTACATTTTCTTTAAGAGGGCCATTTTAGACCTCAAAATTCCCCTAATGTTTAGAAACTACCTTCAAAAGTCAATTTTATATTTCAAGAGATCGAGGGAGAGGTCGACCGAGAGGCAGAGGACGAGGTGGAAACTATGGTGGTCACAGATATGACTGAGAAGAGCATGAATATCAAAGTGGTAGCAGTATCAGCATAAGCGTAAAAAATAATCAAAGGTTTGACAAATCAAAGTTGAAATGTTATTATTGTAATAAATTTGGTCACTGTGCTCATGATTGCAGGAAGAAGATAGTTGATTAAGGAATTTAGAGAGCTAATGTTAGTATAGAGAATACTAACTCCATGTTCCTATCATGCAATACCATGCATGAACCGTCTGATAAGGTGTGGCTATTAGACAATGGTTGCAGTAACCACATGACATGAAACAAGAACTTGGTTGTAAATTTGGATCAATCTGTGAAGACAAAGGTAAAGCTGGGGACTGGCAAGACTTTTGATGTAGATGGAAAAGGAGTGGTCAACATTGTGACCAATCAGGGGGAGCCAAAGACAATATCAAAGGTATATTATGTCCCTGAACTCAAACATAATCTAATAAGTGTTGGTCAATTGACACAGAAAGGATATAGAGTTATATTTCAGGGGAAAGAGTGTGTTGTTTATGACAGACCCCCAAGCAAGCAGTTGATTGAAAAGGTGCAGATGACAAGGAACGAACTCTTTCCTCTAATTATGAACTACCATGATCAAGTTAGTTATTTTACAGTTGCATGTTCTAATGATTACTTGTTATGGAATTTTCGGTTTGGACACTTGCATTTTTCCAGTTTAATATTGTTGCAGCAGAAACAGATGGTTAGAGGATTACCTCCCATCAAATAACCTACTAACACTTGTACGTGTTGCACCTTCGGAAAGCAACACCGTGAAGTTTTTCTGAATGGAGTGTCATACAGAGCAAATAAACCACTTGATTTTGTGCATACAGACTTGTGTGGACCTATGAGGACACGGTCAATTGTTGGAATTTGTTACTTCCTCACTTTTATTGATGACTATAGCAGAAAGACTTGTGTTTACTTCTTGAAGCACAAAGGCTGAAACTTTTGCAAAGTTCAAAGCCTCATTAGATAACCAAAGTGATCGGTAGATCAAGGTATTGAGATGAGATCATGCTAGAGAATATGATTCGAAAGAGTTCCATGAATACTTCAAACAACATGGAATCATAAGACAGTTGACAACCAAATACACACCGCAGCAGATTGGTGTAGCAGAGACAAGGATCACGTTGAAAGCAAGAAACTTATCTAATGAGTATTGGGCATAAGTATTTTCATGTGTTGTTCATGCGATAGACAGATCTCCTACAAGGAGTGTGAGGAAAAGACTACTAGAAGAAGCATGGTCAGGTATGCCATGCAATGTATCTCATTTCAAAGTTTTTTGATGTGTAGCCTATGCACATGTGCCTAAGTAGATAAGAGGAAAATTAGATGAACAAAGTGAAAAATTCATATTTACTGGTTATAGTGAGCAGTCAAAATTTGTAATATCCCAAAATAGGGAAAATAAGCAACAACGATAATATCTTAAGATATTCCAAAAATGGACTGCTCAGCAATGCATTCACAAAAAAATGCATTTCCAGAAATTTAAGCCATAAAAATGAAAATCATCACTTGGATCCATTAAATATATCGATCTAGCATCTAATTCCAAGAGGATATTAGGAAGAAATGAAACTATGTGAGGTAAACAGACCTCCCACACTAGTGTAGCTGAAAATGACTAAAAACCCCAGACACTGCTACTCAGAATTCATGCACAAAAGAGGCAGCGCAGTCTTAAGAGGGTTTTAACTTAGAAATTAAGGAAATAGATATATCTACTCATGTATTAGATAATCAAGATTAAAAAATGAGAGCTAGTCTCCTTATTACAATTACAAGATAACCGGGGAAGGTTTTCTTGTCATACACTCAGCATACAAATGTGATCTTCAGAAAATTACTGAATAATCACTGCAACACTGAAGAATAAGAGTGTAGAAGGCTGAAAGATTCTTGATCTTATGTAGATCCCTCAAGGGCTTCCTCCCATGAAAGGATGAACCTCTCAATCACAAGAAAACACTACAACGGGGCCACTAAACCATCCATGGAAGCCGCCTTCAAAAATAATGCATTCCCTAGCTAGAACAGCCCTGGGAATGTTGGGGAAATGAGTGGTCTACTACCATGGATCTGAAATGAGCTCTAAACCTCTCCAAACAAATCTCTCAAGTCAAGGAAAACTTCCTCCAATGAGAAACTAGCTCAGAAAAGCGGGATTCCAATCTCTTCCACTGCTGCACCCATCAACACTACACAATAACCTGCAGAAACTGTGCTGATGAAGTAGGCTGAAACTTGGCCTGAAAACCTGATGTGGAAAATGAATGCAAACTATTCCAAGAGGCTCTTCAAGGAAATAGGCAGGATTCCCACTCGGGAACATCGGGTGCTAAACAGCACAACAACCCTGCTAAACAACAAGAGGAAGCAAAAAGTCTAAGTAGAAAAAATAATAATCTAAAACATGAGGAATGATGCTCCCATATTCTTCCTTAAAAAAAATATGAGTTTTCTTGCCCTTGGCCCCGCTCAATAAGGTCATCACCATCTGAAGATTCATCTCCCTCCAAAACTGTGTTATTCCTTCTTTGATTCCTCCTCCTCCACAACTGCATTGTTGACTTTGTCAAAGTGGACTAAACCAACTTGATATTATCCATGTTCACACATGGAGGTGTTTTATTAAGCTGTAAAGAGTATCCCCTTTCACACTTGGAGTGTTTTTATTCCTCCTCAGGAGACTTATGGGCTTTTCTACCCATTTATTCACCAGTTAGACATGCTGCTAAATCTAATGTTCCATTTAGCTTTGAGGCTAAAATTTGGGAACATTATAGTCCTCCCCTCCAAAATCTTTACTTGTCCTAAAGAAAATGTATAGGGAGAGAAAAATTTCTCTCCACCTCCTCTTGTGGCCTCCCATCAATATCCTCCACCACTGCATCAAGATAATCTGCAATAAAACTGTCATCCAATGTTTCCTCCCAAGTGTGCAAAACCAAAAGGATCTACATCAATCAAAGGTGGAAAGTGTGAATGGAAACCTGCTTGTTGTCCCATGGCCTCCTCAAAGTAGGAGTGATGAAAAACATGGTGAATTAATGACTCCCTCACCCTTGCTATCATCCAAATGAAATGAGCCATCCTAGGTAGCTCATCAAAAGAATCATCAATCTCGGTTTTATACAATGTGTTGGGGTTGCATGGAGAGATTGGATTCTGCCATCCAATTGGTTTCTCTCTCCATTTATGGTAAGCATGGGGCTGAAATAACATGGCCTTCAAGAATGGCCCAAGCTCCCCCATCAAATAATTCAGCCATGAAGTGCCTCCTCAAGTTCTTCAAGTGGTTCCTCCCACAAGAAGGGAAAAAGTGTGATGTGGAAATCATGGTTTGCCCATGGCTTCTCCTGAAATGTACATCATGTAAAGTGGGGATAATCATGATCCTGATGGGCATCTCCCATACATTCAACACTCTCCAAACAATTCTTCCCATGAACTTAAAAATGTTAGCAATAAATGGAAGAAAAATGCAATAAAAACAAGCTGCCATATGACAACCAGAGAATGGTTCGTAGTTCCACCAATGGAACCAGTGCAGTGCATCCTTGGCCTGCATCAAAACATAAATTAACAAGTGCTTACCCAGCCACTTGTTTTCTGCCACAATGATCTTATAAGATGGAAACATGAATATACAATGTGGTGTCAATGGTGCACACCAAGAATCATGTGGCTTCCCTCACAAACCACCAATAAGGTAGCCAAAACCAATGCTACAAGTAGCTGCAAGTACATCATCATACAATATGCATGAAGAGATAATTCTTCATGATACATCATGCTACTCAAACAAGGAAAAGAAGTACAATACAAAATTTGAATTTATACCTCCTCCATCATGTACTTGAGATCTTGAGCTGAAATGGCTCAACTGGAATCTTTCCCTCACCTCCAATGAGTAGGGAAGTGGTTGTGACCTCCTATCTATCACCATCCAGGCTATGCATCTCTTCATATGCTGAAATATTTCATGCTAGATGCCCTCCCAAGTGAACTCCTCTTCCAAAGAAAGGTATGGATCATAATGCATTGAAAGGAAGTCCTCATGTGCTACAAGTAGCAACTTCTCCTTGAGACTAGAGGCTCTAGTCAAGAAGACTCTGCCATGTGAATAGATGACCATATCATCCACCATATACTCATCATATCTATCCGGGTCATCGAGAAACATGCATGCACCAAGATCTTTGGAGTACTCTACTAAGAGCTCAGATCTCCAATAAGGATCAATCCTCCTAAGAGACAGCGCTGGTGATCTGGCATGTGTAGCTCTCATCATGTTATTGCCTGCTACCTTGACATCCCCTATGCCAAATTTTTCCTCCAAACCTTTCACCCCTCCAAAATCAAAGAGTGGTGAATCCAAAGACAATATGTCTTTCATCAATTCTAGATCCGGTGGCCTCCTAGGTGGAATGCCTCCATGTAGTGAGACATCAATGTCAAGAGTAGATTGTACATATGGTTGGGAAATCTTGCCCTTCCTTTCACAATGAAAATCAGTTTGCCTCTTCCTTTCATTAGCTCCCTAAAAGAGAGAAGGGTGTGTGCCTCTCATCAAGTGATGCTACTCTTCCTTCCTACCTCCTCCTTCTAGCTGCAATGCTTTACAATCATGCTGCTCACTAATTGTGCTTGGACCTTCATGTATGAGATCATGGGGAACTTCTTGCAAGGATACAAGAATCCCTCCTATTGGAGCATGTGATCCTCCTCCCTCTGCATGAGGTACTGGATGTGCTCTAGATGTGACAGTGTTGTTGCCCTCATCTTCATCAATGTGTATAGGCAACATCTAAACAATTGGATCCCCTTGTGAAAAAGTGATCCCCATGCCCTCTTGTTGAGGAATATGAACTAGAGGTTTTGCCTCCAGCAGTGTGTAATGCAAGATGTTAGCTTCTCCCATGGTTTTCTGAAGTGGAGTCTCCTCCATCACATGCAAGGTTTTTTTTCTCTCAATTTGTTCTTGCTCATCTGTCTTAGGAATTTTTCCATCAAACCTTCCCACCAATGTTTCAATCAATCTTGCATAAGAGGAAGTGTTTGCATTTTTCAAAGAAAAAGATTCAAAAATCCACCATGCATGGGCCTTACCTTTGAAATGCAGTGTTGCAACTCTGATGGCTTCATCCTCAGAAATATGGTGCTGCTGAAAATAGGAGTCTAGCTCCCTCACCCAAGCTCTAGCTAAACATGTAGGTGATCCTGCAAAAGTAGATAGAAGAAATCTATCTACATCTTGCTGCTTGCTCTCCTCCACCCGAATCTTGAAAAACTCTTGGAAATTGGTATGATCTCTAAACCTCTCAGTTTGAGATTCATACTCTTGCAACAAGTCACTAAGATTTTTCCTCTTAGGTATTTTCCCTCCTCTCATCCATCTCAAGATAGATCTGGGCACTTAATTACGTTGTGCATCATGGTTTGTAGCTACATGCTCACACTCACCATGTGCAAATCTAGATTCAGCTATAGATCCAAAATATTTTGGAGATCCCATCTCCATTCTCATTTTCTTCAGCTCTCCTTGAAAGCTCTACATAGATTTTGGAAGAAGCTTTGTAAGCTTGTCTTCCTTCCTCCCTTCACATAATGGAGCCTTCGCCTTTCTGCCCATCTCTCCTAAATGTATAATGGCCTGAGATCCATAGGCTGAGCCAAGATTGAAGCTTTGATACCATTGTAATATCCCAAAATAGGGAAAATAAGCAGCAACATGAATATCTTAATATATTCCAAAAATGGAATGCTCGGCAATGCATTCAGAGAAAAATGCATTTCCAGAAATGTAAGCCATCAAAATGAAAACCATCACTTGGATCCACTAAATATATCCATATAGAATCTAATTCCAAGATGATATCAGGAAGAAATGAAACTAGGTCAGGTAAACAGACCTCCCACACTAGTGTAGCTGAAAATGACTAAAAACCCCAGACACTGCTACTCAGAATTCATGCACAAAAGAGACAGCGCAGTATTAATAGGGTTTTAACTCAAAAATTAAGGAAAAAAATATATCTTCTCATGTATTAGATAATCAAGCTTAAAAACTGAGATCTGGTCTCCTTATTACAATTACAAGATAACTCGGGAAGGGTTTCTTGTCATACGCTCTGCATACAAATGTGATCTTTAGAAAATTACTGAATAATCACTGTAACAATGAAGAATAAGAGTGTATAAGTTTGAAATATTCCTTATTTTTTGTAGATCCCTCAAGGGCTTCCTCCCATGAAAGGATGAACCTCTCAATCACAAGAAAACACTGCAACAGAGCCACTAGACCATCCACGGAAGCTGCCTTAAAAAATAACGCATTCCCTAGCTGGAACATCATTGGGAATATTTGGGAAATGAGTGGTCTACTACCACAGATCTAAAATTAGCTCTAAAACTCTCCAAACATATCTCTCAAGTGAAGGAAAACTTCCTCCAATGAGAAACTAGCTCAGAAAAGCGGGATTCCAATCCCTTCCACTGCTGCACCCAAAAACACTGCACAATAACCTGAAAAAACTGTGCTGATGAATTAGGTTGAAGCTTGGTCTGAAAACCTGATGTGGAAAATGAATGCAAACTCTTCCAAGAGGCTCCTCAAGGAAATAGGTAGGATTCCCACTCGGGAACACCTGGTGCTAAACAACACAACAACCCTACTAAACAACAAGAGGAAGCAAAAAGTATGAGCAGACAAAATAATAATCTAAAACATGAGGAATGATGCTGCCATCCTCTTCCTTAAATAAAAAATGAGTTTGCTTGCCCTTGGCCCCACTCAATTATGTCATCTCCATCTGAAGATTCATCTCCCTCCAAAACTGTGTTATTCCTTCTTTGATTCCTCCTCCTCCACAACTGCGTTGTTGACTTAGTCAAAGTGGACTGAACCAACTTGATATTATCCCTGTTCACACATGGAGGTGTTTTATTAAGCTGTAAACTGTGTCCCCTTTCAAACTTGGAGTTTTTTTATTCCTCCTCAGGAGACTTATGGGATTTTCTACCCATTTATTCACTAGTTAGAGATGCTGCTAACTCTAATGTTCCACTTAGCTTTGAGGCTAAAATTTGGGAACACTACAAAAGCAGAGAAATTGTATATTCCTGTCATCAAAGAGACAATAATTAGCATAGATGTTGTGTTCAAAGAATAAGATTCATGGAATGGGACTGTAAACAAACCAACCGATCCACAAGAACCATTTATGGAAGAGGAAGATGTAGCAGAAAAGGAGCAGCAAGAATTAAAAGAGAAGACACCAAACAGAGTTACACCAACAAGGACTCCAAGATTTTCAAAGCAGCATGGATCTTCAAGTAGATCAATAGACCAAAATTCTCCAAGAAGCCAATCAGGTGATGAATCAAGCAATGGTAAGAAAAATATGAGAAGTTTAAAAGTTATTTATGATGATTTGGATGTTACTTCAAATTTTTCATTGTTGGCATTACAACCTTCTTCGTTTGAAGAAGTAATCATAGTTGAAAATTGGGTGCAAGCCATGCATGAAGAGATAGATTCTATTGAAAAGAATGATATATGGGATTTGGTTAATTTACCAAACGATAAAAACCTCATTGGTGTGAAGTGGGTGTACAAAATAAATTTGAATGAGAAAGATGAAATTAAGAGATTTAAAGCAAGACTTGTAGCAAAAATATTCTCGCAGCAACTGGGAATAGACTTTGGAGAAACAGTTTCTCTGGTAGCTAGATTGGATAATGTAGGAGTTTTTCTAGCGACAACAACTCAGAATAAGTGGAAAGTATATCAGATGGATGTGAAATCAACCTTCTTGAATGGAATTCTAGAAGAAGAAATTTATGTGCAGTAGCCTCCACGATATGAAGTTGAAGGTAAAGAAGATAAAGTTTATAAGTTGAAGAAAGTGCTCTATGGACTGAAGCAAGCACCTAGAGCATGGTATAGAAGAATCGACAGTTACATGATTAAGAATGGATTTTTCAGAAGCAGCATTGAGCCTACCTTATACACAAAGGTAAATGAGCATGGACATATTTTGATTGTTTTCTTATATGTTGATGATATGATTTTTATAGGTGATCTTGAGTTACATGAATTTAAAGCATCCATGATGAAAGAGTTTGAGATGACACATCTTGGTCTCATGAAATATTTTCTTGGCATTGAAGTTGAGCAATCTGGAAAATGAATTTTTATTTGCTAAAATAAACATGCAAGGGATTCGCTGAAAATATTTAGGATGGATAATTGCAAAGTTGCAATGAGTACAAAGTTAAGTAAGGATGACGAAGGATCAAATGTCAATCCAACTCTATTCAAAATATTGGTTGGAATCCTCATGTATCTCACAGCTACAAGACCATATATTATGCAGGGAGTGAGTTTGATTTGCAGATTTATGGAGACTCCAAAGACACACATTGGAGTGTTGAAAAAAAATTTCTAAGATACATAGCAGGAACGAGAGATTGTGGCATAATCATTAGGGGATTTTTGAGGTCTAAAATGGGTCTCCTAAGAAAAATGTAAAGAAAAAATAAACTTTATAAGAACCAATAGGATTCAAGAAGTTGATGTCAACCATGGGGGATTATTCACCATTTTTAAGTAAAAGGGTAAAAAGATTAAAAAATTAAAAAATAATAAAACTACTTTTTCAACTCGTATTTTCAACTTATCTCCCAATATTTTTACTCAAATTTCTAGTGGGAGTACTTTTTGGATGCAAATTTAATTCCTTATCCAAAGAGTACCCATGTTGCATAGTTTTGATGGAGCTTGCTACACGAAAAATGAGAAATACATGAAAAAACGTGATTGCAATCATGTTTTTCATGCATTTCTCATCTTTCGTGTAGCAGGATCCATCAAAAGTATGTAACATGGGTACTCCTTGGATGAGGAATTAAATTTTACATCCAACAAGTACTCCCGCTCGAAATTTGAGTAAAAAATTTAGGAGATATGTTGAAAATACAATTTTAAAAAGTATTTTTTTTCTTTTTTTCCCTCTAAAATTTGATGATATAATAAAATATTATTTTATTATTTCCACTATTATTTTATAATTTCCTTAGGAGACCCATTTTAGACCTCAAAATTCCCCTAGTGGTATGCAAGTACAAAAAGAAAGATTTTATTGGATACACAAATAATGATTTTGCAAGCACATTGGATAATCAAGAAGAGCACATCCGGTTATGTGTTTCATCTTGGTTCAAGTGTGATAGCATGGGCATCTAAGAAGCAGCTCATTGTGACGCTATCATTAGCAAAAGCAGAATATGTAGCAACAACTTCAGCAACATGTCAAGCAGTATGGTTAAGAAGAATATTGGATGGACTTAAGTAGAAACAACAAGGATCAACAACGATATACTATGAAAACACTTTAGCGATTGCACTATCCAAGAATAGGGTGTTTCATCAAAAGAGAAAGAATATTGATACTAGATATCACTTTATTAGAGAACTTGTGAGCAATGGAGAAGTTCAATTGAAGCCTTGTAAATCTAGTGATCAATTGGTTGATATATTTACAAAGCCATGAGAAATAGATGTGTTTGACTCTCACATAAGAAACTTTGGTGTTGTAAGCCTAGCTGAGAGATAGACCAACATGCATGTTTAAGTTGTCATGAGTTAATGTTTTAGTTTAGTGGTCATAATTAAAGGAGAGTGTTAAAATAATTAATTAACTCCCACATGCAAAGTTAGACAATCAGTTAAGTAAGTTTTGAGTTAGTCGAGTGATGTGATAGATAAATTTGGTAAGTGAGTTGGAGAGTCAATTAAGTGAGTGATGATCAAGTTGAATATTAAAATACCCAAATTTATGACAGACCCCAGCAAGCAGCTGATTGCAAAGGTGCAAATGACGTGGAAAAGACTCTTTCCTGGTCATCTTCACCTTTGCAATCAAGTGCTTGCTTGGGGGCCTATATAAACCAGGAACTAACAAGGTTAAATATTAAACAAAAAATATTTGATTACATGAGTGAGATTACTATAAATGGATTCTAAACAACAAAACTCTAGAGGCACATAGAAGCTATAATAGGGAAATAAGTATAAACAAATGAACTAATACAGAGTTTCAATATTACAACAAAATAAACTCCAACAGTCATGAGCTATTTCAAACCCCATACATTAAGGATAAAAAGGTGAAAAACAGAATATTAAAGTTTTTTCACAACGACTTCATACCTTGTACACAGAATCCAGAGGACCATTCCTCTGCCTAATAAAAAAAGTTACCCATTTTTAACATGACAGCATAGCCAGACAATCCATGTATAGCGAGTATAGACTTATATAACATAGACACATCATCTAATTAAAAATATCACTGAAAGGATATGTACCTTGTACTCAGATGCTACAGCATCGCTACTCGATCTTGTAAGAAAAATTAACCATCAACAGAAAGCAACAATGTTTATATGGTTAGCATAGATTTATATGTTAAATCATCTACAATATGTACATGCATTGTTAAAAATTTTAAAATTATTGAAATTAAAATATGATATTAAAAAAACACAATTTGAAAATTAAATAAATTTTCATGATGATTCATTAATTGCGTCACAAGATATTTAAACATAGATAAGTATATAAGAAAAAAAAATTGAATAGAAATAATAAAATGGTAGAAGATGGCCCTTTTTTTTTTTTAAAAAGCCTTCAATTGTTAATATTAGTGATCTTAAAAAGCTTATTAAAAAAATCTAATATTTTTAGTTGAAAGTGTTAGTCTATTTCTTGTTTTATATTAGGATTAGGAAATATTTGCAATTATGGTTGAAATTAAGATTTTAGTTGCTTTGAACATTAAGAATTCAAATTCAATAGGTCTCAAATTGTTAATACTAGTGATCTTAAAAAGCTTATTAACAAAATTTAATATTTTTAGTCGAAATGTTAGAGTCTATTTTTTGTTTTATTATAGGGTTAGAAAATATTTGCAATTATGGTTGAAATTAATATTTTAGTTTCTTTGAACATTTAGAATTCAAATTAAATAGGTCTCAAATTCAATATGTTATTGGTGTAGTCTAATTAGATTGCTTTTTTGCCTTGAAAATCATAGAAATTTCGGTAAGATTTTAAGAAAATCCGGCAGGGATTTTTGTAAATCCACGGTATATCTATCAAATTTTAATATTTTGGGTGCCCTAGAGGTTTTTTATAGTGTTGAATCCATTTCCACCATCAAAATCATGATTCAAACTCTATTACTGTAAGATTTCAAAAATTTTATTGGCCTGAATTCTGGCCAATTTTCACCATCCGAGCAATTCCTCTGTCTCATTAGACAACTCCTATGTTATTTATTATATATTTTTACAATGATATTGTGATTGCGTAT
This sequence comes from Pinus albicaulis, assembly GCA_034641835.2. NCBI lineage: Eukaryota > Viridiplantae > Streptophyta > Pinopsida > Pinales > Pinaceae > Pinus > Pinus albicaulis. The sequence continues at coordinate 1,554,550,057 of CM076570.1, forward strand.
GACTAAATTATTGCTTAATCAATAATTACTTAAGCTAGAAATCATAAAATGAATAAAATTAAAACTATAGATATACCATAATTAGTTCAAACAAATGAAAAATAATATTAAAAATTAATTCCAATAGTCTATTAACTAAATTTTTCAAATTCATTAATTTTAATAGTCATTCATATTGAAGAATTGAGTAATCCAAATTTTTTTCATATAACACCATAATGTAATTTTTTTCACTTTCTCTTGAATTTTCATTTTTCCATAAAGTAAATTTAACTAAAGCCCAATAAATATATTTACATTAATTTGTTTTAATTTTTTATGATTTAGAAAATTTAATGTTGAAATTCATTTTTAACCATTTTTACTAGAAGAATTTTACCTTGTAAATTGTTATTTATTTAAAAAATTGCAAACAATTATGGGGAAAATAAAGACATGGTTTTTTTTTTCTCATGGTTTATAATATGGTTGGTTCTTTGCTAGACCAACAAAATCTTGAATTTAAAGGGTCAATGAATGTAGCAATCAACAATTTTGTAGTTAAGAGAATCATGCACTAGGGAAAATCACACCTCTTCTAAATCACGTGATTTGCATGAATTTGAAAATTACGTGATTGGCATAAATTTTAATAAATCCAAGGGTCAAATTTCTTGATTTTTGGACTTAAAATTAGAATTGTAGTATTTTCATAGATGATCAATAAAGAAATTTCTTTTATTTAATTTGTATGAATAACTCTAAGAAGCTAGATTAGGGTATTTAATTCTTTCATATAAAAAATATTTTAATTAAGTTATATACTTATTTTTATTATTAATATATGATGGCTCTAAGTTTATACATTTAGTATATTTTTGTTGTCTATGTAATAGAAAGTCCAGAGGCATCCAAATTGTGTCACATACACTCATCTTTTATGTGTAAATATCTCTTACTTTCTTGTGCATTAATTTCTTCATAATTATACTTTTTTATCTTCTCTAAATTTCTATTAGTATTTATATGTGAATATATTAGTTCTTATTTGTACACAGAAACACACATTTTATTAGGTTAGATTAGGTATGACTTAATTTCCAACCAATTCTAAAATTTATTTTAGCAAGGATTGTTGTGGTCTACAAACTATTGTTGCAAGCCTCTTTCAACACTAAGAGTTAAATAAATACACTATAGCCTATGTTTTCTATTCATTGAGACCCCTGTGTATGTTAATGAGCCAACTAGACTTGGATAAGTATATTTCATTTGATTTTATTTAAATAATATTTCTATTTCATGCAATAATATTAAAACTCCTTCTTAATCAACAAACTCCACAAGCCAAAACTTTGGGCAAACAAGTGATTGAAACACATAAGTTTTCATCAACAACAATTTATCGAGAGTGGAAACATCCATGTTAAAAAAAAAAAAATATTGTTGTGGGCTACCTGAGGCATGAGATCTCACAACTTTATCTTATACCTATGAAAGCTTTGGCAACATTATATTAGAATATTATTCTTGTTTTTATTTGAAGATTACATTGCTAGTTTACAATTTTATTACAACAGTTCGAGTAAATATAGTTTTCATTTTTCTTACGATATAAAATTAGAATTTCTAGTTCGCCACTACACTGACATGAGCAAAATTCATGCTTCCTTTGATAATAACTATAATTTGAAATCCATTCTTAGTTAATCTCATTTGGTGACTTAATTAGTCTTCATATTTCTTTTTTATTATAGATGTTAGTTTGAATCTCATTCTTAAGTTAGTTTTTTTAATTTTAACACTCATAGTTATAAATTTGAATTTCATTTTAAGATTATTTATAATTTGTATTCTTCATTAAGTGATACAAATTTCATTTTATTTTCATTAATCTTATTATTCATTAAATGACGTAATTCTTTTACATATAGTTAGTGTACTTAGACGAGTTTACAAACTTTGGATTGACATAATGATCTCTTAATTTATGCAAGTAAATTAGTCTTGATAGTTTTGGCATCAATGATGGGGAAGTGCAGTTGGAATTATCTTTTGGTTTAGATAGTTTAATTTTTTCATTATTTTGATATAAACATTTAGGAGGAGGAGGAGAGAAAGTGATAGGATAAGAGGTTAGAACCTTTAGATTCACTTTAGTGTTTTTTCACAAACCTCTGTTATGTTCATATATGAGTAGATTAATTAGGCATATGAATATTGGAGGTTAATTTATTAAAGCTAGGAAATATTTTGTATTTTATGAAATAAAACCACCACTACTTTAACTCCAAGAAATCAAGGAGTTTAGGAACAATTGATATTTGTGGAGGAATTAAGGGAAGCATGATTACAACCAAGTACATCTACTCAAGAAACATCATTGGTTACAGAAACATCAAGGGAGGTACAAATTCAAATAACCTCATCTAATAGAGCAGGAGTAGGAAACACTTAGGATTAATCTAATGAATTTTGGGTACTTTAGGAAGAATATATGGTAGAGCATGAGGAACAAAAACTCAACATAGATTATTGAATTGAAAGATAAAGATAAAGAGTAACAAGATAAAAAATAGAATTAACAAAAATAGAAAAAATAATAGGAGAAAGAGAGAAAATCAAAATAATATCATAATGAAAGAGGATATGATATATGAATATAAAGAAGAGTGGAGAGAGTATAAATATCTAGAGAACAAGAGTCAAAAGATGATGTCACTTTGGATTTCCCATTTTGGATTCACCAATAGTCTCTAGCAGTAGGTAAAAATAAAAAGTATTTGACTATCTATTATTCCAAATTTTTATGGCATCTCAATTCAAGATTTTAATGCCTTCCTTTTTTAGTTAGAATTATTTTGTCACACATAAGGATACACAAATTATGCATAAAAAAATTGTACATTTCTAGCTACCTTAAAAGGATTTTTCCTCAAATGGTTTATGGGTTTAGGGTAACATACTGTTATGTAATAGGAATATATGAGAAAAAAATTTCTTAATAGATATCAACCATATTGTATGCTAAACTCTAAGTAGGATATATTTAGGATATTCCAATAAGATAAATAAATTCCAAAAGACTATTTGGAAATATTTTCCTATAATTGTCAAAAATATAAACAAAATACACTAAATCAATATGTAATTCACATAATTTACTTAAAGTGTAATAGAGAGAAATATATTGATCTACTTAATATTATGAGAGAAGTAATTTCCTACATAACAATTTCAAAAATACCTTTGTAGTGAAAGACATATTCTAGAGGAAGAGAAAGTATGACAAAGGCCAAATAATTATTATTTCCAAAATCATTAGGTCGACTATAGGAAGTGTGGCCAAGGAAGAAACAAGCAATTTGATATACAAGTTTAAAACCACTCTCTTATGTACCCTTGGCTCATATATAAGTACATTAAAATCTAACAAGAGGAAGGAAGATAAAAATGAAGTATTTTCAATATTTTCTGCTAAGGGTAGGAAAAAAAATCTACCAAGAGAATTTCCATTAGATAGTATTCAATTTGCTGCATTTGTGTAGAAAAGTATGAAACCAATTTTTTTCCAAAACTATGGGAATTGGTAACAACCGATATTAGGGAAACTAAAAAAGTGGAATATTTGTAGTATTTTGCACCTAGAAGGCCATGGACACCAAGAGAAAGAAGTATGTACCAATATTATACTAAAAAATCTCTATAATACTATAATGAAAATCTTATATGGAATAATTGGAATGCTCCTATGGATTGGAAGGAATGGCCTCCTTATTAGGTCCATAATCAACCTTTTCAATATGGTTTGTGAGTATCTAGTTATGGAAACTATCCTCACTATAATCCCCCAAAACCATATATGCCATTATATCCTCAATATTCATATCAACAACAATCTTTTACCTTTGGAAAAAACCAACAAAAAGGACCATTTATTGAATATCCTAAGTCAAATCAACAAAATATCCTATAATTCACCATATTTAATCCAAACACAATGGATATAACTACCTTCTAACCAACTACCACCCAGAATTACTCAATTACCAACCCAACTAGTGGAAAATCCAAATAATATTATGGAAAATCCTATTTCTAATGTAGAAGAAAGAAATTTCCTAGATATTCAATGTTTCTATATAAGGTATCACTTAAGATTAGGTAAATAATTAATAAGTAATCCCAATTAATTATAGAAGAATAAGAAAGAAAAATAGTGGTTCCTAATCAACATAACACTACAATTGTAAATAAACTAGTTGAGTCTCAGGAGGATCAATCATAGTTGACCAAATTGTCTCCTTTTTTGGAAAGATTGAACTTGGAGAAAACCATGATCTCCACTAAACATGATTTATTAGATGAATTAAAGAACATTTGTGTTATGATTAATTTATTACAAGCTACATATAATATATCAATCTATGTAAAATAATTCAGGAATCATACCTTAAAAAAATCAGAAAAAAAAAGATCTGCCAATAGTACAACTAAATATTACAACAAAAGATTGGGAAATTAGTTATTTTAATTTAAACGACATTAAAATAGAAAAAATATGTTGATCCAAGTGTGCTAATGGTTATAATTTGTATCTGCAATATTTTTATTCCAAGTAATTTATTTGATTTAGGAACATCTATTAATGTAATGATAATAAAATCAATGAAAAAATTGAATGTTTCTATTTTTTGACCGACACTCACAATATTTGTGATAGTATATATATATAAAGACTACAAAGGCTAAACCTTGAGGGTGTAGTCAATGGTATTATTTTCACTACAAGGAAAATACCCTCTAGTGGATGTTTTTGAGGAAGCCCTTATAAAAATAGCCCAAATATCCATTTGTAGTGGATGTCACTAGAGGAGTCTGGCGGGTGGAGGATTTTGCGGGTGTTTTTTTTTGCGGTGTGTTTCTAATCATAACACGCACCGGTGCATTTTATGAAAAGCACACTAGTGTGTACTATCAAATGGCACACCAAGACACTGTTCTCTTCATACAAACCAGCCCGTTGCATCTCAGTACTCAAGCACACTAGTTCGTACTATAAAATGGCACACCAAGACACTGTGCTCTACATACAAACTGGACCAGTGCATCTCAGTAATCCAGTGCATCGTAACGAAGTGTAGTGTGCCATTGATAAAACTGCCCAGTGTGTCTCATAATCGAGCGCATCGAAAAAGTGTTAATTAAAAAAAAATATCGGCCCTAAAAAACCTCATTTTTAATTGTTCAGTGCTCTAGATCTCGCAAGCACTAGTGTGAATTTTTCTTCTCTGAGGCCCCTTGCCATTGGTGCTCCCATTGCCTACATTGCTTTCTTCCATTTCTCACTATGTGGAGTTCGAATTTTCGAAAACGGTGGGAATTTTTATTTTGAGTATTCCTCAGGAAAGATACCTCCTCGATGCGCAAATGTACAGGTAATCTACTTTTTTCTCCATAAACTAACCTGTTAGAGGATTAATTTCTCAGATTCATTTAAAATTTACCGTTAAAAAAAAAAAAAATATGCGCAGTGCGTTTGATCCTTTTGGCTCGCATTGTTCGCGGTACTTCCTGTAAATTTATAGGCTGCACCGCGAACGGTGTTAACAAAAACCGCATCGAGTTTCAGTGCAATACCGAGAAAATGTGCATTGTTGTAGCACTAAAATAGTGTGGTGCATGTCGATTTCCGACCGCACCGACAATATAAAATTATTAAAAATAACACAATATGTACGGATTTTTAAAAATAACACAATATATATGGCATAGTGGGTTATTGGGACCACTGATTTATAGGTGGGATGCCCACTGACAGGCATTCTAGGTCAATCCTGGCTAGTGATATGAGCCCATTAAGGAGGAAATCTATTTTATTACTGGCCTATCTAGGAGAGGGAAGGATTTTCCTATTTCCCAGATTTCCCCATCGGTTATGGAGTAGGGAGTCAGTTGGCGTACTCCCGGAGATACATTAGGAACAATATACTTTCTCCTACATATTTTCAAGTGTCTAGTGGTCAGTTACACATTGCTTTGTTTGGTTTAGAGGAGATGAGGTGGCTCTCACTACTATTGATGACCATTGCACACTATACTAGTGATGGGAAACGCATTAGTTTCCTGCTTTTATTTTATGTTGATTTTCTATTCCAAATGCCATGACTTGTGATATGGTGTGCCATTTTTTGTGGAAATTTTTATAGAATTAGATAGATGGCGTTCTCAAGCACATGGAAGGTTAACCATACCTTTTTCTTTAGAGTTATTTTTTTAAATTTTTTTAGAGGTTTTCAGAGACGAGGCATACCTTTTTTTGGTAGCCTCGTAGGCCGATGTTGCATGTACAGATGCAGATGTGGGGCCAGAGGATGCCAAAGAGGGGCCTGATCAACTATTTGTCCAGGACATCTAGTGATGCACTCGACCTGCTAGCTAGTTCTGATGATCACTCATTCGTGATGGTTTCGTGTCTGTACGTGGGTTTGGATTGGTGAGGGTGTACCAACATCCTCTTCACATAGGATGAGCCACCGAATGCTAGAGGTAATATTAGTGTTTTCTTTAAATTAATATAGTTTCAATTTATTGACTTAATTAATTAATCAGAATAAAATTTACTCAAACACGTTCTTTACTTGTTTTATTAAATTGTTTAATGAAATTTTCTAATTATTTTTGTGTACCATATATTTTGTAGATATTGCTACATTCATTGGGGACATGATTCCACCCCCATCGGATGATCCTATAGATATTAACGATGAGATGGTCGAGGAGATGGATCAGTGTGACAGACCTGATCCTTGGGTAAATATACCTATATGGATGTTGTCTAGGATAGACATCCGATTCAGGATGGAGTTGGGAGACTGTCTGTGTTGACTCCTAGTTGATGAGAGAGTTTGTCCTGCTACAATCATAGATATACAGGCTTATTGTAGGATCATAGAGCTTTGGAGAGACATGCCCCTAATGACCCTTATGCATCATATTGTTGGAGCTTCCAGGCTACTAGTAGCTAGGAGGGATAGGCATCGTGGGGATGCACGACAAAGCAACCCATTGGATGATCATGATCATGAGGGGAGTGATCATCATTATAGTACTCCACCTCCTCCTCCTTCACCTCGTGCCGGATATAAGAAGCCAACATCAAGTCCTGATCAGCAAGAATCTTCTAAGTAGTCACCATCTCAGTAGGCACCTAGTCCTAAGGGGACACGACCATCGACTGAGCAAGCACTTGATCCTAAGCAGGCAAGTCCATTTGAGTAGGCACCATAGCTTGAGCAAGTTACACAATCGACTTATCAGCAGGCACCTCCTGAGAAGACTGCACCATCTAATCAGCGGGCACCTCCGGTTCAAGCACGTCTTCCATCTAAGCATGAGGCTGCACAATCGATTGAGCAGGCCTCTACTGGTACTAGTTATAGTATTGATTAGGTAGTACTACTAGATATTTGACATTTGTATGCATTTCTATTATAGTTTTATATTTTTGACACTATATATATATATATATAATGCATGTATTTTATGTTCATGTTGATGTACTTAATTTACAGGTTGATGTTTATCATGATGTGTATATTATTAGGCCATGTTAGATGTGTTCATTTAATGTGCTTGTAGATAGATCTGTATGTGATAGCAGTTATTTGACATGAGATGTATATTTGATGTTTGTGTTGTGATGATGTTACACAATGCTTGTGTTTTGTTACATGACCATGATCACGATGATGAGATGATATTAGCGAATTTGAATGTGTATTTCGGAATATGATGTTTGTACGATGGTTATCATGATAGTTATGTTTATTTTTAATATTAAATCATTATATTTATTAAATATTACGTATTGGTAATTGTAAAATTGTGTAATTGTAATTGTAATTCTATGTAAAATTGTAAAATTGTAATTGTAATTTTAATTTTAATTTTAGTTGTAATTGTATGTAAAATATTTGTAAAATTGTAAAATTTGTAAATTGTAAAATTGTAATTGTAATTGTATGCATCTTGATTGTAATTGTAATTTTTATTCTAATTCTAATTGTATGAAAAATATTTGTAAAGTTTTAATTGTAATGGTATGTAAAATATTTGTAAAATTGTAATTGTATTGTGAAATTTTAAAGCTGTAATTCTAATTGTATGTATTGTCATGATTCAATTTTATAAAATTGTAAAATTTGTAAAATTGTAAAATTTGTAAAATTGTAAAATTGTAAAATTGTAAATTAATTGTCAATTTTTAACCATAACTACCGTAAGTAAAATGTATACTTTATATATTGTTAAATTACCATAATTTTAAATTTGTAAATTTGTATGAATATAAATAATTGTAAAATAATAAATCTAGAATACTAAGAATTTTTGTAACATAATAATGTTTAGAAAATCATGCAAATAAATTCATGTTTAGAATTATCATTATTTTACTATGATCTTACATACTAAAAATAACAGTATACGTTAATACATTTTTTTAAATTTTGAAGATATCATTCACACATAATTGCAAATTATCGAGTGAAATGATTTTAACATTAACAGAATGCAAACCAATTAATTGAAAATACATATTATAATGTTTCGAAAAAAAAAGAGTCTTAGTTATAAGGTTAAGTCTTCTTATTTATAAAACTTGTATTAAATATTATAAATAATGAAATAACACATGTACCATATCACTCTCTATTCTCATGATCACCCTAATTATCTTCCAGCTTGCTTGGCATGATAACATTATTGTTCTCAAAAATATGTTTTGATCTAGGCTCATGTCTCAATACGAACCACCAATCCCTATCCAACACATCTAGGTGAAAAAACACTTGGTTGCAGTGTTTGGGGAAAACGTAAGTCTCCTTAGCTTCATCCTACATCTTGCTAGAGTTGATACATATCAACCTACTATCGCAGTCTTCCTTTACATTATTATGATCAAAGGTGTACCACCGCTTGCACCTAAAAATAACACATTGGAAAGAAGAGAAGTCCACTTCAATGATCTCTTGTATCTTTCCGACGTAACATAACGTCCCTCATACTATGTTTTGATCACAGTGGCTAGCTCGACTAGGTTGATCGGACTCGACTTCCACTCCGCAGTCTTGTGTCATGTGTCCATCATCGAAACTTTTTTTGTGAAAATGGTGTCCATATGCCCACATAGATGGGAACAAATGCACCTATAAAAAGGCTAAAAAATCATAGTGTCATGTGTTTAATACCGCAACTGTTAAAATATAAAATATAGATGTTACATTTCAAAGGTGCATTATTAAGTTTAAAATGTACATAAATAGATTATTACTGAGTTGTTGCACCCAATCCCTATGTTTAGCGCATCCTCTTCAACACGCGGGTAACGACCAATTGCACCATATTTCTCTGATTTGGTCATCAACCCAACTATTGGGGCATATAATTGGCATATTTTCTTTTAAATGATTGGGATAATGCACGCTTCTACCATTCAACCGTATGAATTATTTCCTGTCACTATCCCATTTCATCCTCTTTTGTTTGTACAATGCGACCCACAATTGTGTCACTTCAGAATTGTAAAGAACGAATTTATTGATTGCTTCAATTTCTACATTCGCTGATAGAATCAAACCAACATACAGTACATATGAGATAAAAATATACATTATATCAAAGTTCAACGTGAATATTCACTTTTTTTAAATTTGAAAAATTATAAGTCGCTTACTCTTTATCAAGCGCATTTTTCCATTCATTTGGGGAAACTCCCTTTCTCTTTTGTCTTCATCCCTTTCATCATCCCAAATCACCACACATAGTCTATTGTCGATCTGCTTGATGTACTTACTGGCATAATAGAAAGACTTATACAATATGTACTCCTCAGCCATAAACCCCTCGAGTTTTTCCCTTTGTTGAACAAAACCTTTCAATTCCTTCATGTACCTCTCTAAGAAGAACATCCAATGACAAGAAACCACTCCAACTAATTCAACATCATATACTAGGTAGATTAGAAGATGAATCTGTAAGTCCATGAAACTCATCGGTAGTTCAAACATTTGAAAAATCTCAACTATCTGTTGACGCCAACATTGAATTCTATCCCGACTATGCATATAACATTGTCACCTCTTAAAAAACGCGCGCGCGCTCCTGCTGCGATTAGGTCTGGATTTGCTGGTCTGCAGCCGTCATGGATGCGCCTGGGGGCGGGGAGCCCTCTCCTCCCCCTCCTATCTCACCTGCTGTAGCATTTCGGAATCTTCTGACTCAGAAAGGGAAGAAACGGCCTGCACCTGAAGTCCCAACTTTCATTAAAAAACTTGATGAAATACCAGAGATCGCTTTGCCTGCAGAACAGACGATCAAAATAGCTCTCGCCTTAGCTGACAGAGGATTGGTCGGGCAGTTCATGGGTCGTTGGCCATCAACAAAAGTGACAGATGAATGGGTTCAACGGAACTGGAGGCCACTGCTGACAAATAACGTGATCTGCTACGCTGTTGGTCGAGGATTCTTTATCTTCGAATTCACTACCAAGGAAGACCGTGACCTGGTGTTCAGAAACGGTCCGTATTTCATGGGAAACCAAGGCCTTTTCCTCAACAAATGGACCCCTGACTTCGACCCCTCTGTCGATGTCCCAAAGGAGGTTCCTGTTTGGGTCCGACTCCCCAATCTGCCGATCCATTGCTGGAGCTACCAAACCCTGCAGAAGATTGGTAACGGGCTGGGTCGATTCATAGACAAAGCTGACAATAGGGGCCAATACACCTGCGCTAGAATCTGCGTGGAAGTTGACTTGGAAGCTGGTCTACCGGAAGCCATAAAACTCACAGTTGGAGATTGGCATCATTATCAGAAACTGGATTACGAGCAACTGCCCTTTAAGTGCAGAATCTGTCACGAGCATGGTCACTTCCAACGAAACTGTCCTAAAGCACCCTCAAGGGACAAGGCGGAAGAAGAAGGTTGGAAAGAGATCAAAAAGGGCAAGGCAGTCCCAAAGCCCTCGGAACAGACAAAATCTGGAACTATGGGGAAACCCCGATCGACTCCTCAGGCCAACACAAAAGAAGGCCCCTCATCAGCTGAGAAGGAAAATACCCCAGAGAACCACGAAGAAACTGAAGACCAATCGACCAAAATGAAAGAGACCGCCGGACAACCATCTGTTCCCCTAGAAGCTGCTGATCAAAGGGGAATCGAAGGCACTGAGGAGCACATCAGCCTGGCCTCTAACTCAGGGGGCGAGTCAGATGAGAGAGATACTGATTCAGATGGCTCGCAAATCACCCCTATCAAGTCGACGAGGGGTCGGAAATCCAAGAAAAAACAGAGAGAGGAAAAAACTTATTTGGACGTCCTTCAAGGCTCCCAGAAAACTCTCAAAGGAATGATGAACACCAGATCCGGACGCAAGCAGCACAGGGCTCCAAAAGGAGTCACCACCCCCCAAGTCAGTAAATAATGAAGTACGTCTCCTGGAACTGCAGAGGGTTAGGCAGCAGGCTGAAAGAAGAAGCACTAAAAGACATTGTTAGGTTGTACTCGCCTGATATCCTTCTCATCCAGGAGACAAAGATGGAGGATAATCTGCTCCTCCAAACTAGTAAGACATTCTGGCGTAAAGGCCCCGGAAGAGCTGTCAGTGCTAGAGGAGCCTCTGGCGGGCTTGCCTCCTTCTGGGACAGCTCCAAATATGAATGGATTCAAGAAGAAATCTGCCCTCACTGGATATTCACTCAGCTCCTCCACAAAGACTCTGGTCAACAAGTAAGTATGTTCAATCTTTATGCTCCAGTCCTTCCCGCGGAGAAAAAACTCTGCTGGGACTCGCTTCAGTCCTTTCTTTTATTGCACAATCCAGAAAACATCATTATTGCAGGTGATCTGAATGTCACTCTAGCCACCGATGAGAAAAAAGGGGGTTCCCTAGTAAGGGATCCAGCTAGAGAATGGGTGGAAGACATTATGCTAGACTGGGATCTGGAGGACATCAAGCCTTCTGCTGGGAAATATACCTGGACTAACAAAAGAATTGGGCCCAACCACATAGCTGCTCGACTGGACAGATTCCTTGTCCAAACCTCTTTCCTTACTTGTGGTCTGTTAGCCTCTTCTAAAATCCTCCCAAACTGCACTTCCGATCATAAACCCATCAGCCTTGAGCTCTCACTTGATGGTAACCTTGGTCCAATTCCCTTTAGATTCAGCTCTTTGTGGATTCAGCAAGAGGGTTTCCAGGAAGTGGTTCTAGAAGCCTGGAATCGGCAGATTCAGGGATCTCCTTTCTATGTGTGGGAAAAAAAATTGAGGGGCCTTAAAAGAAGACTCAAGGAGTGGGCTAAATCTCTGAAAACACCCACTACCAAGAGAAAAGATTCCCTAGATAACCTTGCTGCCCATCAATCAGTAATGGAAAATGCTGTTGTTACTCAATGTCAGCTTCAAAGAGAAGTTGAGTTACAAAAAAATATTCATAGAGCAAGCAGGGAGGAAGAGGAGTACTGGAGACAAAAATCAAGAAACTTATGGTTACAGGCCGGTGACAAAAATACCAGATTCTTTCATAAACAAGCAGAAGCTCGCAAGCAATTCAAAGCTATCTCTGAAATCAGATCCAATGATGCGGTGGTCCAAGATCCTGAAGGCATCAAAAGAGCTGCTTTCACCTATTTCCAAGAGCTTTATACGGCTCCCAAAAATCCTCCTATAGACTCTCATGCCTATCCTTTTGACCAAATTCCTCATTCTGTTCAGGACTCTGTTAACTCCATGCTGACTGCTCCGATAAGCATGGATGAGCTCAGGAAGGCTTTGGACAGCATGGAGCCGGACAAAGCTCCCGGGCCTGATGGGTTCAACGCCAGGTTCTATCAGACTTGCTGGTCTAACATTAACAAAGACCTTCTGAGAATGGTCAGGAAGTCTCAATCTTGTTCCAAGATCGGAGGCAGCATCAACTCGGCCTTTCTTGCTCTGATTCCAAAAGAGAAAGGAGCTTCCGACTTTGGTAGATTTCGGCCCATCTCACTGTGTAACACAAGTTATAAGCTGATCACCAAAACAATAGCCAACCGTCTCAAGAACATCTTGCCGGACATCATTCCGGAAAACCAAGGGGGCTTCATCAAAGGGAGGAAGATTCTGGACAATATTGTGTTGGTGCAAGAAGCAGTTCACTCAAGCTGCCAGCGAAAAGAGAAAGGAATGGTGATAAAGCTTGATCTGGCCAACGCCTTTGATAGGGTGAAACATGAATTCCTCTTTGTTGTTATGAAGAACCTGGGCTTCTCTACAAACTTCATAAACTGGGTGAAAGCTTGTATAGCCTTCCCTTGGATTGCGCCGCTGGTTAATGGCCGTTCTACAAAGTTCTTCAATGCCTCTAGGGGCTTAAGACAGGGCTGCCCATTGTCCCCGCTCCTCTTCGCTATTCAAGCCTCTGTGCTTAGCTTCCAACTGGACCGCTGTCAGCAAATCCACTCTCTTCCTGGCCTCAGAATTGTCCCTAATGTTAAAGACATTAACCATGCCCAGTTTGCCGACGATACCCTTCTGCTTGGAGGAGCGAGTATAAATTCAGCAAGAGCTTTTAAGAAGGAGCTGGACATCTATAAGGAGGTCTCGGGCAGCAAGATAAATAACCTTAAAAGCACTATCTTTGGCTGGAACTGCTCGGTCAGGGAGCTGGCTGACATTGCCAGACTCTTAGAGATGAAAGGAATTCATACCTGGGAGTTTTTTAAATATCTTGGGATTCCAATTTTCAAATCCACATCTAAAGTTGCCCACTGGCTGCCTCTGCTGGACAAACTAAAATCTAGAATCCAAGCTTGGGGTGCCTCTTGGCTGAACAATGCTGGGAAGGTTATCCTGATGAAAAATGTCCTCACAACTATGCCTCTTTACCAACACTCCATTCTGGTGGCTCCCAAAACCTACCTCAGTAAAATGGACAGTCTGCTAAGAAGATTCCTCTGGGAAGGGGGGAAAAATAATGAAAAAAGACTTCACTTAGTTAATTGGGACACTATTAAAAAGCCAATCCTGGAAGGAGGTCTTCAATTAAAAGATCTGGGTGCCCAGAACCTCACTCTGGGCTCCAAAATCTTGTGGAGTATAGTTGCTGGAAAGGCTTCTTGGAGTAAGAGAGTTCTGTGGAAGAAATATTTCAAGGGACAGCGGCTAAGGTGTTTGGACCAGCCTCCAAAAACCATTAAAGGTTCTCCGGTCTTCAAACTCTGTCTTCAAGCCATGGAGCAATTCTGTCACAACCTTTACTGGATACCAGGTAATGGGAAAAAAATCAGAATCTGGGATGATCGGATTCTTGGTGATCAGCCTCTGAGTCACATGGAAGGCCTGGCAAACATAAAAATCTGGCTTCAAACCAACAATCTGAATACTCTGTGGGATATCTCAATCTGGACGGATGACTCTGGAAGAAAATGGAAAAGCTGGTATCTGGGAGAGATACCCCAAAGGCTGCAAGCTGAAGCTTCGCTCCTATTAGATATGCTCCAAGGGAAGTCTCCTTCCAAAGCAACAGCTAAGGACAAACGAGGGTGGGGCTCCCTCTCTGGAAATTTCTCAGTCTCTGAAGGTTACGCATGGAGGACAGCGATTCCTAATGTTCCTCCAGACCCTACTAAATGGAGATTTATTTGGGCCTTCCCTTCGCTCCCAAAAGTCGACCTCTTCTGCTGGACTTTAGCTCATAACAGAATTCTCACCAGAGATAACCTGAGAAAACGTGGATTGGAAGGGCCCTCTAGATGCCCTCTGTGTGTGTCAGAGGAAGAGTCTGCTAATCATCTGTTGCTGCTCTGCCCCTTTGCCCGTGATGTCTGGAGGGGGGTCCTGAGGTCTGGAGCTGACAAAGTTGTGATTCCCGGTAATATTCCTGACCTGCTTCACACCTGGGCCAGCTTATCTCCATTCTGCCTCTCAAAAAAAAGCCTCCTCAAAACAGCCTGGATGTGGATTCCAAAATTCATCTGCTGGAAGCTGTGGTTGGAGAGGAATAATAGACTGTTCAGGGATGAAATTTGCACTCCAGGTAAGATAATCGCTAAAATACAAGCTCTTCTTGGCGAGACTTTGGATTCTAAATCTTCTTTGAGGAATGAAGCTGCTTTGGACTGTGAGGAGGAGCTCTGGCTCAAAGACATTGCTATAAATCTTGTTTGCAAGCCCCTGCCCCCTGCTATTCCTCATGCTAACTGGGAAATCCGCCTTGAAGAACAGGAGTTTATCAAATGGTGATCTGCTCTGGATGACCATTGCCTCTTTTTCGACGGGGCCTCTAAAGGCAATCCTGGAGCTGCAGGTGGAGGTGGGGTTCTGCTGAAGCCGGATGGATCAATTGAATTTCGATATCAATGGGGGCTGGGCATAGAATCTAATAACAGAGCAGAAGCTCTGGCTCTGTGGCAAGGGCTCAATCAGGCTGTCAAAAGGAACATACTGTCTCTGAAGGTCTTTGGTGACTCCAGGCTGATCATACAAGCGTTGAATCTTAAGTCAAATCCCTCACAGATTCATCTAAGCTCCATTCTGAAGAAAATCAGGCTTACTCTGGCCCAATTCCGTCATATAACCTTTTTCCATGTTCTGAGACACCTGAACAAGCAAGCTGATCTTGAAGCCAATCTGGGCTCCATTCGCTGCAGAAGATCCTTGCTAGTTAATGCTGATGAATCTGAATGCATCATCCCTTAACCCTCTAATGGTCGACCTGTTCACAAAGTGGATCTCTTATTACAGACCTGCAAGCCCGATTCCAAGCATCCAACCAAAGTATTTGAAGCTGATCCTTCTCTGGACCAACATGTCAATACCTCTTCTGACCATTTACGCTGTCTTCTGTATCAGTAACTGGGCAAACAAAAGGCGAAACCTGGAGTTTGGCTCTAAGGGCGAGATCAATCTAACAGGGAGGTCCATCAAATTTAAGCAGCAGCCCTCAGGTCTCTGGAGGGGAATCCGATCTACAGGCCACTTCAATAATCTTAAGGGCGCTCAAAGACGTTTATCCCCACCAACGCATAGTCCCCTTGGACAAATAATCAATTCCGGCCTCTGCTCTCAAATCTGCAACATGGAAGAGGCAATAGCCCCGATTCACTTCCAAGGTATCTGCTGCAAATGTTGGGTCAACCCAATTCAAGTTTCAGAACTTATGAGGCGAGGCGCCCTCGGAGCCAGTTCAACCGGCTTCAAAGGTCGTGATTCATCAATCTGTAACAGAAATGGTTGTGAACCTTCAGTAAGCGGCAGAAATTGTAGTAACTTCAATCCCAGAAACTGCTGTACTCTCAATTCCAGAAATTGTTGTATTCCATCAGTATGCGGCAGCTGTTTTGCCACCCATTAATACCAATAACCGTTACAGTCTAAAAAAAA